>PHFE01000008.1:1093223-1176125 GCA_002796755.1 Paracorniculantispora psalliotae
ACACAACGCTGTCGGTCCATTCACTGTGCGTGGAGCCGCGCAGTTACTGCAGCCCACCGACCGCGGTCACTTCCATGTAATTCCACTACAAAAACTGTACTTCACTTGATATGTGATGTTTTTGTTTGGGAAAATGGTTCAGTGAAAAACAATACGAATATTGAGGGCCAGCAATTCGGGTAGTGATATCGAAACCAATTATGCAGCTTGGAATCAGCTATAAAACATTGCACTGTGTAGTAGTTGATAGTCTGCCCATTTTGTGCCTGAAATTCCATTTTTGAGTTTTGAAATCATTCGAAAATATTCATCTGAGGCTAATATATTGAACGCTGCTGGTTAATTTGGAAGAATGGAGTGGCTTCAACTAAAACGGCTCAAGAAATTCATCTCGTTCTTCTTTTCACGCCCACACAGCTTTCGGATACCTAGCACACTTTTCGACTTGAAATCCTTAGACGATAGCGCCGCCGCCTCGAGGACCGAGAGAAAGAATGTTTACAGTGACGACACGCCAGAGCGGCCCTCCGGACAGCCAACACCATTCGGACAATCAGGTCATGCCATATGCCTTTTCCGAACTCTCTCGCGCAGAAATGTATGCGAACGACTGTGAACTTCTGATATCTATTTCGCTTGCCCCAGAAACAAGCTCTGCATCGTCCATGTGACCGTAATCGACAGCGTAAGTCTTTTGATAGGAGATTTGGTTCAGCTCGTGCTGCCCGTGGAAGGGGTCCAGCTCCGCTCGTGACGTGGAGACTGTGCCAAATCTTCTCGGCTCTCTGAGTGTCGATTTGTTGCCCGAGTTCGAATGCTGGGCATAGTAGCGCTGGGTAGTACGCAGTACTGTGGGGAAAAGGCGGACTAGTAGCAGGCGTAAAGATGGCAAGCATGTACAGATTATGGCGACATTTATCTCAATATTGGACCACATGGCCACGTCAAAGTATTCCCAGGTCGGATTCTGCGAATCGGCTCCGAATGTTATGAGCGAACGAAGGCGGAGAATACTGACCACGGTCACACTTCATGCATGTTAGTTTCACGACTTCTTGCGGCCGGGGCCGGGGTTTTATGACTTACAAGGTACCCATAACAAACATCAAGCCGACGCCTACCTTGCGTCTCAAGTCTAGTTGTAGGGATTTCAACTGCCACATAGGAATAGCGAGTATCCAAATATCAGCCGCAATGCTTGTGCCCGCGCTGCACCAGGCGAGACCATTTAGATCCAGACAGCGTCCCGAGTGAGTGCCATCCCATTTCGTCCAGAAATAGCTTATCGGCTTACACTCGAAGATGCCTACAACCACAGAGGCAATGCCCCAGATGGAAATAAAGGCAACTGTACCCAAAAGGAGTCGACGAACACCTCGGCTGGGGAAGATGCGAATATAGAAGAAAAGCAGAGATAGCTTTATAGTGGCGATTCGCTCAAGATATAACACTTGGATAACGTAGAACCCGATTCCGAACTTGGTTATTTGACTTGCTGTCAAATTCCATACATCACGGCCCATGCCGTTTTGTGGCAGCCAGTGCGCATTGAAGACGGCGGCAGGAACACCACTGAGTATGGCAATCAGGCAGAACCCGTCATCCCATCCAAATTCGAGACGCGCCCATATTTTGTAACCAAGCCTTTGAAGTACAAAAACACCAGAGATGATGGATAATGTATTCGATATGAGTGTGTACTTCCTGCCTCGGTTGCGAATTGGCACTCCGCAAGCCGTATTGGTAATTTTCTTGACCACTATGGGCACCAGTTAGATCGTCGCACCATTAAAAGTTTAACAACATGTTTTGCTTTTATTTACACAATGACTCCGTAATGGAACATTTTGTCAGCACGCAGGTTGCGACGCTGGCTTGCGATGTTTCGTCCGCACATATACAGGCTGTATCGGTGATGTTGCATTTGGATTCGGTCAAAGACGTGACCAGGCATGGTAACTAGAATTCATTGTGTAAGCAACTGTTTATTTCTCCCTAGTGTTCAAGCTATATCAGCGATGTGACACCTACAGCGCATTCGGGAAACTGGGGCAGGACCGCTGCCAGGCCACCAGCAGCTGGGATGGAAGCAGCTAGCGCCGCGGATGCAACTATCGCCAGCAACAGGAAAACGGTCTTCATCTTCATGTACTGCGGTGAAATGAAAACCCAGAAGCTGGCTGTGCCTCGTCGCAGATGAAATCGGGAAAAGGGGCGTAACCTGAAGCATATATACCGACAATCTGTGCCTACTCCTGGAAGACTCTCTTCGAGATGGGAGGCCACGCGCGGACCAGAGCCAGTGCAGCGTGGCGCTTTGCAGATCTGAACTGCCTTGCCGAGGTTGGGGAAGTGGAGCTTCCCCAATACGTTATAGGTACATTGGCTGAGAATCCAGTTAACCCGGCGGATGGGAGGGCTGGACTCGCATCGTACAGATAGACCTCGGGCTAGCATGGTGCAAAGGCGTGCTTGTGATAGCGCAATGACCGACCACCCGGGGCAGAGAACTTGGGCGCTGCAGTGCTGCTTAATACACCAGTTACCAAGAAAAGTGCCGGGAGTTTCAAGTTGGATGGAACACAGACATTAGTTGAGCTGCTCGCTGTGGGAGATGCTCAACTGGAGAGTGGGACTGTAGCCGGGGGATCTACAGACCCTCAGGAACCTTCACCACTCAGCAGCCTGTCAACGCCAGCTTCTCCACTCATAAGATCGCCCTCTGGCCAATTTGTTGCTTTTTCAGGGGTTTGCGAGTCCCGTTGGTGAAAAAGAGCCCCTGCCAGAGTCTTTAGTCAGCTACGATCCCGGTTCCCTTATTGCTTAATTAATCTTACTTGGTTCCGATTTAGGTAGTGGTTTGCGAGCTATGTCACAGTCTTTGTAGGTGCATTAATGCTCTATTTCAGCCCAGTACCTGCTAGTGTAGGTAGGGGTTTGCGAGTTACATTAGCTTGTTAGCAGCCGTCCCATTACTCTATTGAGCTTAGCAGGTTCTGGCTGGGATACGGGTTCACACATCGCCGAACAGAATAGGCCCAACGGGGAATACATAGATAGCCTTGCATGGTGATTTGTGTCGAAAGGTGTAGTCACGACTTTGTTACAATGGAATATACTTCCAAATGCCTGCTACCCTCAGGCCGAAATACCACTTCGTGACGTGCTCGGCCAAACAATTTGCAGAGCCATATATTCAGTCCTCCAAATCAATTATGAGCTGGACAAGTGCGAAGATTCGGCAGAATGCGCTGCTACGTCTAGCAAATGCTGAGACAGCTCGGTCATACACATAATCATCAGTCTGTGCGTGAGTTGTTTGAGTTGGACAGCGATGCTCTTCAAAATCGAGACTCTCGAGCAAGCAAAAAGTGCAGAAGTGCCACTCACTCAAATAAAGAAAATGGAGTATAACTGCCACTTTCCTTCTATCTGAACACAGCATATTCCAACACTCATCAGCAGAAAGTTTCCTGGAAGGGGCACTAAAGCGTCATAATGTATAGTATAGTCAGTACCATGAACCGCGTTATAGCATTATGAAACTATTATATCAGAGCTATAGTGTTTATACTATAATCCGAGTATATTACTGTAAGTAGAGAAATATTCGCTAAACCTGCTTCTTCTACGCGACAGATGCTAATCACTTTAGAAACGTCTTTGTATTGACTTAAGTATGTGAAAGCTAGCACCACAATATTCCACGATACACCCTCTCTAGCTTTGCAAGTCTCGAGGCTTCTAACTGCGAGGCTACAGTATTCGTCTCTAGTTTCCGACATAGGTAACAGAAACTTTGCCGTCGTTGCCAATATCAGTCTGCGTGATGATTTCGTTGCCAATTTTGATGTTGATCTTTTCCGATCCAGCAGCCGAGACTTGTCCATTAGTGCCCTTGGCAACGGTATCCGTGAAAGTAATGGTGCCCCAGTCGACAAGAGGAACAGGCTGGCCGTTGGAAGAGAAATCCTCGACAATCCACTCCGCATCACTCTCGCACAAGGGATAAGCCGCCTCGCTGGTAAAGGTGTGAGAGACAGACTTGCCCGTCGTCAGATTTTCGATGGTTGTGGTTCCGGAAGTCCTCGACGTGGCATGGACAGTCATGCGGACCGTGTCACCGCCAGACACAGACAGGTCCGTCTCGTAGTCCTGCATGTTGTACTGCCACCACTCAGTCCAGACCCAGAACGAGCCGTCTCCGTACGCGACGATTCCCGTCTGCAGGATAGCAGTGTTACAGTCGTTGCCGTCGATGCCTACCCAGATATCGGCGGAACCCTGTGGGTTACTGGCATCGTTCAGGGTCGGAATGACGACAATACCCTGAACATAGTTCCAGGTGCCCGCCGACGCTTCCTGAATTGCACCGGACCAGTTGCGAGAAGTAAGGTCGCGCCTGGAGTGTTTCTGGCTAACGGAAACAGAGTGCGCGAGGTTGCTGCTGCTGGTAGGAGCGGCGATTACGCTGCCGATAGTGGCAAGGCCGAGGACTAAAGCTCTGAACATCTTGAAGATTGACAGCTGTCTTGGTAAGAATTGAGTCTGAAAAAGGGACAGGATTTGCAGAAATGATGTGTGTGGTTGTTGAGTCCATTGATCAATTGTTGTGAGACGTTCACCAGTTTATATATATTTTCAACTATCTAGAGCGCTCTCAAGAGCATTGTTACTTTGCTTTACCGTTATAAGCAGGTGAAGAGGTGTAATACCTGGCTGCATTCGCAATGCAGCTTCCGGTTACGGCTTGATATCTTTGATAGCTATCAAAGTGAAACATTCTGGTGACCCGTGATTTAGGTACAGCTAATACTCACCCGTGATTCTAACACATACTTGTCGGTTGGGTAATTCTTTGTCAATTAACTGACACATTCTCGGCTACGATGGTGATCGGCGGCGCGCTAACAATCTCAACTAGGCATGTACAAGACAAGCACCACCAGTACGGATCTTCACGGTAGTCCGGACAAGCATAGATTAATCAAATACGCGCCATTGTTTGACTTATTCGGAACGAAACAGTAATTGTAGTATTTCTCCATTACACCAGCTACACACAGATACCAACGTGCCGACTGTACCGGCTTACCTTCCTAATACAGAAGCTCGCTAACATGCCTCGATAATTAGAATCCAGTCGGCAGTTGTTTGATCCGATGACCGGTAGTATCATGACTTCGACAGCTGTGAGAATAAGCAATAGTTAATTTCTCTACATAGCGTTATAATCTAGAGTCCTTCTTGTAATGAGCTAAATGAATATATTATTTATGCTTTTGAAATCTTGTTATTAAGATTAGGTTTATAGAACGATAAGGGGTATCTTCTTCGTATAATGAATGGTTGAATGAGCAGATATCAAGAGAACTTTTTATTGGTTGTATATATTTTCTTCTTTCGTTTTTTGAGGTTGTTGGGGGTTGTTGGGGGTGGAAGGTAGGCGCATCTCAATCGATAACCTACTTACCGATAATCGGACATTAACTCCTGGTCAAGTGCCACACTGCCTTCACCGAACATATTGTGCGCAACGACGGGTTTTCGGCAAGGTAACCTAGCGCGGGACGAACCCAATCTGGTACTGACTTGCGATGTTGATCCGAGGACCGGAGTTAAAGGAAATTGCATGACTTGGCTGGCTGAGGAAGCAGCCGCAGCCACCGTTCCATTAGCAGTTGTAAGGTCAGCCTAGGGCGGTCCAAAGCGCCTGCTTGTAAGAATAGACCTTCACGCTTTGCAGCCCCGCCCGCAACACATAGGTACCGTCGCCAGACTTAAACGTAAGTATGTAGCAGAGAGGATGACGAGGGAAACATGCCCAAGGACTGTATAGTATAACCAAACGCTAAGTCGCCCCGCTAGCAGCAAAGCTGAGACCCACTTTCCCACTAGCGGCCACCACCCAATGGCCACTTTGAACCCTGGCGTCCACCGTCGCTAAGCCTAAACCGATCCTTGCTTGCGAGTCAACTCCGCGGACGCTCCGTGTCAGTAAGAACGCTCTGTCTTCGTCTGTTTCCATGCCACAAATTTGGAGGCAGTCTATCGATCTTACAACCCTCGCAAAGATTGAACAGATTTGGTATGCGCCTAAGAACGGAGTAGCCATTCAATGCCATGGTTTATCCGGGATCGAGAAGCACCGGATGCGGCCGGTGTCGCCAGCGACGAATCAAGGTCCGTTCCATTTCAAATTGGCATACGGCATCATGCTGATCTATAAGAGTGGTAGTGTGATGAGAGGCGGCCGGGCTGCAATCGCTGTGAGAAACATGGCGTCTCATGCCCTGGGTACTATCGGCCATTGGAACTCCGCCTTTATTCTGGCCCGGCTGGATTGCGACGTCTGAGCAGCGAGGCAGGCAATGGCAGATCGCTGGCGTCAGCCGCACCACAGCCTCGCTATCACTCACCGAACGAGAAGACTCAGCAGGATGCAAATCTGTTGCAAGGGCCACTCATGCAGCTGCCACAGGCGCTAGCAGATACAGAGGCCATCTCCTACTTCCTTAAGGAGCATTGCATCCGTCCAACTCCCGGAACTTTTTCGGGGTATCTAGACTTTCTGCCAAACATGCTATCCGCATCAAACCCAAATTCACTACTGAGACTTGCTTCATCCGCGTCTGCATGTTTATCTTTATCGCGCCGCCTCAGGTCTAAACCGCTTGATCTTCAGGCTCGCAAATACTATGGCGAAGCCCTCTCTGCTACTAGTATTGCACTTCATAATTCATCAGCAATGTGGAAAGAGGAGGTAGTTGCTGCGATATTGTTACTCAAACTGTTTGAGGTAGAGTCCTTCCAGCTCGCGGCCATTCAACGCAAACTCTGTTCCGAGCTAATGTTATTCCGATTTCCAGGATATCGACGGAAAATGCACTACTGCGCAAGATGTACATCTTGATGGCATTATCCAGCTCTTTCAAGCACGAGGCCAGGCGCTGCTCGAAGTCACAGCAACAAACCCGGTATATAGCTGGGCTTATACACAGCTGGTATGCTCCATAACGGTGGAATGCTGGAGCTCCATTAAGACTAACTTATCAGCAAATGTATGCTTTTATAACAGGGAAATCCTTCCCATGTCTACAGGTCCCTGAATGCGAGCTCAATTTATGCAGTATTACAACTGGCATGGGTGTACTGACAGCCAAAATCAGCCAGTTTTGCACACAGGCAGCACGCCTTAAAGCAATGAAGGCAAATAACCAGCAAATTGCTCAGCTGGGTGCTTCACTTTCAAGGAGCATGCAACAGTCTATAATTCTACAACAAGAAATAGAGACTTGGTTTGGTGGCCTTAGTCCTGTCTTCAAGCCAAAAAGGACACAGGCTGCGAATGGTGATGTGCTGATCACATATGCGACGAGGCTTCTTGGGATCCTTTGGACATTGCACTATACCGCTCGGATCTTCTTCTCCATCGGCACATTATCGTGCTTTCGAACGTATTTGGGACTTCAGGGCTATCACTTCGGGGATGAGGAGAAAGATTTAATTACAGCGACATCCACAACGGCGACAGATAATGCAGTGTCGTCAATAAATGCCATTTGCCTCAGCATACCCTACAATTTAGGGATTGTTGATCAGAGTGGTCAAGCTAATGCAGTACCGGATCAAAACGCAAGTTCTTCCTTATATTTGATATGGCCACTTGCTTTAGTAGCCAAATGTCACCTTAGCACATCGACTCAATCTCGCATATGCCATGAAACGTTGGCTCGCATACGTTCAATTTATGGAATTGGACTTGTTGACACGGCTTTACTCAAGATACAAGAGGCGTCCTGGTGGTTATATTGATAACGGTCTGCTGTGCTGTGAAAAAGAGAGATGGGAACGAAGGTGCAGCAGTGGATACATACTTCCAAAATGCAAATGGTCGCCAAACAAAACGTCTTGCAACGCAACTCATACACGAGCAGAGAGCAGTGATTATCATATGCAAAATAACATCGACCATCTGCGCCTAGAGCCGGTTTTGAAGGCCAAGTGGTATGGCCACTTGTCCACGCCGCAGAAGAAATGTTAGCGTACAGTCAAAGGTATGTTGTAGTCATATGGCCAGAAACAGGGGAAAGGAAAGAGGTCGGAAGAGTCGCGAGAGGCATCTGGGAACAACGCGCAGCTGGACCTCCGTTAAGCACTGATACCGGACTTGTGCGACGTCGGAAGCTAAGAGCACGACTCCGGATTCAACTAGTGTTGTGAGCTAGCCTAGCTATTAAGTTACACACTCATCAGGACGTATACTCTGCTTGTGTTGCAGGGCGATAGGCCAGATACAAGCTCGTTATGGCGGTGCAGTACGCGATGTGCCAGCGATAGCTTCGTTTAGTGTAATTATAGAACGCAGTCCAGACCTAGTTTGCGTGGAGGGGTCATAGATCTGCAGCGTGGTATCACCGAAGTAAAGAAGCAGTTTACCTCATGTAAACATATATCTTTCTCTGAATCGACGTCGCCATCCGTTGAATCTTTTGCTATCTAGGGTTACATCCTTGCCTCCAGCCAGCTCTTTCACTATAACCCCCTAAAGCAACAAATGATTCCCTGCAGACACATTCAAAGAGCCAGAGAATGCAATTTTGATGAAAAGTCGATCAATTTTAATAGTTAGTACTGGTCCGACCTGCGTCTTGTCCTCCAGAACGAGGGCTGCTGTTCCGGTCACTCATAAAGCTAATTGCTGTGCCACGTTCTGAAAAATATAAACACTATCAGTTGACCCTAATACAACGTATTCCGGTAGAGTCCGGACGGCACGCAAAAGACATTATAATGACTATAGCAAACCGCCGGAATTATCTGATCAACTTTTTCTTCTACTCCTGTACATGTTGGCTTTTGATCGGACCAACCCTCTTCCCAAGCAGATCCAGCAGCGCATCCGCAATTACCGTAGGTAGCAGCTCAAACTGCGCCCTATCCAGTGAACCGGACACCTCTGTTCTCCTGCTGCATCCTTTGTGCGGCACGCCTGGCACGCCATTCATGACCTGTTTCAACCACGAAAGTGCCAGAGAGGCTCCTACCACGGCATAGGTATCATGGTTCGAAAAGACATCACGCACATACTCGACGGAAGCGCCATCGGCGCAGTATTTATCTACCAGGCTGTCTGAATCGGCCACAGGACTAATCTCGTCCTGTGCTGATTTGTACCAGAACAACGGGATAGTCGGTGTCGCTTTGCCTAGGCTGTTCTCGTTGCTGATACGCAAGAACTGGTCGTTGGTGAGTAGAAAATTGCGCTCCTTGAACATGCCTAGCACGTCCCTATCCATGAACTCAACCACATTGGCCGCCAGGCATTGCTTCAGGGGCAGGTAGAAGAGTTCCTTATCCTCAGGTCTGAGCGCCGCATCTAGTAAAGGTTTGGCTTCAGGGTACTGCGATGATAAGCCCATTACGGCAGTCGGGATGAGGCCCGACGCCGCCTGCGCGTTGATGGCAGAGATAACATGACTCAAGATGGGCACTGTTCCACCCAAGGCTGCGCCAGCAATCTGGAGCTCTGGTGCGTACCTTGGCTGCATCTCCGCGGCCCACTGACTAGCCATACTGCCTCCTGAGTATCCCCACATGGCGACTGTTGCATCACTGTTGATGCCTGTTGTAGACGTCGAAGCTAGCGCCGCGCGGATGCCATCGAGTGTAGCATAGCCTGCAAGCTTATTGGCGTTATACGACGCCTGAGGGCCTTCAAAGTCAGGCACAACGACTACCCAACCCTCCTCGAGCGCCGCCTCGATCAGCAGGATTTCGACTTGCGAGATCAGTGTGCCAGCTAAGGGACCGCGCTCCGAGCCCTGCTGCAGCACATATGACGGCGCGCAGTCAATCGAGGCGGCGTCTGTCGCAATCTGATACGATAAGACCTTGCCAAAGTCAGCATTGTAGGGAACCAAGACCGTGGCTACGGTCGCAATGGCGTTGCCGCTGTTGTCGCTAGTGCGGTAGAGCAGCTGCTGCGTCTGGTTGAGATTAACTGGCACTGCGCCAAATGCGGCCACGGCGGCGGGTGGTGGGCGCTGCTTCAAAATATCGCCGGGCTTGTACGCTGAAAGGTTACTTTCAGGAAAGTAAAAGGGGTCCTGACTGGGCAATGTAAGCCCAGCACGGGGATGCAAAGGCTGAGACGCCGAAGCGCGCGGCATCGTGGCGGCGAGGGCCGCAGCCGAAAGGAGAACGAAAAAACGTGTGAGTTTATACATCTTGTGTATAGTGTGAAGTTTGTAAGATTGCGGAGATTAACGATTGTGAAGTTAAACGAATGTGAGGCTCTAAAGAATGCGGGTGAATGTGTAAAAATGTAGCAACGTAGCGTGTCTTGATGTTCAAAAGGAACGCGAGTCTGGAGGTTTTATACAGGCAAAGCTCTTTGCCATGTAGTCAAACTGAGCCGAGGCCTTCTTACACCGTATTAATGCTAATTTCGCCGTGGATACTTGCGTAAATTAGGTTGCAGGGGGCCAAGTCTGCACTATTGTCCTATGTAACACCATTTGCGATTCTGATTTCACCCCCTCGCTACTGGGTTTGAACGGTAGGTATGATTTGTGCCAAGTATCAGAGTGAAGGCCACGGTTTGCTTTGCGGGTGGCTAATTGCCAAGTGAAATACTTGACAGGCTTCCATGTACTTTGTTAGTTTATTACTCGGATCGCGCACGACTCTATACAAACAATGTAAAGAGCGACGTAAGGCCACTTTACACCTTGGGGCAATATTTAACAGGTTTAGGCCGAGCAAGTGACCCCATGGAACGCGCAGGTACTGCCTGGGTGGGTGTTGTTGTTGTCGCTAGCATCCATCCGCCGAGGATTGCCAGACACGAATCGACGTCGAAATGTCCCGTATGGGGAAAGACACAACCTGTCATCAGGCGCGGAGTACTGCTAATCAAAGCATAATGCGGGTCTTGAATAAGGGGACAGCACTGAATCGGTGAGTCTCAATCTCTGCTTCCACGTACCGTGAAGATCGCAAGCAAGCAGTGCTTTAAGCCGTCCCTGCTCCAAAAAAAAAAAGAGGTACAAGCCACTAGTGACACAACCTCTTAGCGGCAAACAGTCACTCGCACGGGTGTGAAAATTTACACCGCGATCTAGCAGCCATGTAACCAAGTGACGCCGTCGTTGTGTATTAACTCCGAGTGGCGAGGTTGATGGAATTAACGGTAAAGTGTAGTGCACGCGCCAACCTGGTGCGATATTAAACTCCGAACGCACACCCCAGACCCGCTAAATCTAAAATGGCCCTTGTTTGCGATGACATTTAAGTAAAGGCAAGATCTATTATAGCTTGCTATGAGTACCCTATCAGCATATAATCGCTTCCTACCATGTCTCAACCTAGTGAGATGTTAAACTCCGAACGCACATCCCGGACCCGCTAAACCTAAAATGGCCCTTGTTTGCGATGACAGGTACAGTAAAGGCAAGGTCTATTATAGCTTGTTATGAGTACCCTATCGGCATATAATCGCTTCCTACTAACTAAGACATGGCCCTTAGGTCACCAAGTTGCTGAACAGCCACCTCGTGTTGATACCCTGCTGCACACATACAGTCCCTGCCCTGCCATAAGGATCGATACTCGAGAATACAGGGAATCCACTTCGATCGGCACACTCAACGTATCGTTCCGGGAAGTACCCCAATTGAACCTCGGCGGAGGCTGGAGGTATGTTCCTCGGCAGCCAAAGGAGCAGGAAAGTTTCGAGGCGCGACCGAGGTTTTGCACACGAATATCAGCCAAGAGACTAAAAGCAGTGATGTCTTATAAAGCAGCTGCTTCCCAACTACTTTTTGCCTTCATTGCACTTCGCTACTACATACTCGCAACTGCGCTCGCTTTATTCACACACAAACTGTCTGCCAGACACAATTCTTTTCGCTTCGATATTTTCCGCCAAGTAGACCATGGCCGCAAAACCTTCCACTTACGAGGACCAAGAGGCCTGGAAAGACATCCAAGCGTTTCTCCCCTCTCGGTTGTATTTTACTACCAACCACTCCCCAACTGAGGAATGGTGGCAACACCGCGGTCATCATCTTCATCTCGATCGATGGCGCAACCCGTCTGCTAAGGTCCGAGTCATCCTCCACCATGGTGTTGGCACAAATGGCCGCCAAATGTCCATGATCTTGGGGGTTCCCTTGCACAAAGCAGGTTTTGAAGCCGTGGCCATTGATATGCCAGGGTATGGATGCACTGAAGTTGCTTCAAACAACAAGACCTTCGCATACGACGAATGGGTTCAAATTGGCAGCGATTTCGTCGATCATGAACTCGAAAATGATCCACGGCCTATCGTGTTATACGGACTGAGTGCAGGAGGCATGCTGACGTACCACATTGCCGCTCTCAACCGAAAGGTTAGCGGTATTATTGGAATGACATTCCTGGATTTGCGATTCCAACAGGTTGCAGATGAAACGTCTCGTGATCTACTTGCCAGCCGTGTGGGCCTGCCTCTTGCGACTTTCGCCAACGCCACGGGGTTGCATTGGCTTCGGATACCGATGTCGCGAGCGAGCAAAATGTATACGCTGGTGAACAACGACAAAGCTTTGAGGGTTTTCCTAAAGGACAAATCTTCCGCAGGATCTTCCGCGACTATGCGGTTTCTGTCGACTTATGCCTCTTACAAGCCCGCAATGGAGCCAGAAGACTTTGACGTTTGCCCGATTTTGCTTACGCAACCAGCTGAAGACAGGTGGACACCAGAGCACCTCAGCAACTTAGTTCTTGAGAGGATTAAAAGAGTGTCGGTTAGAAGGGTTGTGTTGACTAACGCTGGGCACTATCCACTGGAAGATCCAGGTTTACAAGAGATGGCGGATGCGATAATAGTTTTTTTGGAAAGCTTAGAAATGCGACATGAGAAACTATGAGGTAATACAGCGACAGGCTGCCAGCACAGCTGCACCGGCTATCCAATACATTATATCCCAATTCGCGAATGTCTAAATTAATCAGTCTGTTGAATTTAATTTCATTTAAAATATTACTTCAATATTGTTTTGCGCAAAATCAGCTTCACCTCACACTGTCTATATTTTAAATTGAGCCTCCGCTGTAACCGCTGAAAAAGTGCTTATTAGCACGCGCCTCCAGCCTGAGGCGCCTGTTGACGAGCGTGACAGCCTAAAACACCCACTAATGCCGCCCTTTTTAAGTTGTTGTCCGAATTTGTTTATTTGCTATTTGTTTTAGTTTAAGCCCCCTTGTCCCAGAGAAGCGGCTGCCCGTCTAGCGTCGCGTTAAAGCGCACCATGTAATCACTCTTGCCCAGCGCCACGCCCTCCTTTCTCAAAATGTTGTACGCCGTCACCATGTGAAAGTACTGATAAGACATGTTAAACGCCGACACATATACATGCAGCGGCACCTCCTCCTCCCCATCATCCCCCGGCAGCATCAGCGTACCCGTCGCGATGCGCGCGCTGACGGCCTCCGGATCGGCGTCCCGGAGAAGACGCAGCGCGGCCTCCAAGCGCGTCCGCAGCGCGGCATAGGAAGTAAGATCGGAGTCATGATAGCCCCATCCATGCGCGGAGGTGCCACAGACACGCGAGACGAGTTTATCGACGCAGGTTGCGACGATGGCGCAGTGCGCGCGAAAGGGCAGCATGTCTGGGTGCGTGCGGGCCTCGAGGAGCGTGGAAGCCGCTGGGGAGGAGGAGGATTCGGCGTGCGTCAGGAAGGAGAGGGTGGTAGATACGACGTCGGCGGCGGGCACGAAGAAGGCGTTGTAGCCATTGAATTGGTGAGCCATGACTATGGTAAGTGAAGTTGTGAGTCGCTTTGAGCGTGTGGTATAAGTTCGTTGGCGGTATTCTGAGGACAGGTACAGGTAAATATATTAAGGTATAAGTAGAAAGATAAATACATATATGGATATTCTCTTCATAGAGACGACACGACTCTTATAGCTCATTATTGGAGAGAAGCGCAAGCCTTGCCCGTTTTTGAGCGGCGCCGAATGAATGTCTCCGGGGAAGACCACCGCCGTGAGCCTCGCTGATTGGCTCGCCGCGACCACCAGCAAGACTGCATCACCAAGGCTGCACCCTTCGATGCTTGT
Source organism: Paracorniculantispora psalliotae (assembly GCA_002796755.1). NCBI lineage: Eukaryota > Fungi > Ascomycota > Sordariomycetes > Hypocreales > Cordycipitaceae > Paracorniculantispora > Paracorniculantispora psalliotae. The sequence continues at coordinate 1,107,331 of PHFE01000008.1, forward strand.
TTTGCAGCGACCGAATTTACAATAACCGCATGTGCAAGTAATAATTTTAAGCGCCTCTGATTGTATGAGCCACGAAATGGCATGACCTGTACAGAGTGCTGCCGACTTACACGGCGGCGGCCCACTCTTCACCGCTCCAGAACGTCACTCTCCGAATTTCCAAATTCTGCCGCCGACTTGACCCTGATGTTGCCGCCCATTCATCCAACCACCACATCACAGACCAAAACATGGCCGCGCAAGCATCACCAGGCCTGTTCTCAGCGCCCGCACCCATACGTGCCCTCTTCAAGGCCGTGCCTCTCGCCGTGCACCCCGCCGAGTCCCTCCCCGCGCGCGCCCCCGCGACTGACACCGACGCCGATGGGAATGCGGTGCCGAGATTATACGTCTTTGCGCGCGAGCGCGACGCGCAGATGGGTCTGCCGAGCTATAACCCGTCGTGTCTGAAATGGCAGGTATGTTTTTAGCCACTACTATTTATGATTTAATTGCAGGATAGAATGGGGATTGTAGTGCTGACGGAGAAAGCAGACGATTCTGAGAATAGCAAATGTGGACGTCCAGCTCGTGCCCTCGTCGAATCACGCCTCGCCGTCCGGCGCCCTGCCGTTCTTGATACAACCTGGAGGAGCGGCGGGAGTGCCGCTGACGGGCGAGAAGATTGGGCGCTTCGCGGGACAGCGCGCGCCGCAAGCGAACCTCGACGATCCGTCGCCGCGCATCGACGCCTACGCCGCGCTCGTCGCGCACCGCATCCGTCCAGCATGGGTACGTCCCCCACCCCCGTCTCCCCTTTCCCACTTCTCGGTTGACAATGCTAATTGAAATAGTTGCACGCGTTGTACGTCAACCCCGCCAACGACGACCTCCTTACCGCGCTCTACCTCCCCGCCTCGGCCCTCCTTCGCCCGACGCAGCGCCACGCCCTCCGCGCCGCGGCCACGTCCGAAATTCTCAAAACGACGCGCGCCGGTACAGCGCCCGGCATCGACACGGAACAAATCTACCACGATGCCGACGAGGCGTTTGGCGCGCTGACAACGCTGCTCGGGGAGGAGGACTGGTTTCTGGGCGGGGATGGGCCGGGCGTGCTGGATGCGGAAGTCTTCGCATATACGCATTTGTTGGTGGGCGGGCAGCTGGCGTGGACGGATGGGAGGCTGGGGGAGGTGCTGCGCCGGCATGAAGGGCTGGTGCGGCATGCGGAGAGGCTATATGAACGCTGTTGGGGGAGTTGAGAAGTGTAGTGTGGGATCTGTACATTACGATATTGACGATATATAATAGTCGTGTGAGCACGGCAATCAATCCACTACTGTATACTATACTGCAACATGCACTCGTCATGGAATCATCTCCAAGAGCTGGGGGAGAGGTCATGGTAATGTGATTATCTCGATAAAATACAGCAAGACCGTGATTCATAATGATGGCCCCGAACGCAGCAAATGCTGATTATAATGCTGGCCATAGCATTAATGAGACTGAATTCAGCAAGCTGATCATAATGATGGTCAAATGTGCGAGACCGTGCTTTCATAATGATGGTCCAATACCGCCGTGGCGTCAGGAAAGCCTCCATGATAATACCCAAACGCCAAACTCCAAGTCATGTCATCTGTATGCATCGCGCACAGCTCTTACGGCCCGCCAGTCCACCACCTAAGCGTCCTGGTCAACCCGAATCTCCGCTATTACGTCCCCGACGGAGGTAAAGGCGCCGTCGCCGCCGTCTTGCCGCAATTCTTCTAGCAGCACGCTCGTTTGCGCGTAGAGCTTTTCCAAAGCAGCACGTGATGATTTGCCAAGAGAGGCTGTTATCGTTAGCAACTGAATTGTCAACATGAATCATGGAGGCTTACATAAAATGGCAGAGTTGAGCTCTTCTGCCACAGTGACCCGTCCCTTGCGGTCCAGCAAGTGGCTGACTTGAGGCTCCTTGAGGGGATTGCGGTAAGCAATCAGGGACCAAATCTCGTCCAGGGCCTTGCCCACCTCCTTGCGCGAGTCCTCGGCGTACTCTGCCTGGAGAGTCTGGCCGTACTCGAGCATTTCCGTTTCTAGCTGCAGCACCTCGTCTGGGTCATGTGTTAAGGGGGCGTCGTCCCACTCGTAGCCGTGGGCATTGGTGTCAATGTCCATACCTTGAACATCGGTATCGCCATCTGCCAACATGTTGAGCTGGGCCGCCTTACGGACCATTTCGATGAATTTGCGGCAGCGTAGCTTGAAGTAGACGGGTTCGTGTTCTCGCAGGACTTGGGGGTAGTATGCGTTTGTGTATTTCAGAGCTCGGTCGACATCGCCTTGCAGAATCGCTCGTCGGATGCCTGGTTTTGTTAGTCAGGATTGGCAAAAGGGGACGCGGCACGTACGCTGTCGGTTGTTGGCATCCTCGTCGTCTCGAACATTTATCGTGCTCGCCTTGGGTCCGGTGTTGGAGCTCAAGGCTTCACTCTGCAGTTTCAGGTCTTCGGCAAATGCACGCGCCGTCTCGACGTAGCCATCATGTTGGAGGAATTGCATGACCAAGGCTTGAATAAAGTCCGTCTCGCCGAGGCCGGGTTCGAGTTTGGATGTGTTGGCCGATTCGATGTCTTTTTGAATATTTTCTCGTTGTTCCTAGACAGTCAGAATAATTCGCACCTGGGTAGCTTCTAGACTCACTCTCATCATGTCGTCAATGTTGTATACAAAAGGTGTCTGGCCAAAGTTGACCAGAATGTGCTCGCCAGCTCGTTTCATGCTAATCGAAGGATATAGCCTGCCGTTGGCAACGTCTTGAAAGGCCACACCTGTTGCTGTCAGCGACGACGTGCGACGTTTTGGGTCTAAGGACATACCTAGTTTGATGCCATTCTTGGTGTAAAAGGCCGTTCGATCGCGAAAGTTGACACCGCAGCCAATGACATCACCGACGGAATACGTAGGCCCAAATGGTCTTCCGATATTCTGCCCAGAGAAGCATCGGCCATCGTCTGCATGGTAACCCCACGATTCGGGTTCCCAGCCAACGGGTCTGGCTGTGGAGGCGGCTCGACTCGAAAACCCGATGGCAATAAAAGTTCTGCATGAATTAGCTTTGTTTCTTTCAGCATATGAGTCTGCATGGAGGAACGCACTCATCGCGTCGGCCAGACAGAATCTGGACTTCAAAGTAGTATATGCCACACTGCAGGGGCATGTGGTGGTCGGCACGGATGCCGCAGGCTTCGTGGTCCCTATCGAGGTGTCCCTTGATCTCGATGTATTTGACCCCGAGTCCGTCGGTATGCAGGTCGAGGCCGCCGCTCATGTCGGCCTTGTTCCAGCGGGTGGGCAGCGGGGAGAGGCCGCCGGTGTCCTCGGAGGGCGTGCCGCGCTCGACGACGGTATGCGATAGGCCGCGGTGGGAGCCGGTGGGCATCAGGTCCGAGGAGAAGCCGTTGGTCGCGCCGGACATGGTACCGTTTCGTTTTTGGTCGCGCCTCGAGTGGGCGCGTGATCTGTGAGCGTCCCGGAGCTTGTGCATGTAGGTGGACCATTGCAGGTACGAGGGGATGAAGAAGCGGTCCTCGCCGTCGTCGGAGGCGTCGTCGGGGTCGCCGTTGGTGAAGAGATCAAAGGCGCGGGAGAAGGAGGGCAGGTTGCCGGCGGAGCGCCAGGCGGCGACGGTGTCGGCGGCGTCGTCCATGGCGGCGGGCGAGGCGGGCGAGTCGTGCTCAGAGGAGCAGAGGAGAAAGGCGGTCGGGTCGATGGTCAGGTCGCCGTTGCCGTCGAGAATGGAGACGCGGGAGGGATGGGTGTAGAAGTTGTAGCTGCGGTTATCGTCGGGGGCGGCAGTAGAAGTAGCAGCAGTAGCAGAATCGTCTCGCGAGGCTGGCGGTGGTGGTCTCGATGGGGTCACGCCTGGGTCTGCACCAGATGAGCGATGCTGACCAACGCCAGACATGGACCGGGGAAAAGGGCAGGAAGAGGAGACACGGGAGAGGGGCAGCGGGAGGAAATGTACCCTGCGTGTCTGGATGTGCGTGGTGTGCTCTGGATAGAGTGGCCGCAGCTGGATAGCTGGGAGGAGCCAGAGGATGACGGCACTACACCGGATGGGTTCGGCTCGAAATCGGGCGGCGGCGGCGGACGATGCAGCAGAGGCGGGAGATGGGAGGAAGAGCCGCCGGCGTGTATAATGGTCGACCGTGACGGGGGAGATGTTCGGCCGTGATGTGGTGTGGCCGTCGATGATGTGCGGCTCGTGGCGGAGAGGAAGCGGGACAAGTTGAGGTTGGAGCTTGTCTGCGTGGTGGTGCTTGTCCGAGCGGTGGTGGTGGAGGACGACGAACCTCTGCACTGGAGCCACCGCGGTGAGGTACCTGGACAAGTACCGAGAGCGCACGGCGGCTTCCGTGTTGGGCGGTTACAGCGGATTCGTGAATCGTTGTGTGGGCAAAAGGTACTTGGAGGTACAAGCGCATCTGGTATGGTGGGTTCGGTTGGTTGTTTTGGGCGGCCCCGAGCAGCACTCCGAGTAGCCAGAGTTTAAAAGGAACATGGAATTCCTCTGCCAAATAGACTTGCCCATCTCATTCTTGATACGAATATGCTTAATTCTATCTTCTTCATCGGGTCCTTGAAGCAGCCCGAACGCGAAGCAACAGAGGAAACGTACCGCACAAGTACCTGAGGTGTCTGAAAGCAAGTCACTGGACTGCTCCTCCACCTGCCAAGCTGCTGGGGCATTGCGCTATCTGAATCCCAGCCACCAAGACGCGGGGGGCGAATCCACTGTATCACGGCCACTGCGCGCTCTCTCTCGCTTCTCTCACAGCATTCTTCCAGTCGGACTTGAGGCTACAACGCTGAATCCCGCGCCGCATCGCCTAAGCCTTGTGGGCTTTTTTTGCGATAATCGTCACTGCATCGGTCGTGCCTACATCTGGGGACGCGTATTCTATCCACCTGTTTTTTTTTAAACATGGTTGACGATGAGACGTTGCTGCAACACGACAGGTACAGAATACGCGCAGCCACAGACGACACTGAGTCGAGCTGTTAGTAAGCATGGAGTCTGCCAAGCAGTCAGCGTGCGTCCAGTCGACACCTTTATGCGCCAATATTGGTGCGTGCAAAAATCTTCAAAATCAATCATGATGCATATAAAGTAGTCAACGAATATCATCCCGATCTGCCTTGCCTGATGCTGCGCCTGCGATCGCCTTTGCGGTGGACAAGTATTACACGGCCAACCCACAGCTCCGCCTTGGTCACAACCCGAGCCCACGCATGTCGTAGCACCCTGCGTAATGCACGGAATTCGTCACTGTAATAATGACTGCCAAATTTTTCTCGGGTATACCAATAGATTTGTGCCCATCCAACGCTATCTAATATGAAAACCGTGGCTCACTGGCCCTAATAGTTACATTTCCTATGCGTACATTGAAAATCCCAAAACGCCATCGCCGCGAACAGTTGCCGCGTTTTCTTCCATCCGATCCATGCAAGCAAGACGCCGCCCGTTCCAAAATCAAGCCCAAACAGTATTATCGCAAAATCTGCCCAAGAGGAGCCATTCGCGTTCAATAATTGAAAAAAATGTTGTAGATAGTCGTGCACGACTGAGACGTGGCGTGACCGTTATGATGCGGCCGCCACTGGTGCAGGCGCAGGTGATGAAGCGTGGACGCTCGGGAGGCTCTGCATCTCCACGTCGCCACCGGCATTGCTGGGCGCAGCATTACTGGGCGCCGTGCTGATATTCTCCTGCCCATTCTCCTTGTTCTCCTTGTTGCTGCTGTCGGCCGAGTCGGCCGGCGTCGCCTCCGAGTCGCCCTCGCCGCCGGGCTTGGGCGGCGCCGTCCACCGGTTAATCTCCCACACCACGCCCGTGAAGCTCTTGAGTGTAAAATTGCCCTTGGCCCATTTGCGGCATGGCTTGCCCGATCGGTCGAGGGCTCGGAGCCCGGCGTTGATGGCGCCCTGGTTCGCTTTGGGGCCCAGCTTGTGCGCGGCGGCGTTGGCGCGAACCGCGGCGTGGTCAATGGTACCGTCCTCCCTGATTCATGGTTAGCCATTGATGGTGCAGAATTGGATGAAAAGAGGTGACATACAGACGCGGCTTCTTCTTGGGACCAGGCTTGCCTCGGACCTTGGGTTGCCCGTCGGCCGTCAGCGCGGCGCCTCTCTTGACGCCCTTTTTGCGGCCGTCCGTGGGCGGTCCCATGGCCGACGGCGCAGGCGTGCCTTCAGCAGCAGGCGTCGCGGCATTCGAGTCGGATGCGGCCTCGCCGTGGCCATTGGCGGCAGGCACTGGCGTCGAAGGCGACTCCTTGACGTCGCTCGAGTCTTTGTGGTCGCTGCTGGCGGCGGCGGGCGATTCGGGCTTGACCGCGTCGTCGTCGCCAAACGTGTCGCGCAGCATCGTCGATGGTACGGATAGGGTCACGACGAGGGTTGGCTTGCCTCCAGACTTGCGTCGACCTTCGGGTGTCTTGATCGGTGGAGCCATGGAAAGAACAAGTCGCGCGTCTCAGGACGGGATTAAATACGACAGGCGACCCCTGGTAGCGCAGAGTAACGGCGCGGCGCGGATGGGCGAGGCGTGTAATCGCCGGCGATGGATGGAAAGAGGCACGAGTTGTGTGTGTTGAAGCCAAGTTGTGGTGGATCAAATTTTCGCACACCGTGTTTGCTTTGGCAGCCCGTTGGTGGTGAGGCTTGTCCAGCTGGTGGTGGTGCGTGGTGTGGTGCCGGCCAGGGGCGTCTTACGTGGAGCAGAGGATCTTAGCCAGGGCACTGAGCCGCTTGGCGATGGTGGTGATGTGGTGATGAAGAGCAGTGCTCCGGTGATGAAAGGTGATGATGGGAAGGGGGGGAAATGGTTTCGGGCGACGAGGGCTTTTTCATTCTGGGGCTCGTCTGCTTGGTAGCATTTTTTTGGTTGGTGCCGTGGTCTGGTCTCATGCTGGCGGTTTGGGCCAGAGGCGGCGCACAATAAAATGGGCAAAAGGTTTCTTGCCTCCGCCTGCCAGTGTCCCAGGCCAAAGACCCAGGCCGACGTGACGCTCAAGATTTCCGGTGGAGCCTCGCCCTTTCAAAGAGCCTGGGCCTAAAACAGACTAGCGCGACTCTGGCATGCACCGAAAGGGGGAACCGAGTTGGCCGGTTACTGCTACACGTGATGTGATAAAGGTACATATATCCTCTGCAAAGTTGCTTACTAGATCAAGTACCTCAACGGCTCACGCCAGTACTCGATACTCGCTGCCAATTACTCCTCAGCTTCACATTTAACGTACACCAGCTCTTCCCGACGCAATCCAACCTTGATTATGCTTCGCCACGCTTGTCACGTTCGCCATTCGCCGAACCAGCTCCAACCATATGACGGCATGGATCCATAGATCACACGGTTTACCGCTGCCGGTGCATCGCGGTCTTGCAATGTACAGCGCCTCTGGACCTTGCTCCTCTCTCTACCGGATGTACCGTCAAGAAATATCGCAGCAAACAAGCAAACATCCACATCGGATCGCGTCATTTCCTAGCAGGCTGGCATCCGCAGCTAGCGGCGAGCAATATTCCATCAGATACCGTCATTTTCTCGCCTCACTCTGCCATCGTAAGCACCAACGCAACCATCGTACGCCTACCCTACACGCCACGACAAAGCTGCTTTTGGAGCCTCACAACGCATCCGCAATTAGTCCTGCGCGGGTTTACTCTTCATCTTGATGCCTGAGCCTGCCATGGGGCGTAATTATTCAGCCGGAGCAATATTTGTGAAGAAAGATGCGTTAAACTTTACAGCGACTGTCTATCCTCTCATAACGCTGAACCCCCTCCCGGTCGTCGAACTACCACGCAGCCTTTGCTATCCAGCTGCCTGGATACTTGCGCACAAAAAATCTCCTCGCCTCATCAATAAAAATAATGTAAATACCAAACGCAAACGGCAGGAACCAATACTCCACCGGCACCGCCGCCGTCACAATCACTCGCTGAATCGCCGGCGGGTAGCACCACAGGAACGCCATAACCAACGCGAACAGGATCGCGGGGAACAGGTACAGGTTCTGTGTCGCCCGGTTGAACGCCGGCGGGTGCTGGAAGATACTCAGCCGCCGGCAGCGCACCGCCATCAGGTTAAACCACTGCATCACCACGAGATTGACAAAGTAGATAGACGACGCTTCGGTCAGGCGCGCGTTGTAGTAGTCTTCCGTCACGTAGTCGGGGATCTTGCCAAACGAGAACCACAGGTCTTTGAAGGCGATGCCTTTGCGTTCGAGATACCAGTAGGACATGGCAAAGGAGGCAAGCGTCTCCGTCATGCCAATGATACCGTAAGCTTGGAAGATGAGCTGCCAGTTGACGAGCCGGTCTTTCTTGACGTTGCGCGGGCGTCGGTGCAGCACGTCGGCCTCGGGCTTTTCGTAGGATAAAACGGTGGCGGCGACGCAGTCGGTGAAGCAGCTGTCCAATTAGCAGATGAAATTTAACTTGAGAGGAATTGACGTACCAAATGACGATCATGAGAAAAGAGGACAGAATCTGGGGCAGACCAAACGCGACGTTGGTTATGACGGGCCAAAACTCGGAAAACGAACCAGCAGGTAGAAGATAGGCAATGACCTGTGCTGTTAGTACTATGAAGCAAAGATGAGATGGAGCAAAGTACCTTTTTCAAATTGTCAAACACGACACGGCCGTACTGCACGGCAATCACAATCGACGAAAACGAGTCCAACAGCACCATGTCCGCCGCCTCCATCGCAATGTCCGAGCCGCTCCCCAGCGCGATGCCCACGTCAGCCGCTTTCAGAGACGGCGCGTCGTTGACGCCGTCGCCCGTCATAGCCACGACGTTGCTCTTCTGAAACTCGCGCACGATGCGCAGCTTCTGCTCCGGCGTGGTGCGCGCAAACACAATCTCCTCGTAGGCGGTCAGCGTCGTCCACTGGTGGTCGTTGAGCAGCGTCAGCTCGCTGCCGCTGATGACGAGCGCGCCGCGCGAGGAGACAGAATTGCCGCCTTTTTCTTCGGAATCGGTCGAGTCCGGCGAGGGATCGGGGTGGCGCTCGAGGTGGCTGGCGGAGTCAACGTGCACGCAGGTGACGATGCCGGCGTCGCGGGCAATCGCGAGCGCAGTGAGGCTGAAGTCACCAGTGACCTGAAAAATGTTAGACTGGAGCGTGGTGGGTGAAAGGTGGGTGGGATGACTGACCATGGCAATTCTGATGCCAGCACCGCGAAGGGTCGACACGACGTCACGGATCTCCGGACGGAGGGGATCGACAATGGCGACAACGCCGACGAGGGTCAGGCCCGACTTGGCCAGCTCAGTCATTTCGGCCTCGTAAGCGCCATCGTCGACAGCATGCTTGATGAAGCTGCCAGGAACCAACTTGCGAGCGAGAAGCAGACAGCGCTTGCCTTGCGTCGAGTACACCTGCTTAAGGTGCTCAAACGTGGCGAGCGCATTTTCGTCCATGGGCGCGACATCGCCGGTCGACGTAATGTATTCGGAACAGCGACCAATCAGCACATCCGGAGCGCCTTTGATGGTGAGGAGAATATCGTTGTCACCAAACTGAGACGCGGCGGTGGCATGCATCGTGTGACCAAGAACCTCCTTGCGGCTGCAGGTAAAGGTACGAATCATGAATTTGTTCTTGCTGTTAAAAGCGAGATCAAACACCTTGGTCCAACACCCTCGGAAGTAGCCGACATTGCCGTCAGCGAGCGACTCGGCGAAGCGCAGAATGGCTGTGTCGGTGGCATCGCCGAAGACGTTGCGCTGCGCAAGGGGGATATCGGCCTGCGAGGCGTCCAGTTCGGCGGCGTTGCAGAGCGCAGACATAGCACCGAGCTGACCAAATGCAGAGTGAAGCTGGGCGGCATCGCCTTTCTCGCCACTGCGCAGTCTCTCTTGAAGTTCTTCTACGGTGAGGTTGGTGCTTCCCATCGCACAGTCAGTAAGAGACATCTTGCCCTGCGTCAACGTGCCAGTCTTGTCAGAGCAAATGACAGATACGGAGCCAAGCGTCTCGACTGTCTTGAGCGACTTGCACAGGATGTCGTTCTTTTTCATCAAATTCGCGGTAATGGTCAGACCGGCTGTGATGGCGATGGGCAGGCCTTCGGGGATGAAGGCGACAGCGACACTGACGCAACTGACGATGAGCGCGCTCACGGAGATGAAGCCGGGATGGTCCTTGCGGAGCCACGCGCCCCAAATGACGAGTACGACTGTGATCATGGTGATCATGATGCCGCAGATGAAGAGCACGAAATACAAAACTTCCCGCTCCAGCGTCGTCATTTTCGTCTTGGGCTCGTTAGTGAGTGTAGCGATGCGGCCAAAGACAGTCTTGTCACCGGTCGCGACGACAATGCCGGTGCTGGTGCCGATGATGCAGTGGGTGCCTTGCAGACCAATGTTGTGCGTCTCCAGATAATTCTCGTCTGTGGCCTTAACAGCGCCTGGCACAGGACGCGACTCGCCCGTCAGTACGGAGCGGTCAAACTTGGCGTCGGACGAAACCTGCATGAAGCGCATGTCTGCAGGCAGCTTGTTGCCCGCCTTGATGAGAACAACGTCACCAGGTACAAGCTCTTCTGCGGGAACGTGGACGAGGCTTCCATCACGGATCACCTGCGACTGCTCCGGCAGCATGTCCTTGATCGACGCCATGACGCGCGACGTCGACCAGTCCTGGAACATGTTAAAGCCGGCCTGTAGGAAAAAGACGGCGAGCAGCACGATGGCGAGGGCGAGGTTGGCGAGCGCCGGCGCGGGCTCGCCGAGAGGTTTCCATGAGATGAAGACAAGAATGCTGCCGACGAGAAGAATGCCGCCAAATCCCTTGAAGAAGTAGCCGAAGATTGTGAGGGTTCGGTTGGTTTTCGGAGGGGACGGGGCGTTGCGGCCGTACTCAAGCCGGCGACGCGCGACTTGCTCACTCGACAGGCCGGTCTGGGGTGACACGGTCAGGCGGGAGGAGACATCATCGGCGGCGATGGTGTGCCAATCTAGGTCACCCAGGTCTATGTGTGTAAGTCGGCGATCGACGAAGACGGTTGTGTGACAATGACGTTTATTTACCTTTGGCGGTAGCATCGGCGGCTCGAATCGCTTCGGCGCGTTCTTTGCCCTTGGATTCTTCGATGCCAAACGAGCTTTTCCCTCTGTCAGAAATGATGCGATGCTTAAAGAAGATGTTTGCTTACACAGTGCGGTAATGAATTGGAAGGGTCAAGGCGGGATCGACCTGCGCATTTCGCGAAATGCTGCGAATCGCCATTGAGTCATTCGAATTGGCACGGCTCAGGCGAGGACGGGAGCGCGATCGTCGGCGACCTTGCTCCTCGTCATGCCAGCGGACACGGTCCGCGCCGGATACGTCTGTAGGCTTGTACGAGGCCATGTATATTCGGTCAAGAAAATTGACGTAAAAGAAAATAGGCCCAAAAGACAGGGAAGTGGCGGAAGAGGAGCAGCCCTCGCAAGCGAAACGTTAACAAGGTTGCAGTAATGACACGAAACGATTCCAATGCTACTCTGGAAGGGCATGCGGGACAAGGCAGTTTTTATATTCTACGGTAAACAGAGGAAAAGCGGCCAGGGCTTGGACCTGAACGGGGTGATTTCTCTACTGAGACGAGGCAATGCAGAAGGCTAGCTGAGAAGGGGAAAGCCGAAGGAGAAAAGACCGCGCCTGGTGGACAACATGGCTGTCTGGCAGCCAGACGAGCTGAGGGAAACGGTCGAACTAGACGAGGCGGTGATGATAGTATGGGCGTGGGAGCGGGCGCGGTCTATGGGGGTGGCCAATAACACGGCACATGTTGGCGAAGCACAGCTGCGACCGGCGATCCAAATTGAGGACAGCGGCTAGCTTCACACCTAGAGGGTGGGAACGGAAATGCAATGAGAGAGAGAAGAGAAGAGACGAGAGAACCAGGAAAAATCGATATAGCTGCGACGCATCAAACGAAATTGCCTCATCCCACACAGCCTCGTGAACGTTTACAGTAGTGTGGTGGAGCGCGACGAAGAACGGGTTCGTTTGCCGACGGGTGCGAGCCAAGAAAAAGCCACGAGAGAAGGGCGTCGATCGGCAAGTGGAGGGGGTGTGAGGGGATGTCAAGGGCCTTTGTTGTCGCGACATAACAAATGCCAGGTAACGAGGATGAAACTGCTGCACGGCCTGGGTATGCGCGATATACAAGCCAGCGACAGGGCTGATGTCGGGGCAGGACAAGCTTTCTCTAGCGCTGTTTTCTTAGTGCGAGCGCTGCCCGTTTAGGCAGTCCAGCAGCAGATGGCACGGGGGCTCGGCTGCGAAATTGACCGTGTGCAAGAATATCCCTCTATGGTCGACGGCGCTCTGGATCGCAAGTGGAGGGGCACAGGAAGAAGCTGTCAGTGGGCGTGGCGACGTCAGCGGCTCCCCGTAAGGTCCTCTAGCGTAGTTGGAGGGTGGCTCGGCCTGTCTTCCGGCCGATGCAGGAGGGTCCAATTTCGTAACCATGTGGGAGGTGTCTCTTGGGAACAGCGGAAATGGCGTCGGATGGCAATGTGCGCGGTTTTCGCGATGGGTGGTAAGCAGTGTACAGAATGGTGTTGCCTTTTCGCTGCGACGCTGGTGTGTTGCATTAATCAGAAACGCAGGCGGTTAAGAGGAAGGACAATAAGACAGTCAAAAGTTATAAAGTAGCTAACACCGGCTGCTTCCTGAAGCTGTTAGTTTGTATTTGGTATTCTAGTTGTGCATGCTGCTGCCTTCTGGCCAAATGGGTTGGGGCGTTGACGTCTCTGGCAACGCAGCTGCATCACCAGAATAGTAATCTGGAGCGACTCCTCCTAGCCTCCCATGATGTACGGTGTCCGCGGGTCTGAGAGCTCCATCATCCGAAAAGCAGGCTGGCGAGGTCCGGGCTATGTGTCGCAGACCGCCAGAGGCCTCCCTCACGAAATGGCCGACTAACATGCCCGCTGGTGGGCAAGCCACTGGCGCTGGGTGGCGCGGCGAGGGCGGAGGGTCCAATTTGCCAGCATGTGGGTGAAGACAAGAGGTGTTTCCCCTGAAAGGAGGGGAACAAGGCGACTGAGTGGCACAGGACTGGAGTGTGCGTTTTTTCTTTCTTTTTTTTTTTTCTCGTGATGATGTGTACTGAAGATAATGTGTGGAATGGTGCTGCCCGCTCGCTACGACGCTGGCTGCTGCATTGATCAGATACAGCGGAAGTGAAGACTAAAGCAAATAGAAGGGCTACGGGTTAAACACTGTGAAGTATTGGACGTTTTCCAATTTTTTCTTTTCTTTTTACATTTAGTGGTTTATTTTGACGACGCCATTGCCCTTCCATCGAGAAATTGCGATACGTACGTCTCAGCCAACCCTAATCTTGTTACTGCCACTCTGGACGTACGAGAATGTGAAGCCATCTTTTTAAAAGCCGGAGAATTGTTTGGAAAGTATGAGATGTAAGCTATTGCTAATCTTGTAATGCGTCTAGCCAAGGATGACGTAACATCTTCTCAGCATCAGGCCTCTCAGCAGGGTCCAGCTTCATGATAAATCGAAGAAAAGACGCGAAGTCCTCGCGCTCTTCCGTATTCAACCCTTCTAACACTATTTCTGAAGCCAAATGTCGGTACTTGTAATCGGGCGTGAAACCAATGATTGTCCCGTCGTTGGTAAAAATGGACGCGACCACCTCAGGATCACCATTGACGAGTACCCTCCTTGGAAATAGACCGAACGAGTCCACCATCTGCGCCAGATGCATTCGGAAGCTGTACTTTTCGGTTCCATCGGCTGCTATAATCGCCACTGAAAATAGTCGAATCGCGCGAAAGACCTCCAAAACGACACAACCAAAGTTACACCAGTCGGTTGTCTCGTCCCAGGCGGCTTTGATGAGCACCTCGGGCGCCTGAAGCGCGAGCGGCTGGATATGCTCCGACAAGTGTCCGTCTTTCCAACTGGCTACGCCCCAGTCCCCCAGCACGACGCTGAATCCATCGATGCTGTCGCTCATGTGGAAATAGTAACGCCGGAGTGAACGCGAGGGGATAGGCACATAAACATAAGGGACTTCGCGGTCTTGGTGTGACGGTTTTTCTTCTTCCAAGTAGCGCTTCAATAGAGTGCGATCGCGGATCTGTACCAAAATGTTGCTCGGTTGGATATCTATCGCGTTTAGTTTATTTGACCCACGTCAAAAAGGTGAGATGTGCTGACCTGTGTGTATAACACCCTGGTCATGGGCGTAATCAAGCGCAAGAACAATTTCGATGGTGAACCGTCGCATGGCGTAATACGGGACGAGGCTCCCCTCAAACCACGCCACAAAACTGCGCAAGGTCTCTTCCATCAGGGGAAAAACAAGGCATACATGTTTTCCGTTTGGTCCTTGGATCTCAAAGTCGTCTAGCAGATGACAGATGAAAGGATAGCCCGCCATGGAGCGTTTGCCGTCGCGAAGGTGTTTCAATATTTCTCGCTCACATATATCCTTGTCGGTGTAATAACACTCAACGCTTAGCACCTTCGACGCGACACATTGATGCTCATGTCCGCATATTAGCACCATGAAATATAAAGACTGACTGTAATGTTATCTGTACGTTGAGCGAAGGCGCGAACCCAAAAGCCGAGAATCGAGATGTAAGAGAGGGAATCCAAGAGAATCGGGAGGTAAGAGAGAGAATTTAAGAGAGTTGAGGGAAATTGAGACGTAGGAGAGGAGAATTAAGAGAATCGAGACGTAAGAGAGGGAATCCAGGAGAATCGAGATGAGGAATCGGAGAAGTACAAATAGCTATATTGCACACGTCACAACCGCGCCGTGTTTTTGCTGGCGCACGAGCGTTCTGGTTGACCTCTCGAAGTGGTTGTTTTTACGCATTTCGATGTTGTGTGCGTATCTCGCCAGCCCTGAACCCCTGACAAGAGAGGCACTTGGAGGATTTCTTCCGGTCGACATCATTGTGCTGTGATAGAGGCGTAAATGTGTCGCCAGCACGGAATCTTTGACGGCTGCTGCCGTCATGAGCGAAGGTTTTGAAGATATCGTCCACCAGGCGCTCTCGCCACTTGACCTGCCTCTTGACCGCGCCCCAAGTAGGCTTTTTGAAGCATCGAAGTAAAAAGCTGTTGACAAGCGATATTTCTAGCAGAAATTTCCACGCCATCGCATGCCAATTTCCCTTAGGCGTCTGAGGAAGGTTCACAATAGAGGCATTCTTAAAAGGGATGGCGAAAGGCTTGAATTCTGACGTATTTGGCGCCTGCGACGGTGCGTCTAGAGGTGGTCGCGACTGTGGAGGTGCCTCGATCTCAACGTAGGCGTCATCACCTATTGGCCCGGAATGTGCCTTATCGAGACACTCGAAAAACTCAAAATCACAGTCAATTAAAGACATACTGTCAGTGGTTCAAATGATATCTTTTTCTTTAACAATAAAATAGGGGAATGTAGTGATAATTTGTTTAGCGTTGCTTGCTCCTTCCGCCTGTCAAAGTGATACGCTACACACTAACATCGACTTCTCTATGGAAATGTGTTTAAAGTGATGCAGTGTACGCTATTAATACAGTACTATTGTTTTGCGCAAATTTAGCTTCACCTTACACTCTCTATAGTTGAAGTTTAGCACCCACTGCCAGCGCTAAAACACTGGTTAATAGCGGGTGACTCCAGCCTCAGGTGCCTGTTAATTAGCGTGATGGCCTAAAAACGCCCACTAACACAGCTTGCTTTTAGCAGCTATAGCACTTACCAATTTTGAAACACAGAGATTACAGGGTAAAGCTGTTTTGCGCAAAATAGTATAATAAATCATATTAATATAATAATAAAAGTAGATACAAATTCAGTACAATCGGCTCAACTACGCCACCGCGATGGTCACTCTTGAGATTCTCTTCTATTGTCGTCCCCTGCGCGCCTTTCACGGCGCTCCGCCTGTCGACGTCTCCTATTTGCGACTCAGTCCGATGTCCTGAGACTTACTTACCCCATGGACTTGCTCAACATGGCTTCAGAAATGATCCACATGGACAAACTTCTCCTATACTTACTATTTATGTAGGTAGATCTGGTGGGCTACCACCCACAATATGTTTGCTGAGATGTTTCTGGAAGTATAGGTCAGCTTGTAGCGGAGCGCTGAGGGCCTTGCACCGCAATTTGATTGATTGACATTAGAGCGGCGCTGCCATCACTTAGTTGCGGGATTGTTGGTTTGATATGCTCACACACAATCTGCTGCCGCCGCCACCGCTGGAGTGCTTTCAACTTGTCTGCGGGTCTGAGCGGAGAGGGTTATCATTGGCTTAGTATTGAGAACACGGACTGCCCGTTGGATTCACGCTTCTATAATTATTTTGGCGAGCTAAATGATACAGTTGGATGCTCACAAGGTTGGTACTCTGTGGGAAAGCACCTGCTTGTGGTGGGCTAACGAGTTAGGCAGGAACGGCAAATTGGAAATATATAACCTCATAACTTTAATTGGATACCTGGTCTTGATGTCTGAATATTGCATGCTGGATCTGAGTACCGTGTTGCCTATATGTGTGCCGCTGTCACAGCCTGTGATTTGACAGTATATTACTTCTTCTTCAAGATAGTAGCATCTTCACCGCCTCTCTGTAGACGGACAGCTTTCTCGCCATCTTTTTCGAAGAGCTTCATGCTCATCAGCATACCTTCGAGAACAAAATCAACAGGGTCCTTTCCCTCGCCGCCTCGCCGAGAGCCGACAGCAGGCAGCAGCCGAATCTCGCCGATGCCATTGTATATAAGTATAGGGAGCCCATGTTCATTCTCGCTCACAATATAAGAATGGAGATTTTCGTCTTCCCATGCTCCCTTCCATTCTTTCCACGTCTCGCCGGCCTCCTCGGTTGGATGGCCAAGCTCTACCTTGGTGAACGAGTAGGCTGGGTTCGGCCATCCCTTGAGGCCGGCAATGGCAGAAAATACTTGACATAATGCGGAATAACCACCGCTTGAATTAGTCATAACGGCTATTCCTGATTTTCTAGGAACCTCCTTGTCACCTTGTTTGGCATATCCGGCCGCGTGACACAGGTAGCCAGGTTCGTTGGAGCCGCTGTGGCCAAACGCGACCTTATCCTCATCAAAGGTTTCCCATCCCAACCCCATATGGCCATCTACCTCTTTAATCATCTCTCTAGCCGTGGCCTGGCGGAGTAAGCCACCGTCGCCAGACAGCGAGCACTGTACATCATGGATGGCCCGTAGCAAGTCTGCTGGTGTCGACCATAGCCCAGCGGCCGCCAATTCTGGGAGATGATGGTGTTCCGCAGGGGTCCGCATGTGGCCATTCCAGTGCACCTTGGCTGCGTTGTTCTCGCTGGCGGGTAACGGGCTGTAGAAGGATGACGCCATTCCTAACGGCTGCAAGACTAGCTCGCGCATCAGTTCACGGTACTCCTTGCCGACAACAGCCTCAAGAATGAGCTGGAGCAGAACAGTTCCTGAGCCAGCATACGAATATTTATGCCCGGGCAGCGACCTCATTCGGAATCGAACCGTGTTTGCCGGCACGGCGCCAGCCAGAATCTCGCTCATGCTGGGTATTGTGTTCGTCCCAGGGTAACCGGGGAAGCTGGAGGGTGTGAGACCAGCCGTATGGCTCAGCAGCTGCTTCACAGTGATGGCTTCAACCAGGGGCTGCTGACCGACCGGTGAACCTTCAGCTACGATATCGAGGTAGTTTCTCGGCAGCACCTCGCGGAGCGTGCTCGAGAGCTTCAGCCGTCCGTCGTCGACGAGCTTCATGACAGCAAGGGCGTTGATGGCCTTGGATATGCTGCATGCCTGAAACTTTGTGTCGATATTATCGCCTACGACAGAATAGCATCGAGTTGACAAGATGCCGTCGTCGAGAATGGCCACTGATGCTGATGGGCAGCCGAGCTCTGCCAGACAAGCTGCCACGCTGTCGTGGTGTGGGAAATTGCCCAGCATCAGCGCCTCAAATTCGTCAAAAATAGCCATTGTGTACTCGTGGGAGATTTCCTAACTAAAAGTTGAAACTTTAAATTTAGCTGGAAAATGTGAGAGAAGAAAAAGACATGAGCTTGTCGCTTTGGCCGTAGGCTTCCAATGGCGCCGTTTTAAGCCACAGCCTACTGGAACCTTTGGTAGGCGACTAGTACTTTTGGCGGCCAAACAATCAATAATGGCCCACTTTGTAGGATTAATATACAGCCTCTGGCGTACGTACTCAGGAAGCTGTAGCCTTGTTTGAGTGTGACGGGTATCCGTCGGCCGATACAGAGGTGCCCAAGCTCGTGACCGGCCCGTCGCGAACCTGCCCAACCCGTCCCCACGATACCCGCCCTCAGCCTTGCAGCCCCAGCAGATAACGCAACGTTCTTGTTCAACCGGCTATGCTACCCATCACTGGCTCAGCAATTACTCAAATATCGTCTAGAATCTTCATCGGCTGGTCTGGCTTCTACAGCCATACCGCGCCCGACTTGCCTGCCATGCCTTCACCATGGACAACGCTACAAGAGCGGGTTATCTACTGAACACATCGACAAAAGGCTTTTGAATCGCTGTAGCACCTCCAAACTACTCAGGTAAAGCACGCGGGGAAGCGGGACAGGAAGTGGGGGTGCGTAGGACGTTAGTTAGGATTCGTCATGGCCTTTTGTGGGAGTGGCCTCAGAAGTCGGGCGCACCACAGAAGCGCTCTTTCCTCCATCAACGCAATTTGCTCCATTATCAATAACTGCTCCACGCGACATTATCCGTCGAGCCACTGGAAAGATTACTTCTTTTACGTGGCAAGTTTCATCATTTCTGACTGACAGCTTATCCAGCCAACCTGCTCCAGCCGACCTGGCTTCAGCCAACCTGCATGGCGTATCCCAATGCATGGCGTATCCCAATGCATGGCGTATCCAGTGCATGGCGTATCCCAGTGCACGGCGTACCTACGGACACTAGTACACAAGCCACATTAGCTTACGAATACCAGGCTAAGCTCTAGTCGGATGCATAGAGTTCCTTTGAGAGTATTAAGTGTCTGCCAATTCAGCCAACCACGACGCTTTTGCCGCGTGCGCAGCTTCTCGTACGAGCGCATTTAAGTTCAGGAAGGGCGTATTTCCGCGAAGTCAGCCAATCAGCGTTGTTTTCTCGTACGAGAGCCTGCGCGAGAGTCAGCCCTGGTAGGGAATCGGCCAATCAGACAGTTTGCAGAGCGTTCTCGCACGAAAGCCCGCGCAAGAGCATCTCAGGTACGGCGTAGCCTACCACATGGCGTAGTTAGAGCCATTCTTCACATACCACGAAGGTATAATTAACTAAGTTATTAGTATAGTACGGACGTCTATATCCTTATTTAGTAGAAAAATAAACATTATAAGTAAGTATTACTCTATAAATAAAGTAGCATTTCTAACCCGTCCTGTTAACCTAGTAAGCTCAATAGAGATTTACAACGCCACCGTAAGCTAACTGTTTATAGGATAAAGTCTACCCTCCCGTTGTGAGAAGGACGCCGCTAGATTTCGAGATGTTACACTAGAGTTTCCGCAAAGCGGCAGTTAGACGATATGTAACTGCACCTGAAAAACGATGTCAGCGAGCACCAACACACCAGGCTTGGAGTTTCTGCTGGCAAGCTTCTGTCTAGTCGCTTCAATTAATCACCAGCTACACAAGAACATTGACTCCAGACGTTCTGATGTACCTCGTTCCTCGCTTAAGGAATTTTGGGTATAAGCGGTCAATGGCTGAACTTCAAACTAGCTCTACAACGCCACAGCGTGACTAAGCGGGAGACTTCCAGTGCAGTGTAGCAGTTGGTGATACTTTCCAGTAGCTTCAGACGACCACCTGTTGCCTACGGGCAACACTGAATAGCAGCGCTTTGGTCCGTAGGAATGCTAATGTAGGTTTTGGTCGCTAAAATACATTTCCGGGATTATTAACTCTCTTTCCGAAGCTCGCAGCTGATCGATCTTTCTGCGTATCCTTGGTGCGCATTGTGAGTGACCACTGAGATTCACGAATGAGAGGTTCTTGGACGACGCTGTCGAATCGTCCAAGCCAAGGACTTGGCGCTTCGATTGGGGCGACGGCGGGTCGAGGTATCTTGCAGGTTTGGATGTTGCGTAGCGTAGGTAGAAGCGGGTAACCGATCGTTTGTCCTGTATCCAGGTGAATGTATTATATGCTTCGTCGAAATCAACTATATGCAGCCCCAGCTGTGTCTGGGCTCGACGTCAAATGCTACACTGTTTTGACAAGTGGCAAAAACGCCGTACAAACGCCCACTTTCCCATCCAATCTTCATACACAATATGCTTTAACCTAACATCGTCAGTAACGCTCGTTCGAGGGGAGACTGTCTTTATTTCCCCTTCTTGTCCCTTTTCTTCTTTAGCAAAAACTCCAGACGATTGCAGTTTTGCTTCTCCATTCTATCGATCTACTGGGAAGTTAGGTCTGCGATACATCCTCAACGGGGCGGTACTTACTCGCGCTTACTGGCTCGCATCAGCCAAACGGTGGAATAGGCGCCGCATCCAAGCTTGTTGCAGACAACATAACGGCCGTTGAAGATGTCATCCACATAAACAGGATGAAATCCACCTGTTCTGTAGGCGGTACATCCTTCTTCGATGCTGCAATTCCCAGAAGCTCCCTGCCTATCCATAGTTGACATGTTTTTGTCGAAACACTTAGTGCCTTTGGGCAAACTGCTAGGTCGGATCCACGACCTAGCCGTTTTGTAACGGGAGCGCAGAGTCGCACAAGCTGGTACCAGAGGGGGAGAGCTTGTAATTCAGTTTCAGTTTTCATTTCATTATTACATAGGGAGATATTAGTGTAATAGTCATCGTTGGTGACTCTTTTTTTCCTGGCGCACGATGTCCACCGGTCGCAGCAATCTTGAAGAGGCTTCTTTGGCTGAGCAGCAGGTTGAGCAGCAGGCTGCGAGCTACTCACAGACCAACTAACACGCCCGCTGTCCCGCAAGTCACGGACGCCACAGCGCTGTTGCAATTCCCCAGCAGGAATGAAGGACGGCTGCCCCCTTTCGACTGAGCAGGTTCGTTCTGGTAACTGCGATCGGCAATGGCCATTCTTTGACTCTATTCGTTTCTTTTCGTGCCGCGCATTTCGCCAATAATTTTAGTAACAGAGTTGTAAATCGCCTTCAGAGCGTTCAGTCTTAACCAATCAAGTAAACCGCAGTAACAATGCGCAGCGGAGGCAGATGAGGTCTTGTTTAGTCGCCACAGAGTCTCCAACACAAAAATTTACTTGTCGCCCGTCGCGGCCTCCGGCAGTATCCAGTCAAAGGTTCCCAACATGTCAAATCCGAAATCCTTCATGCTGATGTCCATTTCTGCGCCCCAGTCTACTGTGTCTACGGCCGCCTCCAGCGGATTCGCCGCTAAGTTGAGCGTCTCGTCCAGCACCCTCTGAATCACCCGCCGCACGCACGAGCTCAGCTCCCTGTTGGGCGTCAGCGGCTTGACCCAGTCCAGAAAGCCGCTGAACAGACACATCATCTGAATTACCTCCGACCGAGAGGTTCCCGTGGCCATTGCCCCGCTCTCCGCGAGGGGACGCAGCAGATGGAGACACAGGATGCCGGCCGCCGGCGCGCCGTAGCCCATGACAATCCACTCGCAGTCGTACATACCAATCACCCGGTCTCGGTGCGTCCAGAAGATCAGCGTCGTCGACACAAGCTGGGCGCTGACCTGGAGAAGCGCGAGGCTGAGGGTCGCGTTGTCGGCGCGGCAGAGCAGGCGCTCGATGAGAAAAACATTCTGCAGGTACTCAAGTTGAATTAGAATCTTGGCATAGAGTGTTGGGCCGGAATAAACCAGATCTTCCAGTTCTTCGGCCTCGAAGAGTAAGAATGACGGGAACTGTTGTCTGGCAGTTTCTTGCTCACTACGGAGTTTTCTGGCGACATATTGGTTAGTCTGGTGCTCGCACCGTAGCCACAAGGCAAGATGACTTACAAAAGCTCTGGTATATTGATGGCTCCCTCGGCTTGCAAGTTGAAACTCAATATGGAGTCTCGGATGAATCCCATCTGAGCTCTCGCGCGCAAGAGCGTGCTGGAATAAATCTTGCCCGCTGTATTCCAGCCGAATTCATCCACTAGGTCATCTCGCCATGGAGTAATTCCCAATAAAACCTCATCAGATAAATCTAGAGGAAGGGGCGTAGACACAAACCTTCGCGACAGCATAGGTGGCCGGCCGGCGTAGGTCGACACTACTTTGTCACCGTGAAATACCTTGCCGAATAGACGTCTCTTGATCTGGGTACAGATCCCAATATCATTCATATCCCCTTTGATGGCATGAAACCCAAGGTAAGTCAGCAGGCTTATAACCTCTCCATGTAACCTTGAGTGTTGAAGGCCTGCGAATACGTAAGTCAAGGTATCGCCGATTTCTTTTTGCATCGTCAACTTACTTTCATCCCCAGAAATTATCGACTCAAGACACTCCTGCGTGTACAATAAATGAAGCAAAAGCGTATTGGCACTTGCTGTACTTCTCGTAATCTCCACAGCGTCCCAGGCACAGTCTCTGAATTTGACAACCTGATCGGCAAACGGCTTGATGCCGCCCGCAGCAAATCTTTTACTCTGGCCAAGTTCAACGGTTCCAAATGACCAGTGCGTGAATAATATGCCCAACCCTTCCCATCTCATATATGTACCCGTGAAACTGTCAAGCCAGAGCCTTGGGTCGGTATAGTCTTCCCGCAACGGATAGGCGCTGTTCTCGGATATTTTTGTGGCAAGCCGAACAAGCGACTCAGTTGAGCGATTGCCTTCCAGTTCCTTTCCAAACGTATCCCACAGCGAGTCGTGCATCCGCCTCGTCGCAAGCCTGCACCAGGCGTCGTTGGGATTGACGTGGGCTTCGGAGATCTCGTATGCCTGGGCCTTGGGCGGGATGGCGCGCAGGATTCTCATCGCGGCTTCGTATGTCCGCGCGTTGCACATGATGGGTGATTGAGACCCCTTAATCTTTGAGTTTGTCGGTGTGTCGTCAAAGTCCCCCATCGGCGAAGTCGTGGAAATGCTGGACTGTGCTTCGTGCATTGCATGCTTGTAACTGGTAGCCCCGAGATAGCCCTCGTGCGTCGGCGCTGTGAGCAGCGTCGGCGCTGAGGCATCTTGCCGAACAGAATCCTGAGAAAGAGGAGCAGAGGCATTCTGATTTAAGCGCCACCCATATTGCGTGCTGGCGGGATAAATGCAGGCACTGGCGTTGCTGCCCGATTTACAACGTGAGCAGACTGGCATCCGATGGTCGCAAGCCACCTTGCGCGCGCGACAGGGTTCGCAGGCCTGCGGGCGACCGTTGCGGCGGCGCGGCGCTATGCCGCTGCGTACGGTATCTGGATGAGACGACATATTATCATGAGCTGTCAATAAACCTCAAGCAAATAAGCCAACGGCTCTTTTAATGATGCGCCGGAGAAGTTTCTCGGCTGCGAGGGTCAACATCAGGCTGTCATTCATAGTGGCCGGCGCTCGGCGCTCGGCTTCAATTTGGTGCCGGCGGCGATAAATGACACATGCATGTTGAGTCGTAGTTGTTCTCATACTAAAAGCGTAGCACAACTAAGTATATCTGATTCGTTTTTTTTTTCTCGGAAGAAACAGTATTTCTCCATTCTGGACTTTCCGCACCGCAAGTTAGGATACTCCAGAATCTCGCTGCTCCAGCAAGCATGGGGTCTGCATGAGTGACATCGCCAAAGGATCTCTTAACAAAGGTGTGTGAAGATTGAAAAAAAAAACCCCCCACGGCTTTCCTTATCACTTCAGCACATTTGGCTTAAACAAAGACCGCAGCAATGGCCACATCTTTCCGTAATTCTTGAATCGTAGCAGCAGTCTAATCCCCCCCCCTCTTAGATTAAGCGGTACGCTTGCGTCCATTGGCTCGGTTGGTACCTATTCATGTTAGCCGATGTCTGAACAGACCAAGTGAATGCCAGTTTCTGCCAAAACCAAATCAGGCCAGGCTGAAGGGTAGTTGACTTCAACAATTAGAGAAGAGACGACTTACGGGTTGCGTTAGCTCAACGTTTTGTGCAACACTACCTTCAGCTGCAGCAGGCGTGGATGCCATCGATGTCGCCGTCGCAGTGGGTTCCATCTCCTCGTTACTCGTATCTTGGTTTGTGGGAGTGCGGCAGAGTAACTGCGCCGTGAACAAACAGTCTGTTCGCTGTTGGTGGTGCTTTCGAGAAGAGAGGGGCTATGCAGGCTCACACGTGATAAATTAATTAATGAAGGATCCGGTAGGCTGCATGAAGCAATTTTCGTATCTCAATCACACAGGCTTGGCAGGGCATTCATATGGGTCGGGCGACAGCCTTGGCTTGCGGGCCGCCACCAGATGCCCCTGGTCGGGTATTTCCTGCCTTTGTCCTGGCAGGGGAGGGCACGCGGGCGGTTACAGTGCCCAAGACAGGGTTTGAATAGTTAAATACTGCGACTTTTGGCGGGCCTTGGGCAAATATTGTGTTTTTATCAACAGTAAATGGTGTCTGATTGTTGGCAAAAGAGATCTACTCGACTACGCGCATTTCAGCCAGTCTACCCAAGGTCATGACATTTTTTCAACCGAGCAAAGACCCCCAAGTATGTATTTTCTGGCTGCATTTAGTTCTGTCGCCGGGAAAGCTCCGTCATAACCTGCTACGGTTGTCGCTCTGGCTCGACTGCGCGCCACGCAATAGGGCTAGAAACTAGCGCATGAGCACCAGTGATCAGCCTGCCCCGCTGCTACGGCGGTAACCAGATCGCCAATCTGCCCAAGCCGTTGTTGTCGTCAAGTTTCAGGCTACATGTAATTTTCTAACGTAGCGGATGCTGCTTGAGCACTATTCAAGTTCATAAATCTGCAAAATGAGCCAAGCGGCGACGCACAGCGCGCAGCAGGAGCGTCAGAAACGATGGGCTCCTCGGGCAAGAACCGGGTGTCTGACGTGTCGGTAAGTGGGCGAACAGGAGAACTCATTGCGCGATCTGGCGGCTGACCGTCTCGAAAGAACGAGGCGTGTAAAATGTGACGAAGGAAAGCCATCTTGCAATAAATGCACCAAATCAGGCAGAGCGTGCGCTGGCTACCTTTCTCCAGCCCCAGTGGTTGCGCGGTCGCTGTGTCCGACTCCTGTCAAGCCAACAACCGCAGAGCTTGCTCTCAGTCAATATTTCAAGATAAACATCACGCCTTTTAGTGCGGATGAGTTTTTGGAGCCATTTTGGAGCTACTCAGTCCCTTTGGCTACCCACAGCCTTACGCCGCTTTTTCACGCCAGCAACGCGGTCGCTGGCTTGGTGTGGTCACGGACTTCGTCTGCTCGACTGAGCCCAGTGGCTGCGACAGAGATCTACGCAGAGAGCGCAAAACAATATTCTGTATCTACAAAACAGATTTTGAAGCTTACACAAATACCTTCTCCTTCGGCACAAGACAAAACGACAGTTTTATTAGCAAACGTGCTGCTGATCCTTTACGCGTTTGAGATTGGAGACGTCGAAACTGCCGCGGGGATCAACATCAGAAGCTGGCAGCTGATTCGATACTGGAAGTTTTGGGAATGCACTGCTACACCAGGTATCGCAGATATGGCGACGCAAGTACTTTACTTTTTTATAAGAGCGAGCAGCTTCCAAACGTCCCAAACGCAGCGGGGTCGGAAAGTCGCTGAGGCTTGGGGAGATGCCCTCGCATGGCTCCAGCAGTCGCCCCTCATATCGACAACGCGGGCATACTTGGAAATTGAAATGATCTGGATCGGCATTTGGACAATAATCAGCAACGTTACGCAGAGAAAGATTGATCTGACGGTTGCTCAAAATGCCCGCTCCATACTCTGTGGGCAGTTCAGAATCTGGGAGTCGCGGTATGACGCCATGCCGTCTTCTATGCTCCTCACCGCGCCGATACACACAACTGTGCTCGAAGCACACCGCATTCTGATCAAAATTGTGCTTCAAGCTACTCTGGTAAATTTAGAAAACGAGTGGGACGAGACCTGCTGGGACAAGTTTGACGACGAATACCATAGAGCGTTGCAGATCATCCAGTTGGGCCTCGGTCAAGGCACGGACGCCGAGACTAGAGATGGTGGAAACTGGACTCCGGGCGACGCAGGATTCACCCAATCTCTGTACAAAGCGCTTCATAATATCGCCAAATCTTGTCGCAACCCAAAGATACGGCGGCAGGCGGCGACGACACTGCAGATCTCGCTTCGTGCTGGGCTGTCAAAATTGCCACTGAAATCTCGCCATGGGCTCGCAAAATACTGTGCGATATATTTCATCATTGACGATATTATATCACTAGAGGAAGCCGCATGGAATGATCCAGACCGCAAATACGACTGCACGAGAGAAAAAATGTGTGTGAATGCAATGTATGTTTGCAATAGGCATCGCGTCGCCTCTGTCGAAATGATTCGGAAAGAAGATCAGCCCCCTGACGTTATGCTGGTCACTGTTGGGGATATCCTGGACAACAGGCTCGGCCATAAGCTGCGTATGCCAGTAATCCATGCTGAGTGAGTGGTGCCGGAACCGCAAACGTTGATTATGGACAAGTCATATGGAACGGCTCACTGGTGTTGAAAAAGAGAATGGCAATTCTAATGATAACTAACAGCCTGGGTTCAGAATGCTGTCATAAAATGGTGGCAGCGGCTTGGCCCTGTTGCCGGGGCCCACCAGGTATGCCTGGAGTCTCCTCGACTTTTGCAAACTTAGTGTAGAAATACAGCGACATGTCGCTACGAAAGAAGCTGCGCATGCCGACTAACTCAATAATAGACTGTAATGGACAAAGTATCAAAGAAAAACGTTAGGTATTGTCCCACCTTTTTATAATGTAACATACGTATGAACTGGCCAAGACCGCCAGCTGCCCTTGAGGATGACAAATATTTGCCGAAAGTTGTAGCTTTTTCTGGGGAGCACTGTCCAGGCTGCCACGACATCAATAGGTGAAAAGACTGTGCCTTGATCCATCCACCTCGTTCAGCGAGGCAACATGGATGAGCACCCCAGCTTCTGCCCCCCCCAGACAGTTGTCGCTAATCGACCAGCGGCTTCAGAAGTTGCGCGCTACGCACCATACATAATTTTTCGCGTCTCCGACACTTCTTCCCACCCCGCAAGGAAGTCAACGCCGCGAAAGAAGGTTTGGGCACCCAGGGTCAAGACAGGTTGTGTAACTTGCCGGTACGTGCATCAGAAGGACACGATAAGTCAGGAGAGCTGACAGGAATCTATAGATTGCGCCGACTTAAATGCGATGAAGGCAGGCCAGATTGCAAGCAATGTGTTGTTGCTCACAGGGAATGCGGTGGTTACTCCAGTTCCCCCCCGAGGGCTGTCATGACTGTGCCAGCGGCCTTGGCGTTGGCCACCCCGGGCACAGACGGCGCAACATCCACAGAACTTATGCTCAACGACTACCTCCTCAGTATTTGGAATTCGGGGGTGGATGAGTACAACAACGAATTCTGGAAACTAGTGATGCCTCGGTGCGCTCAACAGCTACCTGCGATTTGGCAGGCCAGCAGTGCTCTGGCCGCCGTGCGATGGTCGTTGAAAGAATGTTCGGGCGTTGAAAAGCAAGACATGGCCAAAAGGTTTAAAGGACTTTGCTTACAAGAGTACTCAAAGTCCATAACGCAGATATTGGACCTCACTAAGCGCCCAAGCTTGTCAGTGCTGGACAAATGCTGCATTTTGCTAGCAAACCTGATGTATGGGTTTTGCAGCAATGAGCTGGGCTACCAGGGTGAATTTCTCGACGTCGTTCTGCATACACTTCGATTGATTCGCCATTGGAAACTTTGGCGACACATCAGTTCACATGTGGAATCGTCAATTGTTGCGCAAACAGTCCTCCAGACGCTCGAGCTGCAACGCGTCATCACAGATGTCCAGATCTACACAGGCCAGAAAGTATTGTGGCAGTGGCGAGATGCCATATCCGACTTGCAAGTATACCCGATAAAGTCAATGCTACAAGCGTCCATTGAGACTGAGATGTTATGGGGGAGTTTGCATGCCGTTTTCGACGAACTCCCGTTTCGACCGACGGAGCAACAGATCAAATCAGCGCTAGCCACGCGCACATTGCTGCAGCAACAATCTGATTCGTGGGATGAAAGATACTGCGAATTTGTGCAATTACAGAGATTGCCTGACGCTGACTTACCTGGCAGTCCTGCACTGGAGGTGCGGGGACTACTCATCAACATGCTGCTAAAGGTGCAGCTTGTCGGTGGCGGCATGTATCGAGACGAGACTGCGTGGGACGAATTCGACAATGATTTCGCCCGGATAGTATCCCTGTCCGAGAAAATGACACATCGAAGCGATATAAATTTACCGCAAGGCCAGTCTCGGTTTTTCTCCTTTACCAAATCGCTCCTCTTTGTGACCAAAGCCTGCCGGGAGCCTTCCACCCGCCGCAAGGCTTGCCGTGTTCTTCTCCTGGCAATCCAGAAAGGTCTGCTTGCGACAGGGCAGAAATCGAATGCCCTAGCGGCATCCCCGGACGGACCTGTTTTCGCGATTATAAATAATATGATTGCATTGGAGGAAGGCGCCTGGGGCACGTGTCAAGAAGCTGCCGGGTGTGTACCTGGACGGTTTGTGTGCGGCATGCACCGCATCGCTAGTGTTCGATTTACAGCGCAATCGCGCGAGCTAGCGCTCCTTACAACGCAGAGCTTGCTAAATAACGAGCCAGTCCGGAGCTTATCTGCCGCAGATATGATATGGTCATGAGCTACTGCAAGGGCTAGAAACCTTGAATAGATAATAGAAAGCTTCAATATCGATTTGCTGGCTTACTGGTATTTTTGAGAGCATGCTGCCGCTGAAGGTGGGAATGGCATTGCAACGGAGTTGCAGGCTCCGAAGAGACATCCAGCAATGGAACAGGTTGACGTGGGCAGCGCTTTCCCACTCGTGGCCGAAATCCGGGTAGATGCCTCAGCTTTTCATATGCGTAGTGCTTACAATGATTCATCGACTTCAAACTGTGATCCTATCCCCGTTTCTGAGTTGTGCCTAGGCTGCAAGTTTATGCCCTGGAGCTCCAGTCACCAAACTGCCAGCAAACCTGCTTTTCGTAGCCCTTAGTGGCGACCCAGAAAAATATTATATATTATAAGAATTTAAATTAAAGTGTTACTTCGTCTGATACTCCGTACCACACATCCATTACCATGCTCTTCATCTTATTAAGTCGACGAACAGACGAAGCTTCTTGAGCGGGCCTGGAAAGAAACGTCAACCACCGTTTCTGACTCTTTTCCCCCGCCCAGCCACTCGTCTAATTGAATGTATCCAGGTGCTCATTCATGACCCGAATTTTGGACTTCTTCAAAATCACGCATCTTCGCTGCACGCTAAGCCGTGGTGGACGGCCCAAGATTGGTGGGTGAAGTCGATCACCGCAGAGGAGTAGATTGATACCTGGGGAAAAGCTTCCATTTGCGCTCTCCCCGTGGAGTTCTTGCGCAGTTAATGCAGCAACAGGCCCCAATAACAATCACTAATCCGAGCGGAATAAATATCAAGCAAGCCGCGATTGTACCGAGGCCACCGAGGGCATCATCATCCGATGCAGAATGTGCATTGGAAGTTGGAAGTTGCGTATGAATTGCCGTTGTCGCGGAGCCAAATGACAAAACGGTTGGACTGGAATTCTGTTCCATTTTAAGCATGTATACCGGGCGATAAAACAAAACAATGGTAGGTGATGAAGCGTATCGCCAAAGTAAAGGACAGGCTTGGCTAAACTGCAGATGGGACTGCCTACACCGCGATGCGTCAGGTGATAAAAACAGGGCAGGAACACGCTAGCAATGGTGGAAAGGCTGCAGGATACCACACACCGGGACCATTTGGCCTGTCATTGAACGGCTATGGCCACTAGTTGCATCCACGGTCCTGTAGTTTCGTGGTGTAAGCCAATGAAAACAAAAGACAAAAGCCGCTTACGCGGATAATGCAGTCGTGCTAGAGTTGTGACCCATCCTTTACACTAACAATAGTGACGCGATCGCGCCTATTCTTCGTGGCCTTGCGAATTATAAACCAGGACAAATCTTGGGAGAGATGTTTCGAATTCCTTCAATAAGTTTGCCTTTGAAGGTCGACTTCCAGCGAGTTAGAGCGGCTGTAGTTGGTCGATGTCTTAACAAGACATCAACTATCGCAGACAACCGTAGACGCCGCCACCTTCTGTTCGATCTTGGTTGAACAGTCCTGAAGTATAACTAGAGATTTAAGTAGTTCTCGACGTCCAATTTTAAAATTCGGCGCACGTCAAATTTGACCAGCGATGAATCACTCCTAGCTCGTTGGCAGCGATGGCAAACCATGTGCCGCCGCGCAACTAGAATGGTGTCGGGCCAGTGGGGCGCATGAATTAGTGCCCGCTTCCCGCCGCGTCGCCTTCAGATCTGCCATAAATGTCCAGCCCCTCAGCCGCGTCACAACACAGCCAAATCAGAAAAATAGATGATGGATTAGGCTGACTCGTTTGAACAATTCTGATACGTCTATTTGTGCTGCTATGGTCGGTTCGCATCGCCGCAGCGCAAGAGTTGTGCCTAAGCGATGGCATTTTCACCAGGCATGGGAAGAGGAAGTCTCCTGTGATCAAACGACCTTAGAGTTACTAAGAGCAGTCCAAATTTTCCCGCAGTCGTGGCGTCAAATACGAGGCTTGGTGGTGTTACATCCAAGCCTTCTGTGAAACAAGCCCACCCCGCGCTCGACCCAAGGCCAAGCCTCAGCCCTACTGAGCAGGCTCAGGACAGACTATTTTCACAGTTGCGCTGGGCGCTTGCGATACTAGAACTATCAAGCTTCAGGGCTCTGCTCCGTGAAAGTCAAAAGCCGGAATCTGGTCGAGAAAAGGAATGTGAACGGTAAAGGTTGTCAACCCCAGACCAGAAATTAACATCAATCTCACACTCGGCGATTTCCTATTTCGTATCTTCCGTAGGTGTTGATTAGTGATGGGGCTGGCAGCAAACGAGTTGCTGGCGGCACCCGATGATTGGCCCTGAGACGGATCTGCAGTCAGACTGCCGCTAGAAGCTTATGGGTTCACAGCCTAACCTAGCCCTGAGCTGAACGAATGAACCCCTGCTGCGACAGTAGAACACAACTCGCAGCGGCCCCTAATTTTCTGTTGCGAAAGGCGTGTGCCTCAGATTCGCGTCCTCTCTGTCCTGATTTATCCACATCACCATCTCTAAACACTATCGAGGATGCTGCATTTCGTGGGCAAGATGCTGCTGCCTCTGGTTTTAGTTATGGCGACCGCGGCCCGGGCCGCTGACCTCAAATGCTATAAACTGGACGGCACCGAGGACACGGAGATGAAGCCTTGCGACCCGACGGCCAAGGTTAGCACCTGCTGTCGGCCCACCGACTATTGCCTTTCCAACGGACTGTGCCTCGGCGGCGGCGGCAACAACGCCTACATGCAGCAAGGCTGCACCGACGACAAATGGAACTTTCCCTGCCAGTCATACTGCTCGGATAGTCAAGGTACGTCCAAGTCAAGGCGCGCCGCCAAGCTGAGACGGACGCCCCTGGGTAGTCGCAACAACGTATTTCAATGCTAATCAACCGGCTCCTTGCTTTTGTTCAGCGCGTTTCAGTGACGGCTTCCACTATCTCGAAAAATGCAGCGGCTTCGACGGTGGCGCCGAAAATCTATTTTGCTGCGGCGGCGATTACTCCTGCTGCAATAAGACCGACCTCATCGTCAAGGGCATCAAGCGATTTACAGCCGTGTCTCGTGCGGGCGAGTCGGCAACCACGGCAACGAGCGGCGTGACAACAGTGACGGTGACGACTACCGCATCAGCGAACGACGACGGCAGCGGGAAGACGGACAATTCCAAGGTGGTGGCTGTCGGAGCGGGTGTCGGAGCCTCTCTCGGCATCGCCCTACTTGCTGCCGTGGGTGCCCTCATATGGCAAATACGCAAGCAGAAGAAATATACAGCAGTGCATGTGCCCGCGCCGCAGCAGCACGTGTACTCGGGCCAGCCAAAATATGAGCCGCAGCCGCAGCAAGAGCACCCCGCTGAATTACCAGGAACACAGTGATGAGCTGGAGGAATATAAGAGAACAGCCAACTTGGCAATATATGATGAGGCATAATCCCACGTACAATGTTCGTCCCATTTACTTTTGCGACATACACGGCTGTGAGACCGCCTCGAGGACAGGAGCTGCGGACTTGGTCTTGGCGGCTCGAGACACAGAATTATACCTATAGAGGCATTTTAATTCGCATCATAAATGAATACCCGCACAAATATATGCATAAGAAGACATAAACAGTCACTTGTTTGGTGATCTGATCAATAGGCAGTGGCATGCGATGTCACATGGCTTTAGACAACATGCCAGGCATCCTATCTGCAGCAGTGAAGAGAAACTGACAGTCATTCCGGTTTTGAGAGGGCCGTGGACGATATTTACCTAATGAATAATGACACAATCTGCATCATACCATTTCAGCTGGCCTCCGGTCTTGTATCCGTTTCGTCTGGCTCGAGACAGCGGCTTGCATCACGCGCGTGGTCACTGCCAAGAAAGCATCGGAACTACTTTTCATCAACCAGGCATCCGTCATTCTTCTTGCACCAGCGTTTTATGCGACTAGCATTTACGTGACATTGGCGCGCATCAGATTTGTTACGAGTGCGCAGCGGTGTTTGCTCGCCTGAGTTGAGTGGCTTACACGTCTCTCTGTTAGTGTTGTGTTATTACCTTCCCATTACAAGGCGCAGGTCAGTTCTCGCAGCGAAATTTACCTTTTCCAGTTCCATGCGCCAATGTGTCATGCGTGATTCTACCCAGCTGGGACGACCGGAACTCGACATGTACCTCGTCATTGGCGGCCTTCTAGTCCAACTGTTTGTCTTTCTTTTTTTTTTAGTTCTACGTGGCTATCGCGGCGACGTTCATTCTCCAAACCAACCACGTCTAAGGTAATGTAAATTATTATAACGAATACTTGTATTTTTTGTCTGTGTGTTCTTCTTCTTCCTTTTCTCTTTTCACTTTCTTCCTTCCTTGCTGACTGTTGTCGCTTATTTGCATGCAGAAGTTAGCCGCGAGGCGACAAGTAATCGTACATAACCGCACATCTTTTACTAAACTTCTGTAGCTGAAAGCGCCAGACACGGCCGTGACGCCAGAACCCCCCGGATTCCGGTGGCGCGGTGCCAAATGCCCCGTGGGTGTATTAATGCTACTACGTCTTGCTTGCCACCGTCGTCACCGCGGCAATGCTGCCTACCTCTTCCATCAAACATTCGCACAAAGAATACAACTCGACAATGCGGTCGAACTCGGCATTGATACAGTTGAAGCTTACTAGTCTCTTCTTTCTCCATTTTCGAGTCTTTCTTTTTTTACAGATCGGCAACCCGTCTATGACACGGCCTGATGTAGGGTAACTCAAATCGTAGCTCAGTCTTCACCCCTTTTATTAGCGTGCATGTCCCACCCAAAATCAGCATTGAATCGCCCGAGCTTGTGCCTGATCGCAAGGGCTGTGGTGCCAATTTTTCAAGCTTAACTTAAAAAAGTGGCGTCTACGATTCAGAAATCTGAAAAGATTCTTATTCTTGTTGCTATAATAGTCAAGAGAATTCTATTTTTTTTAGTTTAGCTTTTGCCTTTGTTTTCTGTTTTCGGAGTTCCTTAAATACGTCTAATTGTTACCCAGTTTTGTCATAACGCCGCTATTTACACACGCTCTCAGCCACAGTTTTAGTTCTGGACGCTCAGCTCAACCTTGGTGCGCTGAGCAACGTCCTCCATACCACCAGTCAGCAGAGTGTTACCGCGCTGCTCCTCGTGCGTTCCGCGCATCACATCGAACTTCTGAGAGAACCACTCATCACTGCGGATGACACGGCCTTCGCTGTCGCGGAACTTGGTGCCGTGCGCAGGGCGGGCAAACCAGCCGACGCTGTAGCGGTGGCCCTGCTCCTGGTCAGCCGAGGGCACAACACGGTGGACAATGGATCGCAGCTTCATGCTGGAGAGGAAGCGGAGAGAGTCGCCGACGTTGCAGATAGCATAGCCGGGCATCGGGCGCACCCACTCCCACTCGTCGTCACCCTGCTTGCCAGGGCATTGCACTTGCAGACCCCACTGCGAGGCAAAGAGGACTGTTAGGGTGCCGGCGTCAGTGTGCTTGTTGTGTCCCACGTTCTCAGTAGAGATGGTGCTGCACTTGGGGTAGCGGTGGAAGCTCAGCGACGAGTTGGAGGGAGCAGCATCCTGGTGGAAGTTCTCGTAGCGCGCCGCACCCTTCAGCTGGTGCGCATCAGAAAACGCAGACAAGATGGTAGTAACATGGAAGCGAGACAGGTTGATAAAGTCGGCCATGATCTCCGCATTGTCCGTGACGGCAGCGGGCATAGGCTCGGAACCAGAGGCAGCAATGTTTGTGGGGGCCACCTAGACGAAGAAAAGTCGGATTAGTTTCTGCTAATTAAACAGAGATCGAGGCCAATGTGGTTCAACACTTACGCGCATCGTCTCGAATCCGTCCTTGGAGTTCTCCACAGGACCCGCCTGGGCGCCGAGGTGCTTATATCTGCACATTCGTTAGTAAAGAAAGGACGAGGCAGAACTCGGGCATGAAACTCGACTGACCCGTAAGTGTCGGAGTTGTAGGCAAATTTGGCCTTCTCTTCGATGGGCTTCTCAAACCACTGGGCCATGAGTGAAAGGCAGCTCAGGTACTTCTCCCACAGGCCGTTGCTCTCTTTACCAGCGAGGTCGAGGTAGAAAAAGCCCTCGTTCTCTGCGGCAGAAAGCAGACGAGCAACTTCCTCAGAGTCATTCTCAGCAATACGAGAGAAAGAAATCACTTTCATGTCCTTAGTCGTTACACTTCTGCCATCCGTGTAAGGACTGGAAAGCACCGGGGCCATCATCTTGGCGGTTGTGGATGGGGTGAGCTTGGAGTGAGCGAGTAAGTGCGAAGAGATATAAGAATAGCTTGCTGAAGCAACTCAAAAAAAGATGGATAGAAGAGAGGAATGAGTAGAGTAAAGTATACAAGAGTAATTGATGCTGGAGGTAATCTGAGTCTCTCCATCGAGAGTTATCCCCCTTATATACACAAGGTCAGACCGCGGCGGCACAATACATCGGCAGATGTCTGTATTTGCTATGCTCCGAGAGACTCGAAAAGACCCTCAGCTCGCAATTCGTCTATAATCCTAAATTTATGACAGTGTGTCATCGTGGCGCAATGCAGCTGTAACCAAGACCACCCTCGGCATCCAAACTTGGAAGGATGCTAGGGCATGATGGAGAAGCATCCATGTATCGACCAGAAGAGAGTAAGCATAGCATTAGCTGCAACTAATTTGGGTTACAAGGTGCGCATTTGACAGGGACTTGTTGCGAATCATGGCTCATGCATCTCTGATGACTGGTTGTCGCCCAGCTGAAGGTAGGGGGTGCGTGCAGAGTTCCATCGAGAGTTGAATAGTCGCCACTTTATTCATTCGCTATCCACTTCAGCTATTGCGTTTTGCTGCCAAATGGCAGTTCCTGCCATGTTGGTAGCAAAATTTACTACTTTTTGACAGCCAGTACAAAAAGGAAAGCGACGCGAATGCAGCACCGGCACAGAGTTACGTAGCCATGGCCGAAATCCACCGCCACAATCGACGAGGCGTTTTTTTCCCTAGTAGTCAATCCTACACCGGAATAATTCTTAACCGCGGTGATACATGCAAGGGTGGCCTGGCGCGCTATCGGCCTCAGCAACTCGTAATCAAGCATAATGAGACTACAACATCCACAACGCTAGAAAGTGGTTGTCGTGTAATCTAATAAACGATGTCCCAGAAGCGGAAGCGATGTGCTGAGAAAGACAAGTCGAAAAACAGTGCGATTGGACAGCAGGGCGGCGAAAAACGGAGCGCATCGAGCCAAGAACACTAGTGCGACGGCAGTGCGAGATAGCCAAGTCGGGGAAAGGGGATAGGAGCATGACAGCGCAGCCATAATGATTGCAACATTGCGTGCGATTGTAACGAATTTGCTAGCTCACGCAAGCTTTCGTTGGGAAAGAAGCCTGCCCGGCCATATTGAATCCTTTCATCGATGTGGCGTCGCAAATTTTTTCTCTCTTTGTTGTCTTGCAGCAAACATTCTTGCCCTATGGGGCTGCCTTCCGGTTCTAGATTCGGGAGTACCCACGCGCGGAAGCCGGGGCTCCACTACACGGGTTCAGCCACCACTCCTTCTAACCTACCTCTGCCTCGATGCGCTGCGGGCGCCGGGGGCCACCCTGCAAGGATACTCAGCCTCAGTGCAGCGATTCCACTTGCGCCTTGAGAGCCTCTTTCCGGAGTTCGCTCGGTGGGATTCGGCGGGGCGGCTGAATTTCTTTCCCGGCCAGGGCGACGATGCTCGAGGGCAAAAGTCTCAAGGATCTCGGACATCTGCTATTACGACATTGAGCAAACTTATCCACTCGCTTGTAGTAAGCACGGCTGAATAGTTACGACTAATTAGGCCGAAGAGGTTTGCAACGCGAAGACGGCAACGAGTGCAACGCTCCCTTCTGTGAAGTTTACGAATTTGTAACCATTCGGGGAGTGGATCGTCGTCTCGCATCCTTTGCAGGGAACAGGCTGTAAGTGAAACGGATCCCACCAGTCACGCAACGGCAGACAAATAAACTAATTTGACTAGCTTCAAGCTTACAAGGTGCGCCAAAAAAAAGAGGAGGAAAAGGATGCAAAGAATTCGCAAGGGTATCGTGCTTTTTCTAACTTCTTCGCCTACATTATTGTGAGGTCAACTCAACTTCCGACCTTGATCATCTCCATCGTTCCCCTCCCTCACAACACAGCATGACCCTGCAGACGTCCGAAAAGGCGGAGGCCGCTGCTGCTGTTCAAGAAACGCAAGACACCAACAATGAGCTGCCGCCTCAGGACCGAGGACGAAAAGCGTATTTGTTTCTTTTCGCCGTATCAATTTTGGAAATCACAACATGGGGTGCGTTTTACTGTAACTCACCTTTGCAGCACTCTTTGTTCCTAACATGCGAACAGGCTGGTCTTACTGCTATGGTGTCTTCAGAGACTACTTTTTCCAGCATGAGCCGTTTAAAGGCCAGCAGCTCGTCTCTGTCGGCGGTATGCTCGCCAACGTACGTATTTCCATTCCAAAAGGTTGCACAACTCGTAAATTTGAACAGAATATTAACAGAAAGCAGGGTTGTCTTCAATTGACACTTCCCGTTGTCATTTATCTGCTAAACAGTCGGCCAAAATATCGCCGACCGACTATGTGGGCTGGCGCATGTATTTGTAGCGCGTCTGTCATTGTTGGTGCCTTTATGACAAATGTATGTTTACTTCCACTCAAATTTGTTGCGGTCATCATTTTGGAGACTTCTCTAATACGGACTACGATAGGTCGCCGGCTTGATCATCTTCCTTGGCGCCACGTACGGTATTGGTGCAGGCATGATCTACGGTCCTGCGATGCACTACCTTGCGCACTGGTTTGTGGCTAAAAAGAGCTTGGCGTACGGTATCATGTAAGTTGACTCGTTTATGGCTCTATAAGACCCCCATTTACTGACGCAGATGCTAGTTGTGGTGTGGGCGCCGCTGGTGGTGCTGCCTTGCCTCCGGTGTACACCGTGTTGCTGAATCGATGGGGCGCCAAGGTATCTCTCATCGCCATCGGTATTGCGACCATGCTGGTGACGAGTCTGGCTCTCTGTTTTGTTCACCCGCGCACGCCAGTTCAAAGTGCGCCAAAGCCCAGTCTTGCCGACTTCCGCTTTTTCCGTCAGCCCATTTTCGTCATATTTTTTGCCTCCACTGTTATTCAGGCTCTCGCCCATTTTGCGCCTAGTGCCTACCTCCCCTCTATAGGGCGTGACATGGGGCTGAACACTACTGAAGGTGCCCTGCTGATCAGTTTCCTCAACTTGGCGCAGGCGATTGGACAGCCTCTCATAGGCCTTCTAACGTGAGTGGTGGCATCGCAACTCAACCGATTCTCTCTAACATTGTGGTGCAGCGATTACCGGCAATCCGTTTTCCTGTCTTTTAGTATCTGCACCGCTGGCGGCAGCTTGTGCGCCCTTCTTATCTGGGGGTTTGCTCGCCATTTCTGGTCGCTTCTCCTCTTCGCGCTTGCATATGGCTGCACTGCCGGTGGATTTGCCGTGTTGCGCCCGCGCTTCGCTCAAGTCGTACTTCGCCAAGATGCGATGAAGAATGAGCCAATTGAAGCGGCCAGCAGCGAATCTACCTCAGAGGAGGAACAAGACCGCATCCTGGGTCAAGAAACGTTCATCTTTGGTATCCTGACGGCATCGCGCGGTATTTCCGTTACTGCGTCCGGCTTCATCACGGCCGCACTAGTCGAAACTCAATCGACTGATCTTAGTGGCTATGGGCTGGGCGCGAAATGGCGAAAGGTTATTATTTTCACCGGTGCCACGATGCTTCTTTCTTTGTCGGGTGTTTGTGGACGCTTTCTCGTTCGCCGCCGCAGAGTCGTTGATGAGGCCTAGTTCTGATACGGGACTAATCTTTCGACACAACATCAGCGTGGAAAAGAGAGAGGAAGAAAAAAGGCGGACAATTTATTAGTCTGGGACAATTGTTTTTGAAGTTTTTGATTATTACTTCTAATTTGCCGGCGCGGAATGTACCGGAATGATGCATGAAAATATAGATACACGATATAGAGAGGAGCGCTGCGGACGACACATTGGAGGCAGCACGTCAGCTTTTATGCCATAATTGCATTTGAAATTAAAATGAAGAAGTTTCGTCTTGAACTACTGTTTTAAAATTTCTGATGTTGAATTTCATATTTTCTTTTAATGAATACATCTAAAATCAATTCGGCAAAATGCTGGCAGACGCGGCAGAGTCGCCACCACGCCGATGATCGTTAACATGCACCAAGATACTAGAATGTTGATGATGGCGTAAGGCACCGATCAAGACCAGGTACAGCTCTATGTATTATACGGATATCCCTCTCAAAATATCTCCCTATCAGAATTCAAATAGAACAGCTGGATTCAATGTGGTCAAGACGGGTGACCTCCCGCTGTCGACAATTACGTGACTGCGTGGCAACTGAGCCGTGCACTGCATGCCGAACTCTTGACAACACTACTTAACATCTGCAAGATGAATCAACGCAACATATTAATGCAAGGAACTCCAATTGGCCAAGGCAGCTCAGTGCGTACAGGACGGAGTATCGAGGGGCCTTGCTTGGTCCCGAAGCAGGCGGCGCCACATGTGGCTTGGACCGCAGCAGCTGCGTATGTGTTACTGTATCAAGATAATTGTATAGGCATTGCAAAAGATAACATACAATCAATAAGCAGAAGACACTCTCTGCTTAAATTTTTCCAACCGCAATATACTTCTACAACATCCACTAGCTTTGTACTTGGCTTCTTGCCAATCCGTGAACCGGCGCATGCCAACCATCCTATACTTTACTTCGCATTACTTCGCATTACGCGTCCTTTGGGGAAACCGTCTGATCATTTATGATTGTAGCTATTTCAGTTACTGAGGTATGATACCACTGAAATACGTCTCGAACACTCTGGCACGTTTCTGTACCGAGATGCCATTGCCTGCTAGACCGCCCAGGATCTGCAGCGCCGCTGTGGTGCCCGCTACTGCACCAAATCTGACAATCTCTTCTTCAAGCATGTCACACTCCAAGATTTCGATATAAAGAATACTATGTGTTAGATTAATATTGGGGCCGCGGCAGTGGATCTAGGTCAAGTGCTTCAAACATTCAATACTTGAGACTGTATCGCGTGAGTGCTCCGCCGGCTGACGAGTCGGTTTTTCCTCAGTATGTACGTAATCCATGGAAATGACTGTCTCGTTTTGTAGGAAATGGTAACTCCAATTTCACCACATTAAAATACTGGCTGCAGAGCCAAGAATGAAGATGGGCCTATCTCACATGCTTACGGAGGAGGTGGTTACCTACAGAGGGGCACGCTCTGCTAGAATAAAAAAAGAATAAAAAGGAGGAGAAGAACGACCGCTGGTGTAGGTTTATCATTCGCGTAAGCATTTTTGTTTCTCAATCTGTACAAGCTGACCATTGCTTTTCTTTTTCTTTTCTCACTTTTTTTTGTTTGGGTTCTTTTTCTCCCTCGTTTGCGTGCACGTTGCTGATTCCTGTTGCGGGCTACCGCGTGTGCGCGGAAGGCTCGCGTTTAAAAGTGGTGTTATCATCCTGCAGCTCTCCAGAGATTTTTGCATGGCTACCTGAAGAATGGCGAAGGTTGCTGCTGTACTAATATATTGCACTTTCATAAACACGTAGATTCTAAGCCCGAACATGAATATATATATTGTTACGGCTGAATACGGTTCTTAGGGCTGCTATGCTCTGCCTTTTACTGGACGTATTTGCAAGTTACACCAGCGGAGCTGGCGTTGCAGTCTGTAATATCTCCGCTTTGGTCCCCGATATTGTAAATCTCACTACCAGTAGGAGTCTCTGTGCCTTGGCCGTTGGTCGCTGAGGCCTTGGTGAAAGACCAAGTACCAAAGTTGGCAAGTGAAGAGGCGCCACCACCGAGTTCGATAATCCATTCAGCATCCGTCATGCACAGAGAATGGCGCATGTTCTCGTAAGGGGTGTGAACCGAAACACCGGTGCTCAGGTTCTCAAGGCTCGAAGTGCCAGAAGTTGGCGATGTTGCGTTGACGGTCATGCGGATTCTATCGCCGCCCTTCACCGGGAAATCGTCCTCGTAGTATACGGGCGGCTCAGGGAACCACTCGTACCAGGCTGCAACAGAACCGTCACCAAGAGCCTGGACACCAGTCTGCAGAATTGCTTGGTGGCAGTTGGCACCTATTTCAAATTTTTGGTTAGCAATCGGAGAGGCAATAGAAGGAAGCATGTGTAAGTTGGAATCCTTACCATCAATGCCGACCCAGCCAGCAGCGCCGGCGCTCTCACTTTGGCCACCGAAAACGGGAATGACTGTCTCAGCAGTGACACTGGTCCAGCCGCTACCTTCCAAAACTGCACCGGCCCAGTTGCTGTCGGTGATGAAGCCCGTGTCCGGATGCACCTGGGCACGAAGAGGGCCGCCGACGGGGCGGGATCGTCTCTCGGTCGGGACGGCCAGAACGCCGGTGGCAGAGAGAATGGCCAAGGTGGCAGAGGTCTTCATGATGAAATTGTGATTTGTTCTTGTCTAAGGAAAAGAAGGGCAAAAAGGTGATATGAAGGGCATCTATATATCTGCCATTGGCTGGCCCTCAACCACATTACGCCCGTCGGCAGGACACGGCCTGCTATTTAACCTTGGTTCTTGGGTGCGCCATTCGTCACAGGATAATAAGAACCCTGTGCTAGGGCCACAACTTAGCTGGTCGCTGGATGTTCCTCTGTAACATGGCAATCAGGAACCTTCCTAACCAGGGAAGATCGCCTAACGCTTGACGATTGCTACGGCGGGGTTTCTACGCAGTTTACTAAAGAGGCAGAGGCTTGAGCTTACGTCGCAATGCTAAGATGCCGACAATCCGACTCTGACACGTCTGAATACCATCAGGCAGCTCATTCAGCCGCGCATCCTTGCACGTATGAAGGCATGCGCGTCGCCTTCCAAGACCAGAAAAACCGGCAGCGGGATTGACTTTTCGGAGTGGAGTGGTTACAGGCTGTCAGAGCTATCGGCACCAAATCTCCGTATGGAAGTAACTTTGGCCTGGACTTGTACTTGTTAGCGCTAGCTAGTGGGAATACACCTGCCTGTTTCACGACCATGCCGTACCCTGTATCCCTCCGTGACGAGACCCTCCGAGATCGCCATGAGCAAGTTAGCTAGAAAACAAAAGAGGAAGCAAGGTGATGTACTAATCGTTGACTAAAGTTTTGAAAGAGGCGAAATCAGTTAAGTTTATCTTCTCGAAAGTAATCATGAGGCCATTTGCTCCGGCCTGCTTTCGTGATGCGGCAAGCAGTGACTTCAAAGTCTGTCGGAATGTCGCGTACAGAATTTTGATCAGTTTGAGCCGCACAAATAGCAAAAATCCATCTGCTGATACTGCGCGTGAATTTCTCCAAAATCTAACTCATATCCGTAATGAAACATCGGTTCCAGTGGAAACGCAAATATAATTTTGACAGCTTTAGCCTACAGCGCTAAGGGAATCTACTAGCGACATCTTGCCCTGCCCTCAGCGCATATTCAATCAGCTCAAACATGTTAAACCCGCTTGCATAGTACGTATTTCTCTGTCCTTGTAGCCCTTCAAAAAGCTCGTAATAGCCGTCGCGTAATTGCTGGCTATCATAGTGCGGGAAATACTCGTTGTCCTGGAAAGCTAGCACATCCTCATCCGTCACGGCCTGAGGAGCTGCGCTCGCATCTCTAGGGTCTTTGTTGAATGAGGACAAGGTAGCCTTCAATCTCTCATAAGCTTGGTCACGGGTCAAGTTCCCACGGTAGGGGCCCCAAGATGAAGTGATGGCAATGTCGAGATGATTGTGCAGCTTT
This sequence comes from Paracorniculantispora psalliotae, assembly GCA_002796755.1. Taxonomy (NCBI): domain Eukaryota; kingdom Fungi; phylum Ascomycota; class Sordariomycetes; order Hypocreales; family Cordycipitaceae; genus Paracorniculantispora; species Paracorniculantispora psalliotae. The sequence continues at coordinate 1,150,003 of PHFE01000008.1, forward strand.
GTGAAGACGACGGGGTCACCAGTAGCATCAGGAGGCAGACCAGGATGTGCGCTTGCCAAGCCAAACGTCATGGCATGCGGAGTCGAGAGTAGAACTGCACCAGAGTAGAAGCTGTGAGTTCCAACTGGTGTGAACACTTCCATTTCATCCTCTGATAGCTCAAGACCGGCCTTTTCGAGGGAAGCTAACGTGGGCGGAAAGGCTAGCACCAGTGCCGTGCAACGCTGCGATTTGGACTCGCTTTCACTGGGCAATTGGTATGTAATGATCGGGGACCCGCTGTCGCGATCTGTTGTTATAGAGTGGTTAATCGGGGCCGTTCGTTCTTCGGAGGGGCGAGGGGTGGAGAGCACTGACCGATTTGCGAGATGGTGGCATCCAGGTGGATTGGCCCATTGATAAATCGCTCGGCAAAAACCTGCAATGCTCGATGAAAGTCTGCAACAGTTATTAGTTTGATGTATTGACTATTGATGTATGCGATTATTTACCTGCAATCTCAATCATGCTGCCTTGCTGTACTTTGAGGAGGGTCACCAGTACCGACGGTGTAAGGTATTGTAGCATGTAAACCTAAGAAATTAGCATGGCTAAGACAACATTTTCTGGTCTGTGAATGAAACCTACGATTGGGACTTGACGATAGTCCCCATAACCGTATGCAACCATTGATTGCACAAATGCTGCCTGTAGAGTTTTATATCCATTTCGCAAAAGCCATTCAGCTGCTGGAACAGTCAGCTCGGTAGGGATTCCGTGCTAGATGTCGTTTGCGGTCAGCCGCTATCTTTAATGACGGTATCATGATAAATGCTTACACGATAGCCTGGCTCAATATTGTATAAGGCGAAGTTCGCATTCCACCATTTAATATATCTGTGGACCTCTTGCATGAACAGCTGTGTCACTTGCGGTGGCAGAGGCTGCTTGGCCCATGCTGTCCCACTGGATGCATTATACTGCCACTTATCGCCGGAGATGAACGGCACTGAGTTAACTCCAGTCTGTCGCAGAAGCTTAATCGATTCGCGGTATGTAGGGGGGGTAAAAATGAGTGCCCCAAGAGGACTGAAGGTAGAACTGGATTTGGTCTGTTAGACTCCTGGTGTCCTGCCATTGCTCGGCAAACTAAGAAGTAACAACTTACTTGGCATAAACTGCCTGGCATTTGCCTCCAACCTCGGATTGTTTCTCAAAAGTGACCGTGCGATAGCCTTTGCGTTCTAATTCTGCCGCCGTACTGAGACCAGCTGGTCCAGCGCCTACAATACAGACGGGGTCATCTAACACATTAGCCAGCACAGAGGAGCCCAGCAACAGGGGAGTGATTTGCTCAAGCAGCTTCATCTTCGGACGACGAGAGTGTATTGAATTGGACAAAAAGAAAAGCAGAGAAAACTATCCTGTTAAAGAACGACTGGAAGAGGAGCGCCCCGAATCAATTTCTTCAGCAGCGGACTGTTAACAGGGACCATCTGCCTGACATGCATGCTGTTAGCGACAAGGCTTAGTTGTGCAGGGTTTGCAGGCCTAGACAGGGTCCGTGGAGCGACCGAACACTTTGTTGAGGACCCGCCTGCAAACCGGCTTCCATGTACCCGCTCGTCGAGTCTTTCAACCTTGGCTACTCCATATGGCTTGACACTGGCCAGTGTAGGTACGCCGGACATTAATTTACATAGGGGCCGTATTAAAAGCCCCATCCGGATAGAATATTGGTATAAGCTACCGGCCTTGGTAGCCTCAGCCGACTTGGCATAAACGGGCGGATCCGCGGTGGTACATATGTACATGCACCACATGGTGCCATTGACAACCGTTACGGGGATTAATAAGAGCCAGAAAACGAAGAATAATGGTGGATGCGATGATGTGATTGAGTCAGATGAGTGGATTACAGTTCATAGCCTCAAACATATGATGATGATGCCCGAAAACCGGGCTATCCGTGGGCTAAGACCAGGCAAATGAGGATTCGCCGTTGATAGCTTTGCCTGAACGAAAATGGGGAGCGGCTGCTCCCTTCTGCTCCGTTGCCATATTTCCACTACTTTTCTGCCTGACTGAAATCTCTTTGTTCATTGATTTGTTATATTCATCAGTTCATTCTCTATTCTTTCTCTTCACCCTCGATTTCCAACTTCAAAGCAGGCAGGCGCCATGACACCACCTTCCAAGAGCGGCAAAGAGCCGAAACATGTCGACCTACACGGAAATATTTACCACTTACCGGAGTTTACAATGAAAGAAATTTACGCTGCCATTCCAGCCCACTGCTTCCAACCGTCTACTACTCGCAGTATGGGATACGTAGCCCGAGACCTTGCATTGCTCGGTAGCCTGGCTTGGATGACTTACACTTATACACCACTACTTCCGAGCGTCGCCCTTCGCGCAACTATATACGCGATGTATACCATAACAGCCGGCATGATAATGACAGGAATATGGATCCTGGCCCATGAATGCGGCCACAGCGCATTTTCTCCCTCCAAAAAGGTCAACAACCTGGTCGGCTTTATCTTGCACTCCGCGCTGCTGGTGCCGTACTACAGCTGGAAAATCACACATTCTCACCACCACAAAGCCACGAGTGACCTGCAGCGAGACACCGTTTATGTCCCGCACAGCCGAGAGTAAGTATTTACGAACATGTTATTCACTTTAGACTTCACCATCCATCACCTCTTCGGTAAAAAGCCTGATGCATGCCTAGAAGGGTGCTAAATATTGAACTAGGTATTTTGTCAAATCCACGCTCGGACAAGATGCCACTCCATACGATCATATTGCCGACCTCACCGAAGATGCACCCATTGTTACGCTGGGGCACTGCCTTCTTGTCCAGATTCTTGGATGGCCACTGTATATGCTCAATAATCTGAGCGGACAGAAAAATGCCACCGGGTTTCCTCAGCACAGTCATTACTGGTTCGGCAACGACAGTGCGCTATTCAAAAAATCAGAGCTCTTCTCTGTATTTTTGAGTGACTTGGGCGTAGCTGTGACAATATCTGGTCTTATCATTGCCGCAAGAATTTTTTCTGTGTGGACGGTCGTAGTTTTCTACGGCATCCCATACCTGTGGCTTAACCACTGGGTTGGTACGTTTGGCTCCCCTTCACACTCGCGCAATCCTTGTCTGCTTGACCACGGAGTCATTTGCGTGATCACCTGCTGATTCACAAACACATTCTAGTTGCAATCACCTATCTCCAACATACAGATCCTACCCTCCCGCATTTTACGACTGCGAGCTGGACCTTTGGCTTCGGAGCCTCTGCTACTATCGATCGAAGTTTTTGCCTTGGGCCCTTCGATATAGATAAGCACATTTTCCATGGAATTGTCGGTAGCCATGTGGTTCATCACCTCTGCTCCTCTATTCCATTTTACCACGCCGAAGAAGCAACAGCGGCTGTGCGCACTGTCATGGGCAAGCATTATAGAGAGGACCGGGAAACACCACTGATGACGGCACTGTTCCGTAATGTGAGAGACTGTAAGTTTGTTGAGGAAAGCAAAGGAATGGAAGGAAGCGGTGTTTTTTTTTTTCGCAATTTTCATGGCCGCGGCGTGGTGCCTAAGGATGTGACGTCGCAGGAGGAGAGCAGCTCTTGGGCAGGACATTTACCCGCGGCATGGGGCGTCGACGCCAAAACTGCAGAGGTAATGCAGAAGTAAAACAGGTCTGCCAGTCATTATATAATGCTGTCGCTCGTATTCGGCTTTTTTTAGTAGTAATGTTATGCTCACCGGGACGCGAAGTATTTCTTTACAAGTACCTGGGGCCATATCTTCGTAGGCGACGAGTTTCAGTCCGCCATCTTTCCAACTATTTGAGGCACCCACCTGAGGCCGGTTCAGAGCATATTTCTAGAAAAGAACAGATAAATATAAGTATATCACGTTTGAAAGAAACTTAGAGAATGAAGTAAAAAATCGAGTAGAAAATTAGGAGGTACAATGGCAAAGCCTGCATAGTGGCTACCTATCAGCAACTTGGAGCCAGGTGATAATTATGGCCTAGTTTCTAGCTTCCAAGTCGTCCTCTCTCTTATCATCTTTGAAGTTATGCTTACCGGCCAACCCGCCACTAATGATGTCGTCTCTACATACTAGCGAGCTAACGATGAATCCAACAACCGACAAACCCATCATAACGTACCACATCGTGGCTAAGCTATCGGCGTAGATATTTCGATAGACGCTTTGCACATGATCTGGAAACTGTCTGATAATTGGAAATGCGGTCTCGGCCACGTTGCTTCCAACGACTAAGTCGAGTGGAATGCGTCCAGCTTTCACTGCAACATTCACATTTTTTGTCCACTCGTTCTGGAAGATGACTCCGCCGAGTCCAACACCGAAAGCAGTTCCCATGCTACGCATTAGAACCTGCACAGAGGTAGCGATGCCGATGTCGTCACCACGTTGGCGAGCTTGCACTGCGAATATGGGGGTGGGGAAAAGAAGGCCACCACCCAGAGAAACAAGTACGCGAGGACCGTACAAAACAGCCTTGCTAGAGTCTGGGTGCATTGTGATCTGCAACGGGTTAGAAAGGAGCTCTCGATTTTGTTTTACAAACACGAAATCTTTTGCAAAAGCCGCTAGTGGCATTGTACGTACGTTTGTGCCCATACCGATCGCGAGCAGGGCCCAGCCCACAACAATGATATACTTGAAGTGCTGAGTGCGCTTTACAATGATGCTAGCAACAAGACCTGCTGGAGCTGAGTAGGCAATACAGGTCATTGTCTCAAGAGAGGCGTGGAGGACAGTGTGTTGTAAAGCACCAAGGAACTACTTTTAAGTTAGTCATGATCGTGTATCCCTCTAAGTCATCTCGAAACGGTGGAAAATGCGATAGATACTTACAAATATGATCATGTAGTAAGTCACGCACCAGAAGACAAGACCATGCAAAAAGCTCGTCACGAAACCGGTGACAGCGGAGCGATCGTGAAAGATGCGCAGAGGCATCATCGGTCGTGATGAGACGCGCCATTGTAAACAGATAAAGAGGGGAAAAAGGAGGGCGCCGATTATCAAAGGCGCCAGCACAGGCGCCGAGCTCCAAGGATTTGAGACACCGCCAGACGTCAGACCGACTAGAAAAAGCGTCGACGCGCAGGTCAAAACACTTAGTCCTAGCCAGTCCACCAGACCCAGCTTCTTGACAAACGATGAAGTATCTTGGTGTAGCCGCATGGAATAGAGCAATCCAATAATACAGAGTACACAGACAGGAATATTGATGTAAAAGATCCATCGCCAGGATGTCCTCGCTCCGATGGCACCGCCAATCGGGATACCGATATTTGTGCCGAGAGACCAGGCAAAGGCTGCAATAGCCATGTATAGACCGCGCTCACTCATAGTAGAAATATCAGAGAGAATGACTTGCACCAACTGAATCATCCCACCTGCACCAATACCCTGAACAACACGCGCACCGATCAGAGCCGTGATGGTCTGAGCAGTAGCGCAGAGGATGCTGCCGAGCAGGAAAATGAAAAGGGCGATCAGGATGGGCCATTTGCGACCGAAAATGTCGCTCGTAGTTCCATAAACAGGAATAGTAACTGTCTGCGCAAGCAAAAAGGAGGTTCCTACCCAAAAGGACTCGACGCTGCTGCTCTGCAGGTCATGAGCTATAGCAGCTAAGGCGGAGCCCACGATAACAGCGTCCATCGCACCAACAACGGTGACGAGCGCTAAGAAGAACACCGTGAGCTTAAACTTTAGTGATTTGGGCTGCGGCTTTTCCTCGCCCTCCTGGGGCAGAGACGGAAGCTTGTCCATGTCATCATGAGCAGGAGGCGTGTTGCCTGGTCCGTGTTGCTTGTCGGTAGCTTGCATGTCGACAATAGTGGACATCGTGACAGATGATTTGAAGAAGAAAAAGGGCTCGGTATCAATAGAGCTTGGTATGTGAAGACTTGACGAGGAACGTGGGGGCTGAGCTATCCACGGCGTCTCGATTGCCACATATACTGGGTATGTCCAGGTACCTATGACACCACAAACCGTGAAAACTTTTCTCGGCAGTGTTTACTGGGCTCAATTTGTTGGGAAACGAAAACTATCGAAAATATATAATGACTCAATTTCTCTCCGGCTGTGGTCCGCTCTCAGCCTGATTTCTCATTGCGATCCATTGCCTGACCCGTTGACGGCCCCGCTGCATCTCCTAGTTATCTACAGTATGGTGGTATATCCCAACTACTACGATCTGTTCATTGCTTAACAGGAGTTATAACATAAAATGGACCTTCTTCCAGCATGAGATAGCAACGGTGAACGAGCTGGGCATCAAAAGCATGGTAAGGTAAAGGAAGGGGTGGGAAGAGAAGTAGATGTCTGCCTTACTACAACACTCAAAATGCCGAGACCAAATGTCACCGAACCCATGGACCCCGATGGCTTGCTGTACTGAACCCACCGTAAAAATGCTAGCTTGTTCGCCCCAGCTGGACGTGGACCTTAAAACGCTCCGCGGGCAGTGCTCGCCCAAAAGGTCCGAGCCTTGCGGTATTAAAGCTGCAATGCCGAAAACTGTAGGCCTATTCGGTGGTAGGCTACCTTGTTGCATGGCACCCACGTGTATCCAAACATTACCGTGCCCAGGCTGCCTGCTTTCTCGGGGCTCTCGGCCGTTTCCGCTTCTGGTATCAATAGCGTTGAGATGGCTAATTCGCGTTTTAGCTGCCGCAGGGTTTTCTCAACCTTGATTTTTTTTGTTTTCCAGTTCGTTTCAGCCTTGGATCTTATTACTAAGTTGGGATGAAAACTGCGATCATGGCTGCCGCTCTGTGGCTTTTACTAAGGCGGTCGGGCGGGGCGGAATAAATGGCACCTTCTCCGGGCACTAGGAACGGCCTGTGCCTGTAAAACTGGGGACTCTTAGCTTTCCAGGGACGTGCCACTGCCTTTGTTGAATCGTTGATGGTGGGGCGCACGCAAAATTTATATGCTATGCAGTCAATATGAAGAGCACCGAAACCAGGAAACTCCGCCATATCATCACTCTTTTCAATTATCTCTAGGCTAATTGTCCTGTCAGCCGCGGTTGCTACTACGGCGATATTCGAGATTTCGGTTAGCTGGCGCCTGGCTTTTCTGTTTCCGAGCTCTTTCGTTTCCATCAACCTTCTTCTCTTATCTTTGAGGATCGAGACACCGACTCTACAATTATGAAAGGCCCCTTGCCTCCCCTCCCAAAGGAGCGGCTACCCTTCTCTCATCGCCTCAACTGCTTCTTCCAGCTCTGGCTGCTTAAGTCTGTGGCTGCACTCTACTTCCTTTACCTGCGCCTCACAACCTCTCCACTCCCCGGCACTCAGCCAACTCTCACCAAACGCTACTCATGTCGCCCAAACCTCGAAGCTCGCGTCTTCTACCCTCGCTCTTACGATGCCGCCGAGCACCAACTCCTGCCTCTCTACATCAACATTCACGGTGGTGGGTTTGCCTTCTGCGATGCCACAATTGACGACCCTTTTTGTTCGGCCTGGGCCGAGCGCACAGGGATGCTAGTGGTCAGCCTAAACTACCGCAAAGCACCTTTGCACCCTTTCCCTACGGCCAGCTTTGATGTCGCTGAAGTGGCCAAGGCTGTCCTCGCAGATTCATCTCTGCCAATCGATCACGACCATATCAGCATTGGCGGTTTTAGCGCGGGCGGAAATCTTGCGCTCTCTGCCTCTCAATTTCACGGTCTGCAAGGCCGGATCAAGGCTGCCGTGATCTACTACCCAATTGTAGACTTTGGCCATCCGCCCAATGAGAAACTCGACGCCAGACCTTACGATGTGGGCATAGTCAGAGATTCACTGGAAAAGACATCTTGGTGGTTGGATTGGGGATATGTCAGTGTAGGCCAGAATCGGCGCGATCCACTACTCAGTCCCGTCTACGCCGCCAAAGATGACCTTCCTCCTTGCATTTACATGATTGGTGCCCAATGGGATATGCTGCGATTGGAAACACAGCAGATGATCCATGGCTTAGCTGGGCTGGAAGCCAGAACACCGGCCGAGCAAGAAGAGGATTTCGAGGTGGGAAACTACAAGTGGACGTTGGCGCTAGGATGTCCCCACGGATTTACCCACTCCTCTCCGAGAAAAAAGGGCGGCAATAGCAAGAAAAAGAGGGAAGAAATTGCTCAGCGTATTTACGCCGAAGCTCACCAATGGCTAATCAAGTCTCAAGCCTTGTCGGAAAAGTCAATTTGAGTCCGATAATTACATTGAACTCATTTTCATCCAGGGAAGGGGCAAAAGCCAGACGGTTATCACAATAGAGTGTAGTAGATATGGGGCACAGTAATAATAATTGAAGAATCAATAAACACCACAAACAGAAATAAACTCATACACTACATTAGAAGGATATTTTAACAATAGAGAAAAGACGGAGCCGTTTCTTTAGTATAAAGGTATAATACTTTATAGGATGAGCCCACCTTATCACCGTGTTGGGAATGTTTCTTAGGGGAATATCCCGGATACACTGGAAAAAGAATACTTAGAGATGTTTATCAGTATTATTTTCTAGTACGTTTTACTTCTATAATTCGGTAACTGTAACTATTTTCAGAGGTGTATACCGTCACCTGCTTGCTCCCCTACCACTGGCAGTAGGATAATCGGCAATGTGGCATTGGGGACATGCCACTTTCGCACAATGGAATGCAGCTGGCGATGGTATAGATCAGTGACCGAGTCAATCTATAGAACCCAGCCACGGACGGAGTAATGAGATGCCCACTGACCACTGATTCCCTGCAACCACACTCTCGCCTGATGGTATGTACACCTGTGGGATACTGGACAGCATGGCCCGGATCTGAAACCCGGTCACAGGCGAACACGGTTATCGCTTAGGCCTCCTCTGCCTTGATGGAATGTAAGTTAGATCATAAGACATGAAACCTTCTCAGACAAATTGCCTCTCCACGGCGCGGATGTGGCCCGCTCTGAGACACTGACAGAGTCGAGACCACTTTACAAGCCGCTGTGGGTAGTTCAAAGGAGGGCCGACAGCAAAGCTCTATATTGTTTCTACCTAGCCCTCTAATGTTCCTCGTGAGGACGCTAGATCTATTGCATTTAGTGTATTACTAAGACCATAAAGAAATACTTCGGTGACTTATATGAGAGAAATCTGGAATGCAGCGCTACTGTGAAGGGTCTCTTTTGAGATGGCAATAAGATTGCAAAGATAAATACAGCCCGTACCCCCTAGAGTATAACTGGTTTAACTGGCTCAGTCTACTCTTTCATATACACCATCCTCTGCTCTAGTTCTCTCAATAATTTACTAAAGACGTTCATAATGAAGTTCTCCACCTGCTTATTCACGGTTGGCGCCGCCGCCACTGCCGCCGCCGCCATCGAGGCCCGCGACGGGGGCCTCGATCAAGTCTGTCATCACCAATGTCCAGAATAACATTGATAAAGTCACCGCTGCCTGCGACAACTTCAACGGCGATATCGACGGCGGCGTTCAAATTGTCAACAACCTGATCAAAAGCATCAGTGACGGTATTGCTACCGCCAATGCCTCTGCTGCCCTCAGCCCCCTCGATACCCTGAGCCTCCGCTCTGCTACTGAAACCCTCAGGGATAGTGCGCAGAAGCTCTACCGCGCCTACTTGAGGGTGCTCCCGTCTCTCAATGAGTATGGCCTCTGCGCTACCTCCCGCTGCTTGATTACCAAGATCGACACTGGTGCCGACACCCTCGTCACTACCCTCATGACCAAGATCCCTGCGTTCGCCCGAGAGGAAGCCATGACGACGGGCGATGAGATCAAGGACACTCTCAATGCTGCCGTCGCTGCTGTCGCGCCTGATAAATGCCCCAATGTGTCCTCTACGTACTCTAATCTGTGCTCTGACAACTAAATATTGTGTTGAGGGACGACAAGGGGGAAGTGCGTTGCTTGGGCCTCTGGCTCGTTGGTAGGATAATTGGTTGTCCTGTATTTTTGACACAGATGAATATCCTAGCTCTCCCTTATCCTCATATGAGGCGAGGATTATTATTTTCTCCCTTTTATCAACGAATCAATTAAAGTTAGCTGGCAGCCCGACGCGCATGTTCAAACCAAACCCGTCCAGCTGCCGTCGCGGAAGCGGCAGAAAATCTAAGGATAGCATACCTTAAAATTCGGCAATTATATATTAACAATGGCTAGAATACGAAATCCCACGATCAGTATCAGCTTAATATAAAACAGTACCTGGAACAACGCGACGCATACAGGGAAGAGGTTGTCGACCACTTGGATGAAAAGGTTTCTCAAGCATGGATAATTAGGCAGAAGTAAAATTAGTGATAAAGGACGATAAGAGGTGATTATTACTATAAAGTAATGAATAGCTTAAGAAATTGGACTGCCGAATTTGTTTTGGGCAGTTGTTAATTACTTGGCCTACTTCTCCACAATCCTATCGAGAGGACGGTGGTGGACACACGCCTCGTTCTGTCCCGGGATATGTAGCGACGTCTTCGTGCCGTACTTGTTCCCATACATCTTCATCGCGTTGACCTGGTTCTGCATCTTCCACGCGTTATTGTTGGCTGCCTGGAGACCGCCGGGCACGTTGAGGTCAAAGACGGTAACAACAGTAAGCTGTGCGAGGTTCTCGGCCATGTTGGTTTGGGCGTAGTCATCGGGAACGCCGGAATCTTTGTCGTACGCGTCAAAGAGCGCCTTGTACCCGTCGTCCGGGTTGGGCACGGTCGAGTGCCCCGCCTCGTGTAAAAGCAAGCTGATCATGCGGTCGTTGGCGGCGTTGACGGCCAGGAGGCCGTCGTAGCTGAAGGCTGAGGTGCCATCAGCAGGGATGTCCATCAGGACCTTGACCCATTGCCGCATGCCGATGGGCACCTTGCTAAACTGCCGGGCAAAGGTCTCGATGCTATTGGCCGAGTTGCGGTTGTGGCAAAGAACCCAAGGGATCGGGCACTTTTTCCTTCATTAGCCTCTAAGTCGGTCGGGTGTGTGTGTGTGTTTTATTTCGAGAAACGGGTGTCAAGAGGGCCTTACATCGTCATACACAATGTCATACATGTCATAGTCCTGTGCGTTGGGTCCCCAGTCCTTGCAGCTGCGCAATCATCAGCCTACTGTACGAGGAATAATATACGACTCAAACATTCTTACAGAGATGGTATAAGGTTGTTCTCCCATTTCTTAGTCGTAAATGTGATTTCTGGCAGGTACCGCTGGAGGCCATCTTCAACATAGCCGAGGGCTGAGTCGATGGCTGGTTTGTTCAACCGCGCGCCCCAGTCAAAGGCGGTCGCAACAGAGGCGCAAGCAAGAGCAGCAAGAATGCAACGCATTGTCATAATCTTCAAAGGATAAAAGAGAAGACTGCTTAGACAAAAGAACAAATACAATTTTTATAACAAAATAAAGTAGGTAGACTCTGCTTTTATATTCATTTATATATCTGTTACCGGCAGATATAACTGGTAGACTCCTCGGTAGGCTAAACCAAGTTGTGGCGTGAAGGATTCCTCAGCTCGCCGCCCGAACCGCGGGTCGAATCGGTACGAAGGATTCGCGCTACGTTGATGGATGATGAGAAAAGACACTATATTGATTAGCTGAAGTTAAAAATCAATGTTAGCGCTACTTCCAATCCGCTCCATCCTTCGCAGGCCAGTGTATACACACATTCTGTCACTTCTAATCATGTAGCAGTCATTCCACTAGGAATGCATTGGGATTTACACAAACGAGCCCTATAAGAAAACAAAACTTGGCCTCATCACCGTGTGAGGATGTCATATGCCCCCCTCCAGGCGACATCAACTTCCCTGCATTGACGGGCTCAAGAGCGACGTCAACGGGGACATCCCTGTGCTTACTATTATGAATTCCCAGCCCGGAACACTCACGGCGCGCATCACGGTTGGGAGATTGACGTGGACAGCAAGAAGCTAGAGCGCATTTTGCGTACCGACGATATTCAAACGCGCAGCCAGCCACCCAGACCGGAATAGACCAGTAACTTGTTTCTGTATTTTTTTCTTCTCTTTTTTTAATGGCTTCGCTCGAGATTGGGTGTCAACGCAATCGCCTCGCTGTCGCTCAGAAGCAGGACTACCAGTTCTCCAGCACCTTGCAAAGCTAGCCTCGCCCAAATCGCGGCTCGACTCTTGTCGCGCCATAATGTTTAAAAAACCTACCCCAATACTTTTCATATTCCCTCTCCCCTTTTTTCTTCTTCCTAATACCGTCTCCATGCTCACTACCAGCCCCCTCTCTGTGCGCCTCCTTCCACTTCTCCTCCATCCGGTAAATCGGCCAGAGCACCCTCCCCGCACCATCCTCCCAGCTGATGGGCCTCTCGCCGCCAAACAGCCCTTCACACTCGGGCGCCGCGCTCATGTATCCCGGGTCCACGGTATTCATCGCAATCTTCCTCTCTTTCCACATTGTCTCGGCCTCGGTCTCTGTAATCATGTTCAACCCCGCCTTGGACATATTTGTGTGTACGTGGCGGCCACGCTTCGCCGTGTTGCCGCGGCGAGCTTCAAAGATGCCTTCCCGAGAAGAAACGTTGACAATGTGGCCCTGCAAACCAGGCTCTCCTGTCGTCATGAGCGGTGCGAGCTCGCGGATGAGGATAAGCGGCGCAAAGGTGTTGACGCTGTGGGCTGAGATAAAGTCGGTGTAGGGGATGTCGGCGAGCCTCCGCATCCACGAGGAGGGACCTGTATAGTTCGAGAGAGCGGCAGGCGCATCTTGCGCCAGTGAGTACGGCGGGCATATCATGAGCTGCTGCGCCTCCGCTGGGACCTCAAGGGCCGCCGTGGCGCCTCCTCGGACGCGAGCCTGGTATTCGATTCCCCCCCGTAGACAGCGATGGTCCTCCATGTCGTGCAGCAGCCCCTCGCGTTGCACACAGATCTCCTCCTTCGCCACGCTGTCCGTCAGCGTCTGCGCCGCATTGTTAATCAACATATATAAACTGGGTGGGTAGTAATAGCCGGTCCAACCGTCCACAATCTCCTTAACCTGCCGCGCCGTGGCAAAGACGTCCACCGACGTTCTAAAGTCGGCCCCCACAATCGCCAACCGCCCAATCGTTCGTGCGTACTCTCGGCCCTGGCTTTCAAAAAACTCCTGGTAGCGCGCCAAGGCGTCGCGCGGGTAGCGCGTCGTGACTATAACGTAACAACCTATGCGGAGGAGGCGCAGCGCGAGGTGAAAGCCAAGATTCACACGGCCGCCGGTCACAAGGGCAATCTTGCGACGGGTGGGCTCGAGGATGGCAGGCGAGGCGGTGAAACGCGAGCCGGCAAGGTTGAAGTCGCCGCAGGGGATACACATCGAGGGCAGCACAGGATGGGGCTGAGTAAAGGTGAAGCGGCAGATGTAGCAGCGGGTAATTACGTGCGGCGGGCCCGAGCGCTGTTGCGAGGTGACGGTTGAGGAGAGGGCGTCGTGGTAGTCCTGCTCGAGAGCGTCCCAGGTTTGGGTCTCAGCCCTGACTGTGGCATTACGGGAGATCTGGAGATGCAGCAGCTTTTGCAGCGCGGCCAGCGCAGTGTCAGCAGTCTCGATATCCGTTGGGTCTGAGCTCAAGCCCTTGAGCCGCTCTGCGATGCGAAGCCCAGCTTGCAACGCCTCCCTATCCGCATCTGCGGACATCTTGGCAGCACCCTCGGCATCGCAGCCCCCGTTTGCCTCCATCGCCTCTCCTGTGCTAGGCTTTGCTATCCACCTCCTGTAAATACTCTCCGTCCGATCCCCCAACCTTGGATACTGGATGCAATACGTAATCTTGCCCACCATGTTCTCATACACAAGCCTTCCCACGTCCACGCCTACACCGCCCACGCCTTTGAGCAGATGCAACGCAATGGCCTTTCCCTGCGGTGAGTCAAACGACGGGACATGCAGCGCCAGTAAGCTCGGCAGCAGACCGGCATGCTTCCCGCCCCTGTTATCGCATACATCAGCGTCGAGTAACAGGTGTCGCGCAATCTCCTTCGGCGACGTCGTCTGTACGACCTTTTCGTAGTCCTCTGAGCTCATGACGGCGTGTTTATAGCGTATTACGTTTGGAGCGGGCTCACTGCTGTCGCATGCTCTCTTGGCTAGGGTGTACTGCTGTGGAAAGGCGCCGCGCATCCAATCGACGCACTCGAGAAACGCCTCGAGCCAACGCATCTCTGCGAGCGGCTTGGGGCATCCATAGGTCGAGTCGAGGTGCAGCAGGTAATACGGATCATCCCGTACCGCGAGGGAAATGCGCCGCCTTCTTTCAGTGTCCTCCTGATCGCCGTGGCCGTGCATGTACTCGAAGCCGACTAGAGCGACTTTGAGCTTATCCCGCAGCGTCGGGGGGTATACTGGCTTACCTTCGGCCGCCACCTCGACGGGATGGCATTGGGTGATGGCCGCGAAGAGGTGGAGACACCAATTGTACGGGATCATGACGAGATGGGGATGGCGAAAGCGGTAGTTACCCATCATCACAGTACCAGCTACACCGTGAGGGTTGGGCTGCACCCGTGTGTGGTGGGGTGTGAATGCTGGCCGCCGCCTTGCACGTTCCGCGTCGCGGCGCAGCTTGCCAAGGGCATGGTGAACATTATTTCTCGGCATGTTAGGCCCCCTCGGGTCCTTGAGCATGTCAGAGAACCGCTTCAATAGATCACCCATCGCATCCAGCTCCGCAGCCTGGGCCTCATTGATCATGGTCAGCGCCTGTCGCAGGAGAGGCAGCATAAAGAGAACCTCGTCATACTCAAGGATCCTCGTGCCAAGCCTCTCCGCGCACTGCGTCAACATCTCTTCTGTCGGTGCCCTTTCCATCTTCTGCCGCCATGTGCCCCCCTCCTTCCACTCTCTCGGTAGCGGATCTCCCTTGACGAACGCCATCCTCACTTCCCCAGGCAGGAATAGTGCGACTGCCCTCCGCTCGGCAACGCCCAGCGAGCGATGCTTGCGCCAAAGCTGCAAGCTGAAGTAGTCGCCATGCCGCCACTTGGGCATCTTCTCGACTGTGCCCATAAACATGCCACACAGTCTCACCACCAGCAGGCGCAGATCCGTATCTATCAAGTCTGCCAGATTCTGAGCCCTCTCACCCGCCGCCAGCAGCGTGTCCTTGTAGTCCTCTTCATCACTATCCCAGCATGTGTGCCATGTTGTGCTGTACTTATCGCGCAGCTCTTGACTGCAAAACGAAAAGACGCTACGCTCTTTGTCTCGACTGTTGTACCAGCGGAACGGCGAGTATAGCGGCCGCCCCTTCCACAGCCCCGACCACGTCCGCTGACACCACAGCCAGCAGATATTGTCGAGGGCGGCCCACGATGCTTTAATGGACGGCAGGCGGTCATAAAAGAGCCACTTCCACTCGTCGCTGAAGCGAATGCTGTCGGTTAAGACAGTGCTGGTCGATGGTGCAAGGGCAATGCGGATGATGTCTTCAAACTGGAGTTCCGACAGGATGGGCTCGTGGAGCTCGGGCGGCAGACGCGAAATGTCGCGCGCGACTCTGATGAGGCGTTGAGGAATTTTACTTTCTTCCATGTTGTTCCCGTTCTTCTTTACTCGTGATGGCAAAAGTAATAGGACCAGTTTCCCTTTGCAGAGGGAAGGAGGAGCTTAAATGTGTCCATCTAGCAAGGCAGACCGCCATGTTCATACGAGCTGCCTGATGTGATAAACGTCGAAGCTTCCAGATCCCTACCCTATATAGGGGACCAAGTTAGCCGCGACGCTGCCACATTGGGTTTGGAGGTTCTGACTCATATTCACTGGCGTCTGCGAACACATCTATCTCTGCGAAAATGCCGAGGTAGGACAAAGTAACCAATTAGTTGCATTTGGAGTAGTATCACGTCCGGGGATACCGCAAGAGAAAAATGTATTTGAAGACGAGAACACCAGCGTAATTCATAACCAACTGAATAATTCGCAGACCTGTGAAACAACTAAAACTGAAATTACAAAAGGGCAAATCTGTGCAAGAAAATGTGGAAGCAACCATTTTGCTATAGGTGTCAGTTGTTCCTTGGTGCCACGTTAACTAGTGCCTGCACGGCGCCTCAGCCAGAGGTTGTCGCCCACTTTTACCGTTGTCAGACGATGCCTTCTTTATATTAAAGCACTCTCTCCCGTCCTTCCCCTCCCTACAACAGCTTAGTGCCAGAATCGCCGCGTAAGAGGCTTTACGAAATACAGTTTGTATTCTTTCAACGTTGTCAAAAAGAATACCCAAAGCTAGAATAATATGCGCTTCTAACATAGTTCTCTGCTATCTCATCCTATTCACACAGCTCGCCGACAGACCGACATCTCGGAAAGGTTGGCCAGAGCCCGTCACACGCCTCCTTGACAAACCACCCGCCTGCCGAACCGCTGTCGACCAGCTTCCTGTCCGGCGCGCGCACCTCTATGTTGAGATGGCCGGGCGACTCGTAGTTGGTCCCCAGCGCCAGCACCGGGTAACGTAGTAGCTCCCCGTGCAAAGGAACACGCGCGCGGTCGCCGAGTCCGGCTTGGCTCTCCAGTGCTACGCCGGGTCGGCGTTGGCCATGGTCCAGCCTATCGAAAACCTTGTCGCCGAGCCACAGGTACAGCAGGTTGTCAGCGCGCGGCGACTGAAACTCGTGGTCTGAGCCTAAGCGGCGAGCTTACTATAGTTAGAGAGCGAGCGACCGTTATATGGGCTAGCACATCCAGCGTGGACTACACGTTAACAACTCGCCCGGAAGCGTACTTATAGTAAAGTAAAGTCTGGCCTTGCGCCGGCACATTGTAGAAAATAGTATTAGATTGCCCACTAGCTGCTCCGGTAAAACCTGTCGCAGTCAACAAACCGGAAGCATTCCTATTCTGTTTCTACTCTCTAACGCGGCTTATATTGCCATATATTAATTTCCCTTAGGGATCCATTGAAATAGGACCACTGGTGCAATAAGGAGACTTGCCAGTAGGGTCGTGGCACTTGCCCTCCTGCAACCACACAGTCAACGGGTCCTCCTGGCTCTCCCAGACATTCTCGTAGGCACGCATGGTGAAGTTGGTGTAGGTAGTCTTGTTATCGCGGACCGTCTTTGCCAGGTGCGACACCCAGATCGTATTGTAGGGGAGCTGGGGCGACCCCGCAAGTTTAATGTAGACCCGGGAGTCGTCGCTGTCGTTGTCGCAGCGCGTCCAGGAACCCGCCTGGGTGTGGCCCGCGTTGCAGATGACGTTGAAGCCGGACACGCCACCAGCGTACTGGTCTGCAGCGTTGATGTAGGCCCCGGTGTAGCAGCCACGCTTGGTACAGTCGACTCGATACTCGGATATGTGCACCTTCTTAGTGGAGCCGCAGTCGGGAAACCAGACGGGGTTGACTATGCCGCTATCGCAGTAGGGAGGGTGAGAGACGACGATATCATCGCGGCGGGTGACGGCTGCAGAGACAGTAGCAGCAAAAGCCGCAAGGCTAATAGTAGAGGAAAGAAGCATGTTGTGCAGTACAAACAAAACGGTTAAACTGTGTAAATGGACCTTGTTCATGACGTTTTCTGTTGCCGAAGCCGGTTGAGCAGCAACACTTATATACTAAAGGGGACGCTCCAGATTCCCGCACGTCGCGGCATAAACCCGGCCGCGAGGCGCGACAAATTACAATAGTATCGCGCCACATATTAATTAGCAATTGCAGTATGTAAACCAAAGAGGACAGGGTACGACTACGCGAAATTCAGGTCTAGACTCGAGTTCGATAACCGAGCCGAAGAAGTACGGGACCATATCTCGTTCGAACGGAGTTGAGAAAGCAGCCTGAGGCGTAGGGCCCCCGTCGTCCACTCATCGCATCTAATGGTACCGTTTCTGCTACTGATACTCTTCGTTTTGTTCCAAACTCTCTGCTCCCTCGTGTTGCTCTCGGCGATGATGCTTTAGCAGAGATGAGCCTTCGCTTTGCTCGTCGCGCCAGCCTTTCCTTCCTCTCATTGCTATCGTTTTCCATTTGTTGTTCTTTCGATCTATGCAAGAGCCCACGCAGCGGAACTACCGTTATATTTCTTTAAACCAGGCTCGCCCATCCTTGTAGCCTGTCAGTGCCAATTTTGCAGAACTCTCCACGCCACAATAACCAGTTGAGTAACCTCGAACGAGCCCAACAGGCTGGTCACGGCCACATAAATGGACCGTCACAGCTGGACCCCTATACTTCACATTGTAAATTGAGAGAAAAGGCGGTAACTGTACCCTTACAGCCTTATTGATAACTCTGGTGTGGTGCGTGACAAGTGGAGCGGAATGCAATAGAACTCGGCAAGGCTGGAAAGGCACGGACGACAGCAAATTGGCCCGTGTGCTCGGGTATATGGTATATGCCTTGGGTCGGCCAACAGGAATAGAGACAGTTCGCGGCCGATGTGTCAAGTCTTCTACAACTTCTGAGAATAAAATCCATATGCATACACGTTGCTGACTCTTGCTGCACCTCAGTGGGTAGCTGCAAGCCAACTCCACAGTTACGATACGTACTGGGTTGATAAACGAGCCCGATTCTGTGTTCATCACCCGCTAAAAGAATTTCTCCCTCTCAATTGAACTTTCATACAAATTCCACCAGTAAGAAAGCAATTGCCGGGGACTTTCACAATTAGGCTCGCCAACTGAACAAATCCAACCCCATTTATATTATTTACCATATAAGGCTCGTTGATTCGGAATCAACTCCCTCAGTGATACACTTTCTCTCTCATCAACACAATTTCTACAACACTTCAATCTTATAAGCAACGTAATTAATTGCATTCAATTCCAAACTCGACACAATGAAGAGCTTCTCTGTTGCCGCCGTCGCTGCCTGCGCCCTTGGCGCCTCAGCCACCCCCCTCGCGGAGTCGGCCCGCCCTCTCACCATCTCTGTCTTCAGCGACAAGGCGTGCAAGGACCTGACTCGCCCTGGGTTCCTGGCCGCTGCCCCCAACGGAAGAACCTGTTTCCCTAACGTGTCCGCTGCGTCGTTCAACGTCCTCTTCCCTGACCAGGACTGCTACGTTACCATCTTCTCTGGCAACAACTGCGACGGCGTCTCGGTCAACTATCACGGCGACGTCGAGGGCTGCTTTGACTACCCTTACAACTCTGTCCAGCTGGACTGCGCCGTCTAAGTTTTGGGCCTTGGTCAAGATACAACCAATTTCCAGACCGATTACCTAGAGTGGCGATATAGCGAAGTGCTCGCCAAGTCGCACATAGCCCATGCAATATTTGTGGCGTGTTAGTGAGATCTTGAGCAAAAATCCAGAATGCGCGATGATAAAACTATAGAAGGATATATTATTCATAATGATGATAAAATAGAATTGCAATTTTGGTTTCCAAGGCAATTGAGAGAGTGAACCGCGATTTGATCTGCCCACTTACACCAAGACAGCTTATACTTGGCACAATCCCTCGGAGCTTGCAACACCGAGACGTTTCCTAGGCTACTGTTTTCTATAGTTCTTCACCACACGAAAACAGGTTGATTATATATATTGTTAGAGCACTCTAAGCATTAATATTTGGAGAAAATCCATTGAGAACCCAATGCTTGTTGAAATGTGGTATGAGTGATCGGCCAAGCTTCATATCATCAATCGACTTCGTGGCTGCAGCTGCCCAGGACGAATAATGACCGTGTCAGCGAGACGCTAATCACCAACTAGCGCGAAACATTGCCACTGTTGGCAAGGGACATGGCCGCTGGACGGGAAAATCTCGGAGGCAGACCAGATGCTAGCGTGCGATTGCGCCATCAATGCTTGTGCGGTTACATATGTCCAGGCGGACGGGGGAGGCTCTTCAGCCCAACAGCGGCGGAGGACGGAACCAGGAAACCGTGCCATACAATTTGGCCTGTGACTGGCGCAAGCAGCACCCCCGCGAAGATTTATTAATGCGCGCAGCCGTCGGCACGGGAGATGCCTTGTCTCCCTCCTTATTTCAAGCGGCCGACTGTGAATCGCGCCAATCAACCCCAGGTTCGAGGTTTGTGTTTGTCATAATTGCAAAGTCCCTTGTGCCTAGCGCCGCTTGATACGTTGCAGCGAGTTGAGGCAGCAGAGGCTGTCAGTGCGAACCCGCCTTGGCCGCCCCCCGGCGCTCGACCTCCGGCTCCGGCGACCCGATCTTTTTTCACTCATACTTGAGACTGTGAGTCGACGACCGCAGATTGCTATCTTATCTGTTCTTTATTTCATCATCCATCTGTTTCTGCATACAAATTTACCTCTCACTCCTGTTGCATATATATTTTTTATTCTCGCATTGCAATTGCACTGCCACTTCGCCAATTGCTAATTCTCACACCATTTCTAGACCTCGGCGGGGCTTCCAGTACCGCACACTGTGGTGTGACTCGCGAACTCGGAAAAAAAACTGCAGCGACGAGCCGCAACCAGCGCGCGGCAATAAAACGCAAAACTTCGAATCAGCCACGACCAGATCTAAAGGAGGCAACAGAGGGCATATTTGTATCGTCTGAACCTGCCTGAGCGTCGGCAATTCTCATCCCGGCCAAATCGCAGCCCTACCGAGAGAGCGCGCGGGGACGGACCGCCAAAAAAAATAGCGGCATGAGCAACTACTCATACTTCAACTCGCCCGACATGGGTTGGGTGGTACAAAAATTTGGGGGAACAAGTGTTGGCAAATTTCCTGGCAAAGTAGGTCTGATCGGTAGCCCGACACGATGCAGTCATGCAGGTTCGAGTGAGAGCCGCATGGTCTGTGAGCGTGAGAGGAATAGTGAGACGCATGAGGCTAACGTGTTTTTGGCGCACAGATTGCACATGATATTGTCAAGTAAGACTTCAACCATTGTCATGCCATGCTTGGCGTTATCGACGCAAATTCTAACCCGTCATCTATAGGGCAAGCCTGTCACGGAATCGTGTCGTCGTAGTATGTTCCGCCCGCAGCACGGGGAAAAAGGCCGAGGGCACCACCAGCCGGTACGTTGCACATCTTTGGACATATAATACCTGGCTCGCCATTCTTACTTTATTAGACTGCTTGGCGTATATGCCATGCTCAAGGCCATGGGTGCCGCGACCAACGCCGAGGAGGAGCAAATGGCGCACATTGAAGAGGCCAAGATACTCATCAACGACATCTGCAAAGACCACGTTGCCGCGGCCGAGCTCTACGTTGGCGAGCCCGTATTACGGCAGAAGCTCGTTGCGCGCATAGAAGTCGAGTGCCAGGAGCTGATCGAGTACATCATCGCCACCAAGAGATTCAACCTCGAGGTCAACGCCCGCTCCAAAGACCGTGTCATCAGTTTCGGCGAGAGGCTAGCCTGTCTTTCCATGACGGCTGTGCTGCAGGATTCTGTACGTATAACCCCAACACCCGCGAGAAGACATGCCACTAACGCGCTTTGCAGGGCGTCGATGCAGAATACGTAGACTTGAGTGATGTGTTGCATTTCAGCGCCACAGATCTTCTCGATGCAGAGTTTTACAAGACGGCGGTCGACGCCTTCCTGAAGAAGCTCACCTGCTGTGGAAACAAAGTCCCCGTCGTCACCGGCTTCTTTGGCAACGTGCCCGGCAGCCTCATCGACGGCGATATTGGTCGCGGCTACACTGACCTCTGCGCCGCGCTCTGCGCTGTCGCCCTCAAGGCAGAGGAGCTGCAGATCTGGAAGGAGGTCGACGGCATCTTCACCGCGGACCCCTCCAAGGTGCCGACGGCCCGCCTCCTCACGTCCATCACGCCGTCGGAGGCCGCCGAGCTGACTTTTTACGGCTCCGAGGTCATCCACCACCTCACCATGGACCAGGTCGTGCGCGCCACGCCCCCGATCCCCATCCGCATCAAGAACGTTAAGAACCCGCGCGGCAGCGGCACTATTGTCATCCCCGACCCCATTCTCTCTGCCTCGCACCGGCTGCACCGCTCGCGGTCGCTCGCGCACCTCGCCATGGGGGCCGACGGCCAGCCCAAGCCCCCGAAGCGGCCCACCGCCGTCACCATCAAGGACAACATCAGCGTCATCAACGTCCACTCCAACAAGCGCTCCATCTCCCACGGCTTCTTCGCCCGCGTCTTCTCCATCCTCGACAAGCACAGCATCTCCGTCGACCTCATCTCCACGTCCGAGGTGCACGTCTCGCTTGCCATCCACTCCGCGAGCACCCGCATTGAGGCCTTTTCCAGCGCCAAGCAGAGCCTCGAGGAGTGCGGCGACGTGAGCGTGCTCTCCGACATGGCCATTCTTAGCTTGGTCGGCGCCGACATGAAGAACATGGTTGGCGTGGCCGGCAAGATGTTTTCCACGCTCGGTGAGCACAATGTCAACTTGGAGATGATTTCTCAAGGTACGCATTCTTTGGTGAAGCCAACTTGTATTTCTCCGCTAATCATATACTAGGTGCCAGCGAAATCAACATTTCATGCGTCATTGACGCCCGCGATGCTAGCCGCGCTATGAATGTTTTGCATACACATCTTTTTACCTTTTTAGATTAGAAGCGTCGTCTCTGCTGAGGCATTGGGGAAAAGATGCGACTTGGACGCGTTTGCGACTGCAGACTGTGTCGTCATTGGTGTTAAAGACATTTTCGGTTAGACATGGGGTAACAAACGCTTCCATTATCTATTCTTCTCTACACGGAACGCAATATCATGTAATGTTATCCACGCATGTGGGACTTGGTGATGGTTATGTTTGTGAACAGAACCCCGTCAGCCACAACACTACCGTCCACAAACTCACGATAGACCTTTGATATAATGAAACTGGACACACATTCGTTGCACAAGATGAGACTTTGAATTTCCCGCCACCGGCGACACCAACTAGGCGGTTGATGTTAGGTATACAACATGTAGGGTAGCCGAAATATTGCTTCGGATGATCAACATATTATTGTGTTTTTTTTTAAGAAAATAAAATCTGTATTAGGTCGATTGGAAATTCGAAATCACATTATTTGTTTGTATAATTACTAAATCTCATATATACCCGGCTTCGTGTTTTAGATAGTCGACCATAATTAGTAAGGTGGTTGGTACTCGTGTCTGCGGTGGTGGGGTGGTCAAGCATCTTAAAATGGTGGGCGCTAACCTCCCGAAAATAGAACAGAGGACAGTGACATCAGACCTTCTTCGCACTTCAGCCTTCGGCAAAGACGACTGTACCAACACCCCTCGGACGAGAATGACGATAGCAGACACCAAAAACTGTTGCCCGGGAAGCTTATGATTACACGCCTGCTGCAAACCTAGCCTGCTCCCGCGGCCACCGCCATTGATTCCGCACCCCGCGCGACACAATGGCTGGCTACAATGCAAATCCCGGCTCGCATAGCCGCAGCATCCTCAGCGCCC
Source organism: Paracorniculantispora psalliotae (assembly GCA_002796755.1). Taxonomy (NCBI): domain Eukaryota; kingdom Fungi; phylum Ascomycota; class Sordariomycetes; order Hypocreales; family Cordycipitaceae; genus Paracorniculantispora; species Paracorniculantispora psalliotae. The sequence goes on from PHFE01000008.1 coordinate 1,173,379, forward strand.
TGGCGGCGACGACGATGCTCGATGCTCGATCGAAGCTCCCGGCAGGTATGAAGCCCACGAAAATACCGAATGGCACGAATTCGCCCGACGACGAAAGCTAACGAGACGACCCTGGCGGCAGAATTACTAGTTGCCGTGCTCGACTACCTCCCCGTCGCGGACCAGATGCGAGTCGCCCGAACGTCGCGGCGCATGCAAGAGATGGTGTACGAAGACCCGCGATGGGTCTCGCGCCTGAGAAGCATGGGCTGCTGGGACGAGCGGGAAGCTAGACAACGATTCGAAGACGCCGTCCGCCGCCGCCGCGAGCAGGCGGCAGCGCAAGCGGCTCAAAACGGCGTCAATAAGCAAACGACGACGACCCTATTCGACGCCTCGACAGAAGAGCAACGGAGAAAAAGAGCGACGTCGGAGCTGCGAGACGGCTTCGAGACGATGACGGTCGGAGGACCTGTCACCGACACCAGCCCTGAGGGCCAGGCCGTTTACCTGGAGGTCTTCAAGAATGCGAAGAGCATACGAGGAGGAGCCAGACAAGAATATGGCAAAATATATGGTGCCCTAGCACCCTTTTACTTTGACATTGTCAAGGCCAGAACGCATGCGGAGCCAATTGTCTTCAAGGCGTTCAGAGACCCCGAAACACAAGCACAAATGCTGTCAAACCTGTACAAATTCGCCATGAGTGACTGGTCGTCGGGCTGCATGGCGAGAGAAGCAAAACTGAACTCGATGATGACCATATTTGAGAGTGCCGTCATGCGCGAGTTTGAGCAAGGATACGAGTTCTGGGATGTGGAAGGGAGAATGCGCCGTTTCGGCCACGTGCTGCATGCTCTCAACGGAGCCAAGAGCGCCGTCGACATCTTCATTCGCAAGCATCCCATTCTCAACGACACAGACATGAACTTTAACCCCATGGAGTGCATCAACCGCGGCCAAGGGGCCGACGATGTGTCGTTGGAACCGTCACAGCGGTTTTTCGAGCGACTGCTGCTCAAAGTCAACGAGCAGGCTAGTGTGATTGAACGGATCTTTCCCGCTGCCGAAGCTGTGTTTTGGGAATTTGTGGACAAGGTTCGCGAAGAGATCATCGTGGAATACACCACGCCGTTATTCGACGAGTGCCATGACCGCTCACTTGCAATGTATCTCAAGGCGGTGTCTGGTGTATTCGAGCAGACTATGCGTTTTTTCAGATCACTAAAACCGCCTGGCGCCACAGAAGAAAAGATTCGCGAAATGGCCAAGACCATGACCCTGCGAGTGTTTGAGCCTCACCTTGACTTGTATCTACAGGACGAACTGGAGCATTTTACGAAGCAGGCTGAGGGGCTTGTCTCAGACTGGGAAAAGAAGCTCTCAGAGCAAGACTCATCGCTAGAGTCCTATTACATGTCCAATATCAACCGATCAGCAGAGAAGAAGGATTTCCTGAGCTCCTTTAGAAAAGTTGTCATGATGCCCGTCACGGCACTGCCTGGCATGGGTTTCTCCTCAGGCAGCACGCCTGGCTCTACGACCGCCACGCCCATGCCATCACGGCCAGAGACGCCAAGCATGGGCCGCAGCAGCCCGATCCCCGGCGCCAAGGCACCGACGGACGAGCTCGCTGCTAAGGCCGCCATCATGGCGTCCAAGCTGGAAGGCATCAAGTCGCTGTGCAGCATCGAAGTGGCGCTCAGCCTAGTGCAGGCGGCCAAGACGAGCCTGGGCCGGGCGTCGCTGCTGATCCCGCTTGGGGGCCAGGTCGGGGGCGAGGCCAAGGAGCAGTGCTCGACCTTTTTCGTGGTGCTGCTGCGGATCCTGGGCCAGCGGCACGTCAAGCACGGGTTCGACCTGGCGGTCGGGCACCTGTCGCACTACAACCCGCGGGACGTGAGCCACAGTGAGAAGACGGGGGTGGCGCCGCTGGTGACGTTTATCGAGCTGGTCAACGTGGGCGACCTCATCTCGCAGATGATTGACGTGTTTTACGAGCAGCAGCTGGCGACGCCCAAGATTGCGGACCGCAACGACTTCCTCGACCCGGCCAACATGGCCAAGAAGAAGTTTGAGCAGATGCTCGACGAGAGCGTCGCCGCGGGGCTCAACAAGGGCATTGACGTGCTCATGGACGAGGTCGAGTACCTGCAGGCCACCACGCAGGCGCCCACCGACTACAACCCGCTGCCGGCCGCGCCGACCGAGAAGACGGCGAGCATCCTCGGCGGTCTCGATATCGGCCCCACGGCGACGGCGACGCGCATCGTCGAGCTCGTCTCGGGCCACACGAGCATGCTGGTCGGCACGACGGAAAAGTCCATGCTCGACGTCTTCAACGGCGAGGTCGGCCAGCGCCTCTTCACCGCCATCTGCAAGCACATCAAGCGGCAGCGCGTCTCCGTCGACGGCGCCGTCAAGCTCATTGCCGACATGAACCTGTACTTTGAGTACGTGCGCACGCTGCGCATCGCGGACCTGCTGCCGTACTTTAAGGCGCTGCGCGAGCTCAGCCAGATTTACCTCATCGACCCGGCGCACGCCAAGGAGATGGCGACGGTGATTGCGGACGGAGACCGCTTCAGCGGCGTGTTTCGCGCCGAAGAGGTGTATGAGTATGCGCAGCGCCGCGCGGACTGGTACCAGGTGCGGAAAAACGTGGAGAGGGCCATGTACGGCATGGATTGCTGCTTGATGTAGGGAAACGGGCAGAAGTAAAAGGGGGAGAAAAATATGTTTGGGTAAAAAAAAAAAAAAAAAGAGGT
>PHFE01000008.1:1176148-1298411 GCA_002796755.1 Paracorniculantispora psalliotae
ATGATGTCTACGACTTGTTCTTATCGTTAACCATCATGACAAAAATAGAATGCGTATACATTGGCAGATGCACATTGTACGTTGATCACCTGTGATGCGCAGCGAGGCGTGATGCTTGAATGATGATATGAATTTGCTATTTATTTTATAACGCCATTTATATGTGTTTCTCACTGTCCAAATGCTCATTTGACATAAACCAAAGCCGTAAAACGCCCGAAGATAGATTCTGCACAACACCTTCCCTCACTTGCCACCCCCAAAATCCAACTTGCGCGCGACCTTGCTGCCGCGGTCCTCGTCGACCACGCCCGGCCGGCGCTTCAGGTCCGCGCCCATCTTCTCCTCGCCGCCGCCTTTGCGAGGGAGGTCCTGCTTGCGGGTGGGCTTGGGGTCCGAGTGCCACCAAGGGTGGCGGAGCATGTCGCGGGCGGTGATGCGCTTCTTGGGGTCGAGCAGGAGGGTTTTCATGAGGAGGTCGACGCCGTCGGCGCCGACGGTGCCGAAGCGCATCTGGTACCAGTCCTTGCCGCGGACGGGGTGCTGGCCGGGTACGGTGTACTCGGGAAGCTTGGTGACGCCGGGCCAGTTGTCCTCGGTCGGGGTGCCGATGGCCTCGCAGATGAGCTTGACCTGGTCGAGCTCGTTGTTGCCGGGCATGTAGGGGGCGCGCATGACGAGCTCGGCGAAGACGGCGCCGACGGACCAGACGTCGACGGCGCCCGAGTAGTGCTTGGCGCCAAAGAGCAGCTCCGGCGGGCGGTACCAGCGGGTGATTACGTTGGAGGTCATGTTCTGGTGCGGGTCGGCGAAGCCGCGGGCGAGACCGAAATCACCGAGCTTGACCTCGCCGTCGGCGGCGATGAGCAGGTTGTTGGGCTTGATGTCGCGGTGTAGGACAAAGGACTCGTGGCAGAACCAGACGGCGCGCGTGAGCATGCCCATCCAGGCCTTGATGTCGGCGGCGCCGTAGCGCACATTGTCCGTGTCGCGGATCAGCATCTCCAGGTCGCCGAGCGGCAGGAACTCGAGCACGAGGTTGAGGTTCTGGTCCTTGGAGGAGAAGACGGAGAGTAGCGAGATAATGTTGGGGTGGGACAGCTCCTGCAGGTGCTTGAGCTCGCGGACGGCGTCGGGCGCCATGCCCTCGGTGTATTCTTTCTGGACCTTGATCTTTTTGATGGCGACTTGCTTCGCGGGGTTCGATTTCAGGTGGCCGAGGAAAACGATGGCATAGGTACCTTCACCGAGTTTCTTGCCTTAAGAAAACAGTTAGGGATGCGATTTTGGGAAGAGCGCGAGGCAGGGTTCCGCTGCGTGTATACCTTTGACGTATTTGCGTTTCTCTTCTTCATTCATCTGCTCCGCCACGTCCAGCGTGGGCGGGAGCGTGGGCGCAGACGTCGGCGGCGTGGGTTTCGGCGTGCCATTGGACGACGAATTTGTGCCGGACGCCAGGTTCTTATATGGCGATCCGATGGCGCGTATCGAGGCGGCTCCCTCGTTGGACTGCGTCGTCGTTACGACCGGTGACAAAGTCATGGTGGCCGTGGGCGGGACGCGGCTACCTTGTCGAGTTCTCCCACCTGGGACTGGCGCGGGGAGATGCCTTCAATCGAGTGTTATCGTATTTCTGATCGTCGCGGAAAGGAATTGAAAGGTGACTGATGGCGGTTGCTGGTGGCGGAGAGCTGTTGTTCGGTGGTGAACGGTTGATGTTTGTGACAGGGCCGGGCGTCCCACCACAGAAAGCCGCCCACCATTATCTTATCAGTGGCGCAAGCTGGACATGCAACAGTACTCGCCGCTTCATGTCGACGCAATAGAAAATGAGCGAGAGGGTGAGAGAAACGTGAAATAAAATAAAACCGATGCCAATAAAGAATTGAATGTAATATAGGTCATTTTCTTCTGAAAAGAGACCCTTGCCCCTCATGGCCGGCCTAACAGTTGGACGTCGTGGCCTTAGTCTTGAACTGGGTAACTACCAACCAACTTATCAGCTCTGGGGCGTGATGTTTTGCCAAGTCACAGTTGCATAAGACACCGTGTAATTTTTTTTTTAAAAGAAACAGTGAATTCATGTCATATCTCGTAGCTTTGTCAAGACTAATAGTACAGTTACATTTCCACTTCCTCGTGGCAGTGGCAGTTGTCCACCTCGTCCGACACGTCGCGGCACCACGTCCAATCCTTCTGCTTGCCGCAGCGCAGGCAGATGCAGGTCTGGCGCTTGATGGGCAATTTATTTTCCGCTGGACGGAGAGATGTTAACGGAATCGTTGCCATCTATTTGCACATTGTCTCGAGGTGCTGTAAAGGGTCGCGGTTCAGCAACCTCGGCCAACCGATGGTGAAAGAACGATAGGGCGCGGGCTTACAGGCAATGGAGATGGCGTCAACGCCAAGGCCCGTGGTGATGGCCGCGATGAAGGTGGTGGAGAAGTACATTATGTTTTGGTATGTGTATATATATATGCCAAGGTAGATAGGCGAGTAATATGCAAGTAGATGTAAGTAGGTTAAGATGGTAGAATGGCTGGGAGACAGAGGACTGAGGAGAGGTGGGAGATGCGGCTTCATATGTACTTTTTTGTTATCTCGGCTACGGAAGAACAGACTGCGACGACACACGCAAACTGGCAAGGCCAAGCGGCACTCCTCCATGCATACACTGGCGAAAAAGGACTAGGCGGAACGGTGGTGGTGGTGGTGGTGTGATGTTGGATGCATGTTATTAGTCGCTCGAGGGGACAAGATGAACAGGGAAGGGGACCAACCGCACCGCGCGCAGCGAGCGGGGGGGTTGCATCGATAGCTCGTAATTACAGTTGCAGGAAACCCCGAGAATAGTGACAGGGATCTAGCTCTGGTACATCAAATCATCATGCGGGGAAAGTAAGAAAAAAAGAGCAGCTAATAGGTTGAACGTGGGCTGCATGCTTCCCCAAAACGCAGTGCGGTGATGTTGGACGCCTCTCTTCGGCGCCGCTTTTGACGCCAACTGGTGCGCCCCCTCCACCCCCAATGGGACGCAGTGGTGGCTTGCCATCCTAGGAGATCTTTTGTCAAGCCGCTTCCAAGGCCCCCTCTTTCTCCCAACTAACGTTAGCTTCACATGATTCTCGGCCTGGTATTTTTGTCTAGTTGGTTGTGAGCTATGATCTGGAGCGGCTCGATGCCCCGCTACCGCCCGCTTCTCTGTTACCAAACATCAGGTTGGCTATCGTTGCCGACATTTTTCAATGGGCAAACGGGAGGAGGGGGGGATGCATGTGCCATTGATGTTTATTTCCAACTGCAAAGTACCCAATCCAACATCCATGAAGTGGTGTGCCCGCATGTCGCACGGCCGACTGACCTGTGGGTGGCCACCCAGGTGTGAGGCATCGCGCCCCGGCGTCTGCCAATGAGATGGCCATCCACCCCCGTCGGGATACTAAGCTAGAGATGCAAGACGGATGCGGGAAGAAGTAGTTGCTGACCACTGAGAGCGAGCGAATGGGTGCCAAACTCGGAGGCGCGGCGCTCGCTCGCTGTTGGGAGAAGCAGTTTGCTTGTGTTAGTCGGAAGGTGGATGCGCTGCACGAGTAGTGGTGTAGCATTGGATGGCGCCAGCGTTGCGAGCGGGCGCCAGCAGTTCTCCTCCCCTCCCCCCAAACGCAGAAGCAAGGTTTGCTAAGTTGGCTGGTGGGCTGGGGCAAGCAAGTTGTCTCTCTGTTCTCTTTACGCACGTTTATGGAAGAGGGCAGCTCCGTCGTGAGATAGAGAGGCATAACGGCCATCTTGGTACTCGTAGATGAATGGTAGACTGGCAAAATGCAAAGGCAATCTCAATTTTGTTGGTTGGACGCGATTTTGCATCCTTATCACACTGGAACCAACGTACGCCACCATTACTACGCTGCGCGGGCTAGTGTTGCGCCACCGTAGGTGAGGAGGGCCTGGTGCGTCCGATGCAGGCTCCGCACCGCCACGAGACAGAACAGCGCCCAGCAAGGCAAAGGGAGATGGGTAGGAGTGGCCGGGGACTGGGCCAGGAAGGAGGATGTCTGGGCAGGCAACATGGTTGTTGACTGGCAACTGGCAACCTTGGTGTTCAGCATCCCCCGGCGGGGGTGTCATGGGGTACAGGCTGCAGCTGTGCAGGGGGCCTAGGACGAGACAAGCAGGTGAAGAAAGCGCACAAAGGAAGGGAAGGACTCACATGCGAGTGTTCGAAAATGGTTGGTGCGTGTCAAGAATTGGAGATTGGGTTGTCTGCCAGTACTATGAGGTGGCTGCACTTTAAGATGAGTGGCTGCGCGGCAGAATGGCCAGTTACACTGTGAGATGGTTGGTAGGTAACATCTCTGCTTCTCCGGCACCAAAACTGAGAAAATATGACTAGAAGCAGCTTCCATTCGGTTTCCTGCAATAAATTATTCCAGCAACTAAGAATCAAGACGACTTTGTAGCTTCATGTGCATAGAAGAAGCAACAGCGCAAAATCATCAAGCTCTGGGGGTGCGTCGCTCCACTGCGGACAACGGCAGCCAAACGGGTGAAAATGGAGAAATGCAAAGTATCGCTAAGGAAATGGGGCAGGGGAGCCGGTGACGGTTATCATACAGAACTGAAAAAGAAGGAATAATTAAAGAAAATCCCAAGTTTGGCCCTGCTGTCTGAACAGACAAGACACCTGGTTCAGACACAGCAAGTCAGCCACAGCGCTGTCGAGGCGCACCGCCGCAATTCCCTGGCAGCGATCGGGCGATGCGATGGTGGCTTGTGCCCACGACGCACCGGACGCTGACGTCACGACTGGCCAACTTTCGCTGTGACCACAACCAGGCACACGCAGATAGATGACATGGATATCCGGTAAATTGATTTGCAACTAGGCTATTGACGTCTGCTAGTTTCCGGGATTCCCGGGTCTTCTTTTTCCTTGTTTTCTTCTTCCTCTTTCCTTCGTCCCTCTTTGTTCCTTCCGTGTCAGACATTCGAAAAGCTTACCGTTCTGGTGAGCGCTTCTCAAGCAACGTTCACGCTCTGCGCCGCGAACGCCAACGAAAACGCTGCTTTTCTTTACTGGTTTGGCGCATAGCCTGCGTCATCAGACAATTGCCTTGGACGGAAGACTGCTTTGCTCTTTTGCTGGGCTTTATCCATTGTGAAGAAAACAAGGAGCAAATTTGCTGAAGAAACAGAGCCTTTCATTTCAATTCCGGTGCCTGACCAAGCCGGACCAGCAGCGTCGCAACCAGCGCGGGACCCCGGCCGAAAATCAAGGCCGAGTGAGCAAGCTTCTCCCGAACAATTGACGACATCAGACGGTGTTTTCTCCTAAACAGCTTCAGACGCCCCAGTACAAGTCAAACATTTGACCGGTGCAGCGTCAGCGATTCCGAACAGCTTTGCGCGAACGCGTCGTTTCAAGACTACATACAGAACCCTCGCGACACTGCGACCGTCGACATCATGGCTGTCAAAGGCTTCATATCATACTGGGTGCGGGCGCGCATACATACTTTACCTTTCCAGCTTCATCGCTAACTATGCGCAGTGGCTCCCCATCATCTCCGCCGTCGTCTGGCTCGGCATGCTGCTCACTATGCTCCTGTGGTGGATCATCCGCGACCACCACCAGCCCTACGACTACCAGGACCCGTCCATCCGCATCGTCTACATCTCCAACGTCGGCGCCGACGTGCTCCAGCCGCTCTTCATCGCCGGCTCCGCCGTCTCCTGCCTCTTCCTCGACCTCGCCATGCTCGCTGATCGCTGGCTGCGCCACCGCGGCCGCCTCGTCCCCAACGTGTCGCGCGGCGAAAAGTGCCTCGCCGTTCTGACGGTCGTGTTTGCGGCAATTGGCACCGCGGGCCTGATTCTGCTGTCCATTTTCGACACCAAGAACCACCACCGCCTGCATTACCTCTTCCTCCTCTTCTTCCTCGCCGGGTACATGCTCTCGGCCATCTGCACCTGCTGGGAGTACCAGCGCTTGGGAATCAGTGAGTCATCCATCTATCTTGACAAGATATAATATGTGTGTATACATCCTGCTAACTCGTGGCAGAAAACAGACAGCATCGCGATCTGCGCATCTCGTTCTGGGTCAAGCTCACAATTGCCCTCGTCTCCATTGCGCTCGCCGTCGTCTTTGTCGCGACTAACTTTACCGGCAAGGACGAGGCCGCCGCCGTCCTCGAATGGGTCGTCGCCTTCCTCTTCACCGCCTTTATCCTCTCCTTCATCATCGACCTGTACCCGGCCGCCGCGACCAAGCCGCACGCCGCGCGCTACGAGAAGCGCGGCAATCCCCACGACATGGAGGAGGCGGGTAGTGCTGGTGGTGTCACCACACCGCCGCAGCAGCCGCACTACAACGGCAACGGGCCCAACGCCACGGGCGCTTTTTAAATGGGGGCGATGGTGCGTTTTTGTATATAATGTGTGAAGAATGGCAACGGTAAACGGAAATAAAACGGGGTAAGCTTGCTTGGGTGGCATGAGTCTTTAGGATATACGACCAAAATTCACGTTGGAAAGATAGTAATGTAATCAAAGAAATTCTCCAAAGAAATTCTTCCGTCAGTGACTTGGATGCTGTTTTCAATGTGGATATATTCGCAGTTACCGTCGTACATCAAGATTCTCATCTATTAACATAAGAAACTATCAGCTCCGAAACAGAATTAACACAAACACAGCCTCTGCAGTCTCGTATAATATAATATAGATAAACCAGGGAAATAAAATCGTATTAGAATTAAAGGTTCAAAAAAGGTCTCCCAATTGTCACGCTGTCCCACCTCTTTTTAACAACTAAAAAGCATCGCAGTTATCCAAAGTTCATTCTTTCCAAATCGACACATTACATCAGATGGCTCACGTCCCCCTTACATCTCTTCCTTAAAGCGAGAGTCGCGCGCCAGGCTGCTGCTGCGGCGGCCCTCGTCGTCGACGGCCTTCGGCAGCTCCAGCGTGCGGCTGCGTTCCTCGCTGGCATCCTCAAAAGGTGTGCCCACGGGGCTCACACCGCGCGAGTCAACCTTGTCCAGGTTCCTCTCGACGGTTGTGGTCTCAGGCGTTGTCTCGGCCACGGCAGACTTGCCAGCCTCGACGGCAGACGCCGTAGCCTGCTCCGCCTCCGGCTCTTCAATCTCGAGCGCAGGGGCCTTGGCGGTTTCGGCCCTCTTCTCAGCCGTCTCGGTAGCTTCCTCGGCCTCGCTCTTACCAGCGAGGGCAACATCGCGGATGCTGGAGGTGCGGTTCTCCAGACTGGCATTGCTCGTGTTGGAGGCCTTCTTGGATGAACCGCCAAAGAAGCTACGGCGTTTCTCGCTGGGTTCCTTCTCAGCACTCTCGCTCTTGCCTCGGTTGACAGAAAAGCGCTTCTTGATCCAGCCCTTCATGCCCGACTTGGACTTTTGTGAAGAGGCAGAGCCCTCGACTGATTTACGGGGCACGCTCTCGCCGCTCTCAACGGCATGGCTGGTCGCGGCAGCGGTAGTGCCCGTGTGGTGTGCGTCCTCGTCATCGGTATCCAAAAGGTCGTCGCTGTCATCGTTCTCTTCGGCGTTGGCGGCAGTGTGCGCGTCGTGCGATTCGCGAGTGGCAGAAGCAGCCTCCGCATCTTCCTCAGGAGCGACTGCGGCACCACCCAACTTCGACTTGCGTTTCTCTTCCTTGGCTTGGCGTTGCTGTTCAGCCTTTTCAGCTTTCTCTTGCTCCTTGCGGGCCTTGAGCTCTTGCTTCTCTTCTGTCTTTCTGGCCTTCTCCTCGTCCTTCTTGGCCTTGGCCTCCTGCTTCTCCTCGGCGCGCTTGGCCTTCTCTTCGGCCTTTTCTTGCTCTGTAGTGACACTATTAGCGACGTGATTCGTAGCGGCGGATTCATGGCACTTACCCTTGGCCTTTCGGACCTCATCCTTCTCAGCACGCTCCTCCGCTCTGATTCTTTCCAACTCTTCGCGTCTGGCATCCTCCTCAGCCTTCAGAGTGGCGAGGCGCTCGCGTTCAATCTCTGCCTTTTCGTTGATGTCGTCCAGCACAGGCTGAAGTCTTTTAGCAGCAATGGCGTTAATCTCTTCTTGGGTCATGAATTTGCCTCCACCGATATCAATCTTGCCCTGGTTCTCAGTGCGGGCAGCAGACTTAGCCTGGGCGGCCTGTTGAGCCTTCAGTTCCCAGTCGCTGAGCATGCTCGAATTGCGCCGGCCAGTCTCTTGGTAGACCTTCTCGTCCATGCCCTGCAGGCGAGCTTTAACATTGCGCTGAGCAGCAGCGAGGAGGGCCTCGCGGTCCTTGCTTCGCTTCTCAGTGTCGACTTGGGAGAGCTTGTTGGAGAACATGGACATTTGCTCACGAATCTTCTCGGAGCGGGCCTTGTCGTCAGGGTCGGGGTCGCTGTCCGAGCGACGTCGCAGCTTGTTAATCATGGAAGTCTTGCGCCGAGGCGAAGATGAGTTGCCGTAGTACTCTTGAGCGTCACGGCTCTGCTGATGCTCATTGTGAAGCTTGGCCAAGCGCTCCTGCGCTTGCTTGTATGCAGCATCCTGAAGATTAAGATAAGTACCAGCAAAAGGAGTGCCGTCTTCGTCCTTTTGAGCGTTCTTGTTTTGTTCCATAGCCTTTTGCTGGTGCTGGTACATCTTCTTGGCCATCTCAACGGCAGTCTGGTGAATGCGCTCCTCATCGGTCTCTTGCTTGACGGGCGGGTGAGAGGTGTACATGTTTCGCCCCAGGTTGGTGACGGGCGAAGCACCGCCTTGGGGTGTCTTATGAGCCATCAGAGAGTTGCGATGGGCAAGAGTAGCGCCGTTCAGGGCGCTGGAGGCGGCGCTGGCCTCTAGAGTATGGTTATCTTTATGCATAGAGTTGGGGCGCCCAGAATCGGTCCTCGACGAAGCCATAGCGCCCTTAGCGGCGGCCAGCGAGCGCGCTTCAATAGACTTGCTAGGCGACGACTGCACAGGTTCAATGGTGGAGTTTCGGTTGCTCTGGAACGCTTGGGTAGCGGCAGAGCCACCGCCGGCGACGCTGGTGGGCTCAGCAGAAGTTGGGCGAACGGCGTTGAAGGCTTGGGTAGCGGCAGAGCTGCCCCAGCTGTCGTGCGCCGACTTCTTTGGTTCTTGGACGGGAGTCGTTTGCTTGAGCGCAGCACCGGCAGATCCGACAGCCAGAAGGGCGGCTTTACTAGCACCGCTGCTGACGCCGTTGCTGGTGGTGGGCTCATGCTTGGGCGCAGGCTTGTAATCCTTTGCGAGCGCAGCGGCAGCAGAGGCGGAGGGCGCCTTGTCAGGTCGCCAGGGCTCGGGCGACTTCTGGTTTGCCCATCCTAGGGTGGCTGCGGCGCTGGCGGCAGCACCGTTCTCGCTGAGGCCGGCGGAGGGGAAGCTAGGCAGGTCTTTGGGGTTGGCATACTTGAGCCTGCCGGCCGTGGAAACTGCGAAACAAGATGAAGTGTAAGTGAGCTGCACCAATATACAGAAGAGGTGATATGCGCGAGGGTATATCAGAATGCGCAAAATGCGGGGGGTGAAGAAGGGGGGAGTGGTGGATCGATCGCGTGGCTGCGTTTGCCAGCAGCGACGATCTCGTGTTTTGTTACCAGCGGCACCAGACGTACCTTGAGCCGACTTGGGCATGACTTAGAAGCGGAGCACAATCACTTGCTCCAGGATGTAAAACTATAGGTATATCGTAACACAATCGCGGCGTTGGGGGCGGTTTTGTCGCTGCTGGAGTATGGACGCAGCACCAAAAAAAAGAGAAGCTGGGAGGGAGGGATGGATGAGGAAACGACGATGCAAGTTGCGTCAGGGACGGGATGCTAGCAGTGATAAGGAAAGCAAAGGCAACGGAGCTGGCGGCGGCACTAGGCTGCGGAAAGATGGGGAATTGAGGAAATTAAAGCAAAGCGGCAAATAGACAGTAGCAGTAGCAATAAGAGGAGCAAGCTTCTTTTTGCCTGGGCATAGGCCAAGCTTGGCTCTGCTTGCTGCCAACAGGTAAACTAACGTTTGGGCCCAGCAATGTCCCGGCGCGGTGCTGACGTCATGGAGACAGTCGACACAGATCCGGATTTTGGGGCGCCGAAAAGAGCTGGTGGTTGGCCAGGCAGTGGGGCAGGGTACCCAAGGTACGTACCGAGATGACAATGTACAGATTCAATGAATGAATTTGCCGTCTACGCGTTGGCTCAGTATTTTTGTTAAATGAGAAAACTCAGGAGAATAAGAAGAGTCGAATGATAGAACGCTGGCTTTGAGCCTCTACCAGCACCAGTTTTGTTCATCCATCGCTCAGTATCAGCCAGCTACCTACTTCCACCAGCATCACCCTGGAACTGTAGTTCTGCAACCAAGCTTTCCCTCCCTCCCTACTTAAACTCTAAAAAACCGCATATCACGATACTTTATAGCGGTGTGACACCCAGTCGTGCTTCCGGCCAAGCCACTGAACTCCCCTATCAGCTCCTCTTGTCTATCAATTGAAACGGTGACGGAACCCGAAGCGACCAAGAGCTGGACTTCTAGAGCACTATGAAATCAATCTTCTCACGATCCTCTACACACCACTCGCTAGCAGATACAACATGAACAAGCCATGGCCCTCTCTCGCTGCCTGCTTCGGCCTAGCCGCTCGATGACACGGCACTGCGCCGCCAAGCTCTGCTCTCATGACGTCGACCTGTCCGGGGTCTTCACCTCACTACTGCGTTCCCGCCTTGGAAGAGGCCCTAAAAAAATTCCTCCACCGGGAGCGTAGCGCCCCGGCCCAGACATCGCGCTCTACAGGGGTGCGTTGGGCACATCCTCCAAACTTGGAAACCGGGACCTTGAAGCAGAAGCACGAGTTTGGCCTAGCCAATCGACTAATAGATCACATCATGGACGGCAAATGCGAGATCCCCCAAAGTAGGGAGGGATACAGCCAGTGAGACCCTGCAGCGATCCGCCACGGCCCCCAGCTTGGGACGAGGCAACATGCCGAAATGGGAAGACTTCTTTGTCTAATCATGCAGGCTTCATGTTAAACATTGGTTCCCGTTTGTACAGCAAACATTAAACATGGACATATCCAACGACGTGCAGAACAGTCTACTCATTTTGCCCAGTCTTGTAGAGCTCATAGTGACAATGACGGTGCGCCACTGGCGGATTTTCCCTGCGACCACCCGCTTCTCCACCAGCGTTTTTGGAGGTCGCAGCACGCACAACCTTCAACGGCTCTCTCGACCTGAGCGCAATTCGACGGCGATATCGCTGCACGAGTAGAGAATGGCCGCCAAACAGGAGCATATTTTGGAAAAAGTGTCCAACTTTCGAGATGTCGGCACGACTGTGAATGCCTTTCTGGGGAAAAAGTTGGTTTCTACCTCCCACCAAGCAGCCAGCTGAGTGCATGGCTAATACAACATGTCTCTTCAGAATCGTTCGAGAAGGTCTCATTTATAGATCTGCTAGACCAGGTACGCACCCTTTTATCCATCTAGATGTTCATGCAACTGCTTCCGTGCAAGACTGGCTGACAATCGCCTCAGACAATGCGTCGCCGGAAGACATGGTATACTTGGCCGAGAGCCTCGGCATCCGCACTGTGATAGACTTGCGCACAGAGTATGTCCTATCATGCGTCCAAACGTTTTCAAATGCCATCCCAAAACCTCCATGCTGATAAAAATCGGCGCACCCGTCGCAGCACCGAGCTGGCTCGCCAAGCAGCCAAGCGCCTCAAGCAGCGCCTCACCAACCCGTCCCTCCCAGAATCGCCTCATATCCCGGGCGTGCAGTACCACGAGATTAAAGTGACGGGCCGCAGCTTCGAGCGCCACATTGCCAGCCTCCTCACCTGGTGGCAGTTCCTGTATGTTTGTATTAATTTATTTACCTCTTGGCTGCGTCAACGCGGTGGCCTTACTTCTTCACCACAAGCCTTGGCGGGACAGATTGGCTAACAACGGTCTCGAAACTAAAAGCAAATTCATCTTCCTCTATGTGTGCAATTACCGCAACGAGGCTATCCACGTCGTGGCCGAAAATGTACTCGTGCCGCGCGGGCTGCTCGGCATCGGCCGCGACAAGCTGGACCATTCAGGGGCGGAGATTGCCGAGGCCCTGACGCTGTACACGAGCACGCAGACGACGCCGGTTCTGGTGCACTGCACGCAAGGAAAAGACCGCACAGGTATATTAGGCTTCTCTGCCGTGGTAAAGAAAAAAAAGCTAACGACGTATTGCAGGGCTGATTTGCTGTCTGGTTCTGCTGATCCTGGACATCCCCATGGCAGCCATTGAATACGATTATCTTCTCACGGATGAGGGTCTCGCGCCGGAGCGTGAGCAGCTGATTAAAGAAGTCAAATCTGTCGGCCTGACAGAGGCCTGGGCGTACACGGATCGCGGAATGATGGTCGGGCTCAAGAAGCACCTTGATGACAGGTATGGTGGTCTCGATGCGTACCTTGACTCCATCGGCTTTGACGTGTCTCAACGTGTACTCATTCGCGACACTCTGCTCGTGTGAGGCGCATAACCAGTACATAAATTACCAGGCAGAGATACTGCTTAAAATATATTCTTTCCAATTACCGTGTGGTATTTTCATTATTCTTAGTGTCTATCATTCATAACTTTTGTGTATAATGTCTATTGTTTCGTGAACCGTCCCTGCAGCCAGCAGCGGTACATTTTCTTTTGCTCAGCGCGGTTGACCAGCAACCGGCGGTCAATGCCCAAATGATCAATAGAAAACTTGGGGGCGTCGGTTTGACCGTCGCCTTCCTCGGCCTCCTTGCCCGACCAGATATCGCCCAGCTGGTCGCGGTCGAAAAAGTACACACGCGTGCCGTCGCCGCGGATGTAAAAGTTCTCCTCCAGGTAGCGGCCCTTGCGGAAGCGCACCTGGGCCAGGTCACCCCGTCCGTAGTCGCGGAAGAGGACGGTGCCGCCCGGCTTCAGCACGCGGTGGACGTTGTGCACCGCGCGCGACCACTCCTTGGGCGACAGCGCCGAGAAGATGAAGATCAAGATGGCCACGTCTACGGATCCCTCTTCGAGGTCGGGCGGCAGCTCTTGGCCTGCGACGTCCCAGACATCGGCTTGGATTTGCTCGGAATTGTACTCTTCATGTTTGCGCATGACTTCTACGGCTGTCTTGGAGAAGTCACAAGCGTGAATCTTAAGTTGGGGGTTCTTGTTGTTGGCGAGGATGGGAAACGCCGTGTTGCCGGCGCCGGCACCAATTTCGAGAATGACCTTGGCGCCGGCATCTTCAGTGGTTACGGTGGCCAGAATGGGAAATTCCTGCTGGAGCCACTTGCGGTTCTTGAAAAAGTTGGAGGTGTTGTTCTTATAGAAGAGATTCCACCACTTTTCAGGATTACCATTGAATCTGCCTGGACAACACGTGTTAGCATATGCTTTCAATCATTGTGTTGAAATTGAAATGAAGATGTGAGAGATTGCTCAGATGGGAGCGAAAGACTATAATTAACATAATTTCATCAGATATTTCAGATGATGTTGCTTCTAATATCATCACCGCAAGGGTATAGGAAAAAGTGGAAGGAAAAAAAAGAAGGAACTTACTCTTGTCAAAGTCAGAAACAGGAGCCTGGCGCTGCTTCTCCAGCTGCTGCTCGGTATACTCCTTATACGCATCGTCAGTTTCCACATGATCCCAGGCGTTGAACTCGTAAACATTGTCTTGCTCCGTCAAGTAGCGGCTGCCAAACTGAAATGGATCGCTCCTCTTGAGATTGTTGTCCGGGTCGTGCGACCTGTGCGGAGGGACCTCTGCGGTGGCAGCACCCTCAGCAATCTTGAGCTTTTCCATGTCCGCCGCAGGCACCGCCTCGACGGGAGTCTCGCTGGAAGAGGTCGCTGCCATGCTGAATATCACTTGGATATGAGGTATCACGGTGTATTCGCAGATCTGCCCTCGGCCTCAAGGCCACTGTAGGGGTTGTCCTGGCGTAGACGAAGGAGAACAAGTTGGGGATGCAGAAAAAATTCTGGAAACCCACGAAGAAAAAGTGGTTAAACTGACTGGGGTTAATCTGCTGACATAATGCAGGTGGGAAGCAAACGGCAAGGCGAGGTGCTGTCATGAATCTGTTGCTGAACGCAGTTATAAAGCGACGCAGATTGTTAAAATAATAAAATTTTAAGTCAAATAATTCTAGAAAGAATTCAAGAATACTCTATTAAATAATTGTACGACATCTTAATTGTACTACAGCTGCCTACAGGCTTTGAGATCCGGTCTGCGATGCTGCAAGTGGGGTCTCGAGCTGTGGCTTCTGGTGCCGGGGCGGAAATTCGCCAGCTCCGCCCAGGTAGGTTGCGACAGCTGTCCATCCCAAGCATCACCGCATTGACAAGAGAAGCCGAATCAACGATACGGCAGGCGTCAAATTAGGCAGAACACGAAACTCCCGGTCGTTGCGATCCGAAATCCGAAATGACGCCGTCCCTCCTTCGCCCGCAGGTCCACCTGTCCAATGCAGAGGCGCTCAAGCTGGCGCAGCTGGCGCCAGAGGTGCTGAAGAGCAACCCCAAGGTGTTCTCGGCGTCGCCGTTGTTGGCCATGTTCTCGGCATCCGAGACGAGCGACGTGTGGACAATCTACGAGAATCTGCTGCTTGCGTGCTTACGAACCGGCGACGACAAGGCGGCCTCGGACTGCCTGGAGCGAATCGTCATTCGATTTGGCCCCCAAGATGAGCGCGTCATGGCGCTGGAAGGTCTGGTCAAGGAGGCCAAGGCCATGAACAATAACGACCTTGATAAGATTCTGAAAGAATACGAAGCTATTCTGAAAGAGAATGACGCCAATGTCGTGAGTCACAACGAGAAGTCTATAGTCACCGATGACGAGCTAACATGCAACAGCCCATTGCCAAGCGCAGAGTCGCTCTCCTACGATCGATGGGCAAGACAGCCGAGTCCATTGCTGCTTTAAATACCCTTCTCGAGTTCAACACGACCGACAGCGAGGCCTGGGCTGAGCTGGCTGACATGTATCTGGATGAGGGCCTTTATGCGCAGGCAATTTATGCAATGGAGGAAGTAGTGGTTCTACAACCGAACTCATGGACTGTGAGTGCTGTTAAAACAAATACGACACACGACAATGACTAACAAGTGCCTACAGACCCAAGCCCGACTGGGAGAGATCTCTCTTATGGCTGCCAAAACGACGGAAGGATCTGGACAGCAATATGTCATTGAAGCCTTAAAACGATTCGCTCGCAGTGTCGAGCTTTGCGACGACTTTCTGCGCGGATACTACGGTCTGAAGATGGTATGTGCCGATGGGAGCCCCTGCTTGCTACTTATAATACTGATTGTGTGTCTAGTCGTCCGATAAACTGCTCGAAGGCTCAAGCAAGAGCAAGAAGCAACAAGACGAGAGTTTCCCCATGCCCGATACCAAGACTATACAAAAACTGAACGAGCTCGCTACCACGAAGCTGGCCGAAATTGTGCGCCGGTACGGAGCGCAGGAAAAGCTATGGCAAGGGTATGATGCGGATGAGGTTGCTGCGGCGCGCGAGCTTCTGTCCCAGTCATCAGCTCAAGTGGTTCGGTGATTTGAATAATACAATTCGAAGAGGGGATAAGGAGGTCGAAACAATAAATGTACTGTACGAGATGCATGTAGCAACGCACTACTTTCTGTTGAATAATAGACGGCAATAATACCGTTGGAATACACGTGCTAGGTGCATGTTGGGCTGCGAAATCGCCAAGATCATTATGCCAGGGGACGCAAGATGTTTCAGATAGTCAGGAACAGCATGACTCATAGCAAGAGCTGTGGCAATGCTGCCTTGCTGTCCTGAAGCTGGGTCAGGGCGAGAACAGGACGAAACCAAGTAGCAAACACAAGCACAGTCATACGGGCAGTTTGTGAAGCTTTTTGGACAATTCTTCGTATAGCCACGAGTTAGATTTTGTCGAGTGAATCTACGATACACAAGAGTCTTTGCAACTATGTTGAGCCATAAAGTTCTGCATTGTCTTGTGTTTGTGGAATGGCTGGGTTGCGATGACTGGTGCCAGATGCCCCACCACGGCCATGGTTAGGTGCCGTTCCGGGGTCGGTGCCTGGGAAGATGCGGGCCGCGGCCACTCAAGACCCCTAATAAAATCTAATAATACATAAAATGCCACTGGAGCTAAAAAGGACAATAGCAGAGCAACCCCGCCTGTGGACCAGCTGGCTGCTGTAAATGAGGTAGCGCGGCTTCAGGCGTCGGTTGCTACCTGGTCTTGACGCCCAACGAGGCGATTGCGGCCCGCGACAGGCAGGAAAAAGGCGGGAGAGTAACGCGGCAGGCAGATTTTTCGTTGACAAGCTTTCGTCTTACGAGTTCATATGGCGCGTTTCTTGTTGAGGAATATTTCTAGAACAGTCTATGGGTGTTGCGGGAGGGAGCATGTAAGTGTTTAAATTGGCGGGCGCGCCTCTTCCCGTAGAGTGGCCATAGAGGCAGATGACGAGCTAGCTATATTGATACGATTCGGGCTTCTTAGGCTTCGCGCCTTTGATCTCCGCATCTGTTGTTCCCGTGTACCTACACGCTAATACGTCCGATACAAGCTCCTCTCTTCTACTGCGGCAGCCCGGGCTCCTTGTTCAGGCCTGCCGCCACGCCATACATTGTCGCATCCGCGAAGCCATCGTTGTTACAGGCACTACATCGTCGCTGCATATCGATTACGCACTTGAAATATACCCACCAGCTCGCGTTATTACGAGAGCAAAGATTGGGCCTCACCACCAGTGCCTGCGCGCTGCCTGCTTGTTATTGGGTACCAGTGCCTGGCGACTCAGCAGCAACCAGATCCTGGTACATTGGGCCGCACGGGTTTCGTCGGTCAACCTGCAGTGTTCTGCAGCGGTACATCGGATCAGAAAGGCTGCCAAAAGCCTAGTTTAGTGCCGGGACAAAAGGCGAGGCCTTGTTCGTCAGTCTGACTGGACACTTGTCTCAGGTTGTCACGGGCTGAAGACGTTCTGGGCCGCGCAGTCGCCACTCTGCACGGGGTCTGCCAGAGAGGTACAAGGTACCAGACCAAACGAAAAAGAAGAGTTGGCCAGACATTGGAGCGGGCTCCATTGACAGGTCAAAACTTTGTTGACAGCTTTGTTGTGATTGGAGGTTATTACCTATTTTGGCTGCGTCTGTATTAGGTACCCGGCAAAAGGAACCACTCCAAAACACGCACAGCCGAACCCCTCCAAACCTCATGGTACCTAGAAAATAAGAAAAAAAAGCAGACCCAAACAAGACTGGAACGGACCCAACAAACAGACTGCCCTTTCTGGGATCAAAGCATCCCACCACTCACACTCACCGCTTCTCTAACACGCTTCCGCCACCAAAACGACCACACACGCACCCAAGCCTTTGGGGTGCTCAACCCGATCTTCGGTGACAGTCTTTCAACGCTCTCATTCTTGACACGCATTGTCCCACTCGGCTGCTGCTATTGACCTGCATTCATCGGCCCGGACACCCCGCCAGCTGTTTTTCCAAGCACACACCCACCCTGCCCCGTCTTGCCTTGCCTTGCCTTGCCCTTGTCTTGCCCGCCTTGTGTACCACGACAACGCGCGCAGAGACCTGAAAGTGGCGACGGGCACACACCACACCAACCACACACCAACCACACACCACCACACACCACCACCACCACCATACGCTACCCTTGCCATCTCCTCCTCCCTGCTTTCGCTCCTGGCCGACGGTTCGGAACATCAATCTACGAGCAACAACAGCCTGCTAGTGCCCTTCTGCCTACCTTCAGTCCCGAACTTGCTACGGAGCACTAGCTCAGCTTTTGGCTGCCCGCCGCCCGCGCCGCAAAAGCTCACCGTCACTCACTACACTGCCCCTCGCAACCCGCCCGCCTGACTGGCTGCTCTCTTATTACTCGCCCACCTTGTGCTACGCCGCGGCTTGCTTTTCCAGCCGTAGTACCCTTTATAATCACAAATACCTTGCGCCGCCTTTTTTTTCTCTGCCTGCAATACGGTCTCTCCTCCCGTTGCAGTCAGTCCCGTCTTGAGATCGTTGCGCCCCCCCCCCTCCGATCACTCGCTCCGCGCGCCCTCAGGATCGCGGCCACAGCGCTCCAGCGTTGACACCGCCGACGCTCACCAAAGTCGTCCTTGTGACGCCCTTGCTTGCGAAACCGACCCAGAAGGATCGACGTGCGTAAAGGCCATACACTGAAGACTTCTGCTATGCGGTGAGTATCACCAGCGCTGTCGCAAACATCATCGACAACTACTCTCACTGCTCTCGCTGCTCTTAGCCCCTCCCTCCGCCCGCTCTCCGCCCGCCATCCCCCATCATCTCTTCCTTTGTTGCTTCGTCGGCGCGCTAATACTCCTCCCAAAGAACGTCAACGTCTGTTGCCCCATTTTCTTCGGGCGAGCCCTCACCACTCTTGACGCAGTCGCATCCAGTCTCCATCCACGACGAAGAAGAGTCTCTTCACGACCCCTACGGCTACAGCACCCAAGAGGAGGATAACTGTTACGACGAGGAGGAATACAGCGAGTCCGAAACCACAATCTCATTCGGCGGTGTACCTCCCGCGCCACGCTCCCACCCCGCCCGCCTCCCGCTGAGGACTCAACCCCTGCCTCATCAACCCCAATATCGCCCGGCACGCCGTGTGCCGAATCCAGCGCCCAGCGTGGATTCTCAGGAGGACTTCGGGCCCTACAGTGGCCAGGGCTACACCGGTGGCCAATTCGGACGCGGTGGTTACCCGAGGTCAGGGCCCCAACATCCCCAGCAGGGTTATCCAGCCGGTTATTACGGCCCAGGGCAGATGGTGGGATATAACGGAAACCCCTTCACCCCGGTCAGCAATGCTTCCAGCACCGCAGGACAATACTACGATCACAGGGTATACGGCAACGAGATGGCGCAGTACCCTCCTCAATTCTATCACCAACACTATGCTCAGCAATATCAGATGGGCCATCCCGCCATGCATCTCGATGCTCCGGCCGCCGCACCCGCTCCTGCACCCGTACAGAGCCAACGTGAGAAGGAGATGCAGGAGAAGATCGCCGAGTACGAGAAGGAGAAGCAAAAGCTAGAGCAGGCCGAACGCCAAAAAGAGATCGAAGCCGAAGCCCGCCGCAAAGCCGCTGAAGAAACCCGCCGATACAAGGAAGACATGGAGCGCATGATGGAGCAGAACAAGCTTGAGATTGAGAGAGCCAGGGCGGAAGCCGAACGAGCAGCGGTAGCGAAGATTGAAGCCGAGCGCAAGGCGGCCGAGGAACGCGCCAAGCAACAGGCCGAGGCCGTCAAGGCTGCCGAGGAGCGTGTCAGAATCCGATTCGAGCAGGAGATGAAAGCTGCTGAAGAACGACGAAAGAAAGACGAGGAGGAACGCGAAAAAGCTGAGGAGGCGGCTAAGCTCCGCCTCCAGGCCGCACTGCGCGCCGCCGAGGAGATGAAAGAGAAGCAAAAGAAGGAGGAGGCCGAGCAGGCTGAGAAGTTGAAGAAGATCCAGGAAGACGCCAAGCGCAAGGCCGATGCCGAATTCGCAGCCAAGATCCAAGCTGAGAAGGACGCTGCCGCCAAGAAGGCCGAGGAAGATGCCTTGCAGAAGGCAGAGAAGGAAGCTTTCAAGAAGAAGGTCGAGGAAGAGACCAGGGCCAACTTGGAAGAAAAGGCCAAGAAGGACCGCGGACCCTATCTCCAATTCAAAGACGCTTTAGGCCGGAAGTACAGCTTCCCATATCGTCTGTGTACGACATGGCCGGTGAGTCATAACAAATCGCTTGCATCTTGGGCATACCAATGAATCTGCACAGCTTGGAAACGCTAACTAGTAGCTTTAGAATATGGAGGAGCTGATCAAGCAGGCTTTTGACAACGTTGAGGAGCTAGCCTACCAAGTTCACGAGGGATGGTATGATTTGCTCGGCCCTAATCAGGAGATCATTCTGCCATCCGTCTGGGAAAAGGTTATCGAGCCGGAATGGTCAATCACCATGTCGATGTGGCCCGTGGACCGCATCCAGAGAGCTGGTCGTATGACGCCGCACATGGCTGCCGCGATGGCCCATAGAGCGGGCCGTGGCGGCGGTCCTATGCCGCCACCACCACCTCCTGGTATGGCTCGAGGTCGGGGGCCAATGCCTCCAGGAGGAATACCCCCAGGTATGGTGCCGCCAGAGGGGTGGGCGCAAGCTCATCCGCACCCTCCTAGACATGCATCTAACCTCCCCCCTGGCGTTCAACAAGTTTTCCCCGACAGCAAGAAGGATAAGAAGAAGAAAACTGCCCCGCCGGCCTTTGTCGGATTTTTCGGTGGAAAAAAGCCGCCAAAGAAGAAGTGAGTCGAAACTTGTGCCAGACGCAAACTAACCAACTCCCGCTAACAAATTTCCTCCAGGAGCAGCAGCAAGAAATAATTTGGCAACAATACGTCTCATGATGCCCAGCGCATGGTGGACATTGGAGCCGCGAGATACCCCCTTCTGCTTTTTCCGCGACTACTTCTGCTCAAGATTTGCAATGTTGGGTTTGGATTCTCATACTTTACCCACACTGTCCATATCTATCTGCTCGCGAGCTTCCCGCAGCTCGAGTATTTATTTTCATTTGGGATTTTCTGGTGTACGGTGAGACACGTGCTTTTTACGTTTCCTTGGTTGTTGATTTGGACATGTTGTGAACATATGGTTACTGAGCTAGATGGCGCAGAGGCGATTTTTTTCATGATGTGCTATTTGGCACAGCACTCAGTCCCGACCCGGTTTGCGATGCTGCTTGTGTTTTGGGCTCTGAGTTAAAGAGACAGGCTAATACTTTGAAGCCTGGATGATTTCATGTCTTGCATTTTTTTTTCTTTTGGATAGTTTATGTATTTTGTGTATGAATTGATGTTTTATGAATTGCATTATATGTCTATGCGCCCGTGCCGTCTATCGTATTATACTGAATCTATACCGAGATGCTTTTGTTCTATGTGTACATGTACAAAGGTCTGTCGCCACTTCACCGCATGCCTAGCTGCGGCGCCCGAGCTGCTCGCGCGCGCGCTTCTCAAACGCCTCAATCATGAGCGCCGCCACCTTGTCCGACACGGCCGCGCTGACAGCTGCGTACAGCGGATTGGTGAACTGGTACTGGATGCTCAGGTTGACTTCCGTCGACGGCTGCGCTGCCGCCTCTGCCGTCGGTGCCAGAGACCACCTCGTGATCAGGCTCTTGAACACCGCCGACGCATCGCTCGCCGCCGACGTGCCCGCCGGGTCGCCGCTCACGGCCTCGACCGACACGCCGGGCACGCAGCGCAGGCGGCTGGTGAACTCCTCATTCAGCCCTCCCCAGCCGACGTGCAGGTCGGCGAGGGTCGGCCAGCGCTGGCCCGCGGCGTCGGGCGCGGACCACTTCGTGACGCGCGACTTGGAGCAGTACGGCACGAACTGCGCGTACGAGTCGACGTCGGCGACGAGCTTGTACAGGGACGCCTGGTCGTAGGGGAGACGCCGCGAGGCGGTCAGCGTCTGCGTACTGCTGCCGCCGGGGAGTGTGAAGAAGGGTCGGCCGGCGGCGAAAGGGGTGTTGCGGTGTAGCTGCGGCAGACGCCGCGTCGCCGTTCGAATCGACATGTTGAATGAGGTTGGTGTGTGAGGTTGAGATGCTGTCGACGTCGGTGACGGTTGTCGGAGCGAAAGAAGAATTAAAATCGAACTAATGCCCCAAAAACTCCTGTGAGAAGCCTGTACTGGTTTGGCTTCCCACTCGTATATATCCAATTGAAGAAAAAAGAGAGTTGAAGTCGTAGTAGAAAATTGGCAATTGCCGGTGCCTTGGTGGTGGTAGCGCACGCCAGGCCAAACGTGCTTCCGTCATGCAGCCCACCAAAACCCGCACCCCACAACCGTCCCTGTCAGTAAACAGGCGGAAGCTCTCCGCCACATCATCTAGGCTCACGACAACTTGCTTGTTCTCTTTTCGACCATCTGGTCTTCCACTCTGACCCGAAAGCCAACTCGAGCGCTTTCCGGCACAGACTGGGAACTCGGTACAGGGGCCCCAGCGAAACAGACGGGCAGCCAAGGGACCACCCCACGATGAACCATCCTAACGACCACCGAGCCATCCAGACCAGACCTTGACCGTTGCCCTCGTGCGCGCGTAAACCCATTCGCAAGGCGTACCCCGCGTGGGGATAGACGGCCGACAAGATGTAAGATGACGACTAGAAGCTTGGCATGACGTGTTTAGAGGCTCTTGCACCTGCTACGGGACAGGGCGCGCGCGGGGTAGAGGAACATGTTGCTAATTGGGATACTTTTTATGCAGGTTCGAAAAGTCGCTTTATGACCTGATCCAGGGTCTCCGAAATCACAAGGGCACCGAGAGAGAATACATACAAAAGAGTTTGAAAGAATGTCGCGTGGAAGTGCGCAGCCAGGACATGGGTAAGAACCATACCCTGCATGCTCGCGCGAATGCAAGATGTAAGGAGGGACGAGGAGCTGACATGAAACTCACAGATGTCAAGGCTACTGCCTTGCTGAAGCTGATTTACCTGGAAATGGTCGGTCATGACATGTCATGGGCTTCATTCCATGTCCTCGAGGTCATGTCCTCGCCCAAGTACGCCCAGAAGCGTGTCGGCTACCTGGGAGCTGTCCAGAGCTTTCGTGCCGATACCGAAGTTCTGATGCTGGCGACCAATCTACTGAAGAAGGTATGCCGGTGTTGAGCTTCTTATAGAATCTTCATGACGCTAATCGACACCACCAGGATTTGAGCGCCGCCGCTCCGACAGTCATGTCCTTGCCGATTGCCACTCTGCCTCACGTTATCACACCCTCGCTCGCGCTTTCGACCCTTTCCGATTTACTGCCGCGACTGAGCCACAGCCATGCCAACATCCGAAAGAAGACGCTCGTCACATTATACCGACTTGCTCTCGTATACCCCGAAGCGCTGAGAGCGGCGTGGCCCAAGATCAAAGAGCGACTCATGGATACGGAGGAAGATCCCAGTGTCACGGCCGCTATCGTCAATGTCGTGTGTGAGCTCGGCTGGCGTCGGCCACACGACTTTCTACCCCTAGCCCCGAGGCTATTCGAGCTGCTGGTTGACGGAGGCAATAATTGGATGGCTATTAAACTGATAAAACTGGTACGTTGTAGTGGAAACACAAACGAGCGACCGAATTGTTGACTTGCAGTAGTTTGCTACCCTGACACCGCTCGAACCTCGTCTGGTCAAGAAACTGTTACCACCCTTGACGAATATTATACGAACCACTCCGGCCATGTCGCTATTATACGAATGTATCAATGGTATTATTCAGGGAGGAATTCTTGGAAGCTCGGATGATACGGACACAGAGGAAATTGCTACTCTATGTGTCAATAAGCTGCGAGGCATGATCATCATGAATGGTGACCCGAACTGTATGCCATTCCGACCCCTCTTGTGCTGAGAGTGTTGCCCTCTAACAACATCACAGTGAAATACGTTGCTCTCCTGGCATTCAACAAAATTGTTCTCACCCACCCGTATCTCGTATCGCAGCAAGAAGATGTTATCCTCGAGTGCATCGACAGCCCGGATATTACGATCCGTATCCAGGCTCTTGATCTTGTTCAGGGCATGGTCACTAGTGACAACCTAGTGTCCATCGTCAGCCGACTGATGAAGCAGCTCAAGACTGCCGGGCCTACGAAGACAAAGCTTGATGTTCTTCAGGATTCGGCAGATGCCTCGGCAGATTCAGACGAGGATGCTCAACAGGCTGCCAGCGCGGCATCGAATAAGAATGCTATGCCTATCCCAGAGGACTACCGAATCGACGTCATTGGCCGAATTTTGTTCATGTCTGCAAAAGACAACTACGCCAATATTGTCGACTTTGATTGGTATATCGACGTTCTGACCCAACTGGTTCGCATGACGCCAGTGCCGCGATTCAGCGATGGAGATGCGGAAGCCGCTGCAAATAAGCGATCTGCAGCCAACGTCTCAGAGAAGATCGGAAATGAGCTGCGAAACGTTGCCGTCAAAGTTCGAGCTATGCGACACTCTGTTCTACGCGCCTCAGAAAGTATCCTGTCGCAGCTGATAGCTGATACTCCCGCTGGACACTCCATCACGTCCGAGGCGCTCAAGTCTGTTGCATGGCTGCTCGGTGAATATGCAGAGACGCTTGCTACACCCGAGGATACCATGAATGCCTTGCTTCAGCTCACAACGCGCGCTTCCAAACCTGACGTCGCTGCTGTTGTGGTACACGCCATCGCAAAGGTTTTCGCGACTCTCACAGGAAATGAATCCGAATTGTGGACTGCTGAGCGAAAGTCCAGAACGTCGCTGCTGCTGGCTCGCATATTACACTCCATGGAGCCCCTTACCCTCAATCCCAGCCTTGAAGTCCAGGAGCGTGCTGTCGAGTTTACTGAGCTGTTGAAGCTCACCGCCGAAGCCACATCAGGGCAACCAGCTTCCACAGACTTAGAGTCGCAAGACCCTCCTCTTCTGCTGACACAAGCCATACCGTCGTTGTTCAATGGAGGCGAACTGAACTCGGTTGCAGCTGGTGCTCAACTGAATGTGCCTGTACCTGATGGCCTTGACCTGGACGAGCCGATTCACTCTGATCTTAATAGCCTTCTTGCCAAAGCCGATATCATTACGCTTGATGCAGAGGACTCAGACGAGTTTGAGGTTTACTACCACCAGAGACCAGCACCTACCAGCGTGTCGTCTTCTGCTCCCGCCATCAACCGCCTTTCTGAGCCGGAAGAGAATGTTGGTTCTTCCTACCAGCAGCCCACTGAGGACAGCTATCTAGACGCCGACATCATCGCTCGACGAAAGGCAGAGAGAATAGAGAGGAACAAAGATGACCCTTTTTATATCGGTCGCGAAGATGTGCCGCAAACCTCGAACTCTATTCACAATATTCTTCAAAATAGCAATGGGCCGGATCTCGACATTGATGCGATCCCGGTCATGGAGCTTGACCTAGACAAGCTGAACGCACTCGCCCCGACAACGTCCCAGCGCTCACCAGCAAAGCCACGACAGCGCGTCGTCATCGCCGCCGACGAGACGCTGCAAGGGGGCGATAGCTCACCGCGCAACTACGACTCAGAAAACAACTCGGACACCTTGGCCAAGGGTAAAGTCAAGAAGCTCAAGCATTCCCTCCTCCAAGTGGATTCAAGCACCATTGGCTCCTTCAGCCTCGAGGGCGAACCCAGGGGTGGCTTCGACCATGAGCAGCAGCAGCGCGAGGAGGCCGAGATGCAGCAGGCGATGCAAGAGGTGGAGCGCCTCCGTCTCGAAATGCAGCGCGCCAACGAGCGGATCCAGGTCGCACAGGGCGTCGATGTCGAGGGCACCGTCGTCAAAAAGAAGAAGAAGAAGAAGCCCGCCACGGCGGCAGCCAAGACGGACGATGCGGAGACGGCGGGCGTCGAGGTGGTGAAGAAGAAGAAAAAGGTCAAGAAGGCGCCGGCGCCAGTGGAGGAGGGCGCGACTGGTGAACAGGGCGACGATGTGGCTGTCATTGCGCCAAAGAAGAAGAAGAAGAAGAAGCCAGTCGTGGAGGCAGAGACCGGCGATGCATAATGGACCCTGCTCGTCGCAGTCATGATGTTCTAAGTACTGAGTTCATAAGCATTTATAGAATGGGGATATATAAAAACGAATGCAAATACTTCGAATCCCAGTCGTCCTTTACAATTTCATATCACGTACATGGAGATATCGTGGAACGGATGTATTTTTTCATCTTTAAATATTAAGGAAAACGCAAAAAGATTTCTTTTTCGCTACCATGTCAAAAATCTTCCCAAACGTAGCTTCGTCTTCATCTCTAGGTTGTTCGCAATCTCGCCCCATGATGTTACAGTAATAAATACTCGTACTTTTGGATCTGTTAAAAAATCCCGTTTCCCGTTCTCCAAATCAAACAAGCTAACCAACTCAACACGCAAGAAGAAGAAAAGTATCAAAACCACAAACGTCACTAATCATCCATGGGCTTGTCTTCGAGCGTGACGCCGCGCGGGTTGTCCTCGGAAGGCGGCGAGTTGGGCACGCGGCGGCCGGCGACGAAGCGCGTCGGCGTGCCCTTGCTCAGGCTGTCGGTGCGCTCGCGGTTGCCACCCTCGCCGTTGAGCGTCTCGGGCGGCGTCATGGAGCCCTCGGCGGGGACTTCCAGGCTATGGCGGTTCATGGCGCCGGCGAGGCTGCTGCCCAGGCTGCTGCGGTGCCTCTCGTTGGCGGTCGGGCTGGTCTGGATGGGGAAGCGGGTTTCGGGCCCGCCGCTGCTGCGGTCACGGCGATGGCCGCGGTGCGTGCCGGGCGCGGGCGAGGTGGCGCGGCTGCGGCTGGCGCTCGCCTTTTCGAGCAGCGCGCGGTTGCGCTCCTCCATTAGGGTCTTGCGGTTGCTCTCGTCAGTGCTGATAGCACGGGGCCGGTTGCCGCTGCCGACGGAGGAGGAGTGGCTCAGGGTCGACATGCGCTTGAGCTCGCTGAAGATGGCGTCCTTGTGGGTAAAGAGGTCGCGCACGAGTCGGATCGCATGCTTTTCCTCCATGGTGAGCGAGGTCTCAGCTCGAGGTCGCAGGACGCAGCGCGACAGAGTGGCAGCAAGCGATGCGACGTATTCATCGTCGGCGGATGTCAGGTCGATCAGGCGAGTAAAGTGGTTCATGCAGGCGTCGAGGGTGGCAATATTGGAGAGTCGCAGCTGGGATAGGGTTTGTTGCAGAACAGCAACACGGGAGGCTTCGGTGCCTTCGGCAGCTGGCGTCGTATAAATAGTGCGCACAATTTCATACACGTGAGTAGAGACAAGAGAATCTGGAAATATTAGCAAATCAAAGCTTAGCTTTGCTAGGGTCATTACTTACCAGGGAGTTCCAAGAGGTAGAGCTTAAGAAGACTGGCGACGACAGGGATATCAAAGTCACTAAAAACTTCCTGGGAGACGGCACCATCGTTGTTGAGCTTTGCGCGCAGGCGATGCGTCTGCGCCAGGGGAACGTCTACCAGCCAGACACCTCTTCTGGCCTCGTCGCCTTCGAGATCCGGGTAGTGATGGTCAAGGTAGGTCAAGATTGCGGTGACAATGATGGGGACCCGTTTCTTATCAGCACGAGCGCGGGCTTCGAGGTCCACGCCAAAGATCTGGCTATCAACCTTGTTGTAGTAGTTCTCGTACACAGCAACACGGGGCACAAAGCCACCAGTGCGGTACGTCTCCAAGAGATAACGCAAATCTCCCAAAGGTTGGACAGTCTCCTGGAAAAGCATCATTTTGTCAACAGTAGACTGGAGGCTGGGAATAACGTTGCTGATCGTGCCAGAGAAATCAAGAATGACGGTCTTGATGGCTTTGAGACGGTCCAGCTCGCACTGCTCAAGAAACTTGAGGTGAATAAAGATCGATTCCTCGAGGTCGCATCTGAGCTGATCAAGTTTCTGGACAGCAGACTTGTATTTTTCGTCCGTTTCTCTCGCTTCTCTCTGCAGGCGCTGCCCGGGTGTCTCGTTCGGGTGGGAATTGTTGAGAACGTTCCAGTTGGCGAGGTATTCACTGACAGTTCCAACGACGGGAGAGTCGCTGGACTCAGAGATCGGTATCGAAAATGTACGGTTGAGCGACTGCTTCTTCTCGGGGATGCCGGCCAGACGGAATGATTTGGGGCGCCATTGGTAGAACATCTTGGAGCTGTTGGCAAAAGTGCTACCGACGTTTCCAATCAGACGAAGGAGGCCGTTGGAGATGAGATCCTGACCGATGCGCTCAGCATAGCTAACGCTGCTCGTCGCCATGGTTCGTTGGAGATACTCAACGATATCAGAGCCAGCTGAAGTGTTAAGATATGTTCCAAGAATTGGTACTTTGGTCTCGCCCATCTTGATATTCGACAGCATGTGGGAGAGAATCTTCTTGATCTGATCCGGCTGGTAAATTTCGTCACCGATTTCGAAGATTTCGTCGTCGTCACGGCTCTCCTTCTCCTCTTCCTTGTGAGGCTGAACTTTGATTTCTGGGATCTGAGCACCATTTTTCGGGCTGGTCTCAGGATCCTGGAAAGCAAGCTTGTTCTCTTCCTCGAGATCCTCGACTAGACGGCACTTGTTGAAATAGTTGGAGCGCAGCTTTTTGACGGTCTCGGCTTGTCGGTCGTGCACCTTCGTTCGCGCTTGCAAATCGTCTTGGGAGTCCTGAATGCGAGCTTCGTGCGCATCACACCAGCGGCCGAAGGGGTTAACAACGAGGTCGCGAATGTTTTGCGCAATGCGTTGGTGGCTCTTGGCGGCATCCTGCATCTCGGTTCGCATGCCGTCGTAGGCCTAGGACGTGTCGCACGTTAGCATTGACACAGGCCAAAAAACCCGGGACTTCATGGTTTCGTTTCATACCTTGCGAACGGTAGCGCCGTCATCGCGCGAGAAGCCACCAGACACCTTATCAGCGGCTGGCGCAATGTCTGCCAAGCGCTGGCCGTAGACATCTTCTGCTTCGGCTCGTAGTCGCGCGAGAGTCAAAATCTGTCGGTTCTCCATGACACCTTGCTGGAGCTTGCCAAACAA
The DNA here is from genome assembly GCA_002796755.1 of Paracorniculantispora psalliotae. Classification (NCBI taxonomy): domain Eukaryota; kingdom Fungi; phylum Ascomycota; class Sordariomycetes; order Hypocreales; family Cordycipitaceae; genus Paracorniculantispora; species Paracorniculantispora psalliotae. The sequence continues at coordinate 1,204,761 of PHFE01000008.1, forward strand.
GACGCCCAATCCTACACTTCCTATTAGCAACAACTCGTTTCGAGGAGAATCAAGAGGCCGTACCCCCAGCATAGTCGCTAGACCAGAAGGAGTCCGCGAACCCCGGCATCTTTGTCGACTTCAGCACAGAATTGCGATCGCGGTGAGGGTTTTGCAAGCAATGGGGCGAAAGGGTTGCAGATTTGCGCAGTGCTAGTAGGCAATGACGCGCGTGTCTTGCTTTGGTGCCAGAGCTGCTGTCGAAGCGGAGAGGGGAGCGGCACCAGGCTGTTGTGCTGCTGTTTGCTTGTGCAGTGCAGCGAGAGCGAATATCGGTCAGGGCAAGCAAATAGGGAACGAGGGCGGGTAAAGCGTCGAATCGGTCGAAATGAGGTTCAGCGACGATTGAAGGGCGCAGTTATCGAGAAGGAGAACAAAGAAGAAATTCAGGTACGAGGAGATGTATGACGGACAAATCGGGGAGAGGCTTTGGTGAGGCCAGCAGGGCAAGCGCTGTGGCTGGCCTATTCAAGTGCCCTGTTTTTAGCAGCTCAGCGAGCCTGGCGTCATGCCTGTAGAGCCGCGTGGTGGCTGAAGCACCACTCAGGCTGCCTACGTACTAACGCTAACGGCCCTGCAGATCCCCCATCAGCACAGCCAGCTGAGCCAACCGTTCGTATCCAGTCCACCAGCCTGTGGGTAAGGATAAAGGGGCGCTCAAAGTTTACATGTAATGCGAATGCAACTTTGATTTTTCAATTCGGAAGTTTTATACATGATAGCATGCCGAATAAATGCCCTTGGATATCCCTTGGTCCTGATAGACTACCAGGCTCAGTGACGCACTGTGGAGACAGCTGTCAGGCCGGCTCCGGCTCCCGGTGGTCGCTGTAGGCAAGTACCTTAAGGGGGCCGAGGTACCTGTCCAGCTTGAGCTGCGTTGCGTTTACTGTGAATGGTACTGTACATGGCACACGGATACCGAGGGAGAGACAGCATCCAGCTAGATAGATAGCTTGCATGAAACCGTATCGTTGCACCACTAGTAGGTTCCTTTGTAACCTTCACTGGCGCTCTATTGGCCGTTACAGGCACCAGGCCTAAGTAATCCAGCCACCGTAGCCCGTGGCGCTATGAGACACTCCATCCATGTACGCTAGCATTATTAGGTCGTGCGGAGGTGACAGCTTCGTCCCAACGCTGCCTCAAACAACAGCCGAGCGCGGGGAAAATATATTGAAGACATCTTTAAATAAAGTTGGCAGAAACCGGCGCTATCCCCGCCAATATATCTCTTACGCTCTACTCCTTATTCAGCCGCCATTGCGGTCCTTGAAGTCGAGACAATGCCGTCGCTGCCGATCAGTCAAAGCGACAAGCTGGAAAATGAGCGTCAGAAGCTACATCAACCACAACAGACATCACCAGCGAAAAGGGTCCTTGCCTTCATTGCTGTTGTGATTCTTGTTCTCCATGGAGCTTGGAGGCTTCCTGCTGTCGTTCAGAAGCTCCTGGGCAATAGAACCCATTGTACGGTGGAGAGCCGAGCACGCTCTGTCCTCTCCACCACTCCTCTGATAGGTAACGCTGCATACCATTCAGTATGTGACGACTTGTGTATGCTAACACACTGGTATAGATGGACATGTGGACTTTCCGATTGGGCTCCGTGGAGCCTATGGCAACCATATTGAGTACGCCGCGTTCAGAGAGGCTTTCGAGAACGGCACGTTGCCTGGGCAAGTGGATTTGTATCGGCTCAGACAGGGACTGTCCGGTGGTGCCTTTTGGAGTGTCTATGCGCCGTGCCCCAAGAATGGCAGTGACTTTTCGGACGAAAATTATGCCGCGAGTATGTATAATTCGGCCTCCTCCCTCCAAGGGGCTGTGCTAACAACTAGGAAGGTGTCCAATACACGCTCGACCAGATTGACGTTATCAATAGACTGCAGAAGCTTTATCCTAATGACTTCTCACAGGCAGTTGATAGCAGGACCGCCTTGGCAGCCTTCAACCAAGGTAAACTCATCTCGCCGCTTGGCGTTGAGGGACTCCATCAAATTGGAAACAAGGCGGCGAACCTGAGGCTGTTCTATAATCTCGGCGTTCGTTACGCCACACTTACTCACAATTGTCACAACAAGTTTGCGGATGCTGCTATTCTGGATGGCCCTAACCGAAAGAGCGAGCCGAAATGGCATGGTGTAAGCCCTCTTGGGCGCAAACTTGTCCGTGAGATGAACCGAATTGGCATGATTGTTGATCTCGCCCATGTCAGGTAGGCTCCTATAGCCGTTTCCTTGCTGCTTCGTCGCACTATGCTAATCCTCTCAAGTGATGACACCATGCGCGATGTCATGGGTGGCAGTGATTCTTGGGAAGGGTCTAAAGCTCCCATTATTTATTCGCACAGCTCGGCATATAGCCTGTGCCCCCACCCGCGAAACGTAAACGATGAGATCTTGCAGCTTGTCAAGAAATCCAACTCATTGGTCATGGTCAACGCTGCGCCAGACTTCATTTCCTGCGTCGACAATGGCAACAAGAATGGAATCCCGGATTTGGTGCCAGAAGGCGCAACGATCCAGCAATTGGCGCGTCACATTCTGCACATTGGCAACCTCATCGGTTTCGAGCACGTTGGCGTCGGAACCGACTTTGACGGCATCCCAACTGTTCCAAAGGGCTTTACCGATGTGAGCCACTATCCTGACCTTGTCGCCGAGTTGCTCAGGAACGGAGTCAGCGATTCAGACGCAGCAAAGGTAGTTGGTGGTAACCTCCTACGAGTCTGGACTGCCGTGGACGACGTTGCTGCCGAAATGCAGTCTGCTGGCGAACCAGCCATGGAAGACAACATCTGAACTCAAAGCGTCGCATGCACCAGATTCATCTCACACATGCAAAGGAAGGTGTATGTATTGTTGTTTAAATTTAGCCCCTTTGTAAAGGCCGGTATTGCATTATAATGCTCAGTAGTAATTTGTACATGTGTCGTGTGCTGTGTTTGGTCGGTGTGGAAATCAACGCTCTCCAGTGCGCAACTCCAAGAAAATAAAAGTACAGTAATCCAAAACACCAGTCTCGACTTCTTTTTAGCAATTCCCTGCTCGACGTGCTGTGCTGTCTCAGCCTTTTCGGTCGATCTTGTTGAGCTTGTTCGCGTTCGCAGTTTGTGTCCTCGTCCGTTGGCCTCGCACAGGCAAACCCATGGCATGTCGGCGGCCCCTGTACGAGCCCATATCCTTCAGTCTCTTGATGTTGTCCTGCAGCGATTTTCGAGCGTCGCTCTCGATGGGCATCTGGCCCAGCTCGGCCGTCAGCGACGTGACGGTTCTCGGGGCCAGCGAGCCCATGGTGGCAAGTTTGTGTATCGAGTATTTGGCCATGATTCGTTCCGAAAGTTGAGGGCCGAGGCCGTAGAAGGACTCCAGCGCTTTCTTTATGTAGAGAATCTGTGGTTAGCTTTCCGGCTCAGCTTTCGCCGTACAACTTCGAATGTCGCGTACCTTGACTAGCTGGGTCTCTGCGAAATTGATGCCTAAAACGAATACCTGTGAAATCCGATGAGCTACTGCATCAAGTACACAAAATTCTGTAATGTACATACCATGGTGGCTGTGTTGTACTGTTGATGCTCCCTACAACGGTTTTTCCTCCTGTCGCAAAGCTGCCAGCCGTGGTTCTGTTCCTCACTTGGTTCGGGTAAACTGTGGACGAAATTAATTCGACGGCTTACCTAACGCTGCGTTTGGACAAAGGAGCTGGTGGGCCTGAAACTTGCACTGGAACAGTTGCCGTGCGGCGGCGGGGAAGCTCTGACATTAGCGGCCTAGTGCGGATCGTGGAATCAGGGTACAGGTGTCCTCCCTCCCCGAGCCTTCTGAACTCTAACTTGTTCATCTCCTTTCACTTGTTCTTTTCTCTTCATCGTTCACCGTTGTCGAAGAAAACAAATCATCAACATGTTCAACCTTCGCCGTTTCATGGCCTCGGCCATGCTGCTCCTCGCAGTTGGCCTGGTCTTCTTCTCCCAGACCGCCGCTGCCGTCAAGGGCCCCAAGATCACCCACAAGGTCTACTTTGACATTACGCACGGCGAGGAGGAGGTCGGCCGCGTCACCTTTGGTCTCTATGGCAAGACTGTTCCCGAGACCGCTGAGAACTTCCGCGCTCTCGCCACCGGCGAGAAGGGCTTTGGCTACGAGGGATCTACTTTCCACCGCGTCATCAAGGACTTCATGATCCAGGGTGGTGACTTCACCAAGGGCGACGGCACTGGTGGCAAGTCCAGTATGTATTCCTGCGGGCTTCAATTGGTGCGATTGAGCCAATTGGCTAACCTTACCTAGTCTACGGCAACAAGTTCAAGGACGAGAACTTCAAGCTCAAGCACACCAAGAAGGGTCTTCTTTCTATGGCTAACGCCGGACCCGACACCAATGGCTCCCAGTTCTTCATCACCACTGTCATCACCTCGTAAGTAGTCGGAGGCATTCTCCGAACAAGCAATTGAATGCTAACATTGCGCGCTTAGCTGGTTGGACGGCCGCCACGTCGTTTTCGGTGAAGTCCTCGAGGGCTACGAACTGATCGACAAGATTCAGAACTTCAAGACCTCTCCTGGCGACAAGCCCGTGAAGACTGTCAAGATTGCCAAGAGCGGCGAGCTCGAGGTTCCTGCCGAAGGTATTCACGTTGAGCTCTAAATACTTGCACCTACACCATGCCCAATAGAAAAATAGCCTCGCTCTCTTGTTGTGTTTCCGCGAGCTGATTGATGCGTGTTTTGCCATTCAGAAAAATCCGACTCTGTAGGAACACCCAAGCTTGAGCCGACCCCGTCCGCCGGATTCTCTGGGTTCCAGATGCTGGTCCTGGTTATGGTCGTCATTACTGTCGGCGTCTTCGCCATTCGCAGGATTTCCAAGAACAAGGTTGTGGTGCATGAGAAATCTATCGTCTAGGATATAGATGGAAATTAAATAAAGTCTGTTCCTGTATTTTTAGTCTTCACTGTTTTTGTTTTCTGCGCAGGTCTTGGGGCACTTTATTAGGTGGACTGCTGCGCTCTGCTTTACCATGCTGTCACGTGGCAGCTCAGACCAAAAATATAGCCCGCCAAAAAAAAGTTGTAAGCGCATCTAGATGAGTTTGGCCCGTCTGTTCAGAATCGTCAAATCATTATTGCAAACTTCTGCGCCCAGTCACATTTATAAACGCAAGCCCAAAATCTCGTCAAAATGAAGGTCCTCAGTCTCAACTTCGTCAACTGTGCCGCCAAAGCCTGCAAGGCCACGTCCGAATCTTTCCCGCTGCACCCTAAGGATGCTGAGCTGGTGGAAGATGAGATTGAGCTGAACCCCGCCATGCTCATCAACGTTCTTCCTAGACTGGACTGGGCGGCCCTTCGCACAACTTCATCCGAGGTAAGAAGAACCCCGTTGTTCCCTTTTTTCTGGAAAAATGAGCAGATGTGTCAAATGCCCCCAAAAGGCGAAGAGTCGCAGATTTTTCTCCTCAGCTTGAAAATCTTGATCAGAAATCAGTTTCTCGGTTTCTTTGCTGCTTTCTGGCATCGTTTATTCATTCAAGAGTCTTTTCGGCTAACCTTTCCTCCGCACAGCTCGGATTTCCTGAACTTCCCGAGCAGGCCCCTACAGCTGAAGAGCTGCAGGCGGATGAGAAGACACTCAAGGACCTCCACCACTTGTTGCTCGAGACTCAGATTTCAGAGGGCAAGCTTGTCTGCGGCAACTGTGGACACGAATACGCAATCAAAGAGGGCATCGCCAACTTTCTTCTGCCCAGTCACCTGGTTTAAGGAATAAGCTTGGTTTCAGACTTCAGGAGCTGTCGCGTAATGATATTGTGGCAACTTGGACATATATGTTTGCATGGAGGGTCTCAATACCCGGTGTACTGGCGTTAGAATGGGTTTATAAAATGGGCTATGCCGGAAGTGCATATTAAAAGCGTCAAGCAAGAACACGAGTCTTTCATTTCCAGTCTTATTACACATTGTCATCCCTTATTGCGTGAAATTACATGTTTTGCCTCATCTTTAAGTATGCTAACATTAACTCGCAAACTGAAAATCTGCTGCGAACTCCGTATTATACAGGCGGTCAGATAAACCCAGTATACGTCGACGTATGAATAGGTACACGATGATGCGCCATTACTGCTGCTTCTTTTGTGCAGCTGGTCCCATTTCCTTTTCAAAGGCGCCATATGACACTTCGAGGCTACCAAGAGCCCTGATTCCAACTCCAAGAATACTGAAAAGAACAATAGCCGTGATCAGGCCCATGAAGATGCCTTGGAGGATGTTAGATATTTAAGCAGAGGTTTGCGAATACACAGACCACGTACCTGGTGTGAAAAACTGATATTTCTCGAACAGTGGTCGGTTGTCCTTTTCGACTCGAGCATTGCTGTCGTGTGTGGCCCTTCTCAAGTCCTGGTGAACGGCGTCGCCGAATTGTGCCTCGTAAGCAGGCTCCGGTCGAGTAGCATAAAACAGAACAGTGAAACTGTCACGGCCGTTATCTTCGCTGATACGTTCGCCGAGAATGCGATCTGATCCGTTGTTAGCCGGGTATATATGTTATTCGTTCGCTATTCGCACCATTTGCAAGAAGGGCTTCGGTCCGGTCTTCTTGGGGTAGTTGGCCTAATGAGACCAGCTCAACGACGGCCTGTTTGCCGAGCTGAGAGCAAGCAGTCTTGACAAAATGGACAAGATTGCTATCCATGACATCGCCCACAACCTCTGAAACAATATATTTTCCTTGGATACGATCATCCAGAGTTACTGAGTGATGGAGTGACGGCATATCCGAGCCCTTGTTATGGTGGAGATCAGCGGCAATCATCCCAGGCTGTGTCGCAAAGACATAGTGGTCGGTCGGGCATCTCGATAGAATGTCTTTTGTGTTCTTTAGAACGTCGGAGCTGGTCTGGAGTTGTTTTGAGTCTGCTGAAGGGAAGCTGCACCTAAGTTAGAGCCGCGTCAACGAGGGAGAGGGCAATGCAGCACATACGAGGCAGTGGAGTAGAGAATCCAAGGCGTGGCATCCGAAAAAGCCACGGCCGCTCCAGAGAGCGCGAGCGACCCGATAAGCGCTTGCAGACGCATGGCGAGTGATTATTGCCGAAATTGTGATATTGGAAGCTCTGTCACTCAACGGCTCGCCTCCAGCTGTTGCAGGATGATGTATGGCCAAGCTGTAACGGGCGATTATGTAACCATCGGCTTTGGTACAACTCCCCGTTAGTGGCACACAAGGCCGGGCACTCGCCGATCAGTGACCGACCGCAGCAAAATAATTTTTGGAAGGGCCTGTCGCAAAACGGCCGTCTTTTTATTATGGCATAAACATAACCAGCAACCAATCACCATGTTCGCAAAACCACGAGCTAAGAAAAGCATTCTTCCTCGCCAGAATAAGAAGCGCAAAAATACTTCAGAAGTCGAAGAAGTCACATTCGACAATGATGCTCGCCAAGAATACCTGACAGGCTTTCACAAGCGCAAACAGCAGCGCATAAAAAATGCCCAAGAAGCAGCCGTAAAGCGAGCGAGGCAGGAAAAGCTGGACACCCGCAAGCAGGTTCGATTCACTCCACTTTCTACCAATTACGTACAGCACAATTGACGCTTTTTTTCCGCCTTAGGTTCGAGACGAACGACGGGAAGAAATGGAGGACCACGTCCGCCGTGTCAACGAAATGCTGAAAGCCTCCCAAGCCGCCGTGGCCGAGGATGATCAAACGCTGGAAGATGGCCAAAATGAAGAGTGGGACGGATTTCCCGATAAACCCGAATTGGATATTGTCGATCATGAAGAAGAATACATAGACGAAGATCGTTATACGACTGTTACTGTCGAGACTGTATCAGTGTCACGCGACGGCCTATCAAAACCAGAATTACCGACCGAGGAAGAGGAAGACAAGGAAAACAAGGACGAAAACGAGGAGGAGAAAGAAGTCGATGAGAAAAAAGAGAACCGCAAGGCTCCCAAACCGAAAAAGAAGACATTTCGTTACGAGTCCAAGGCGGAAAGAGACTTCGAGAACCGGAAACAAAGGGCAAGGAATAAAGCCAAGAGAACTCGATGAAGAGATGGATCTGAAAAAATGGATTGATGCTATATACCCGAAAAAGAGCAGTATAAATTACTACGAGACATTTGGCATGTCGCTATGCATCCTGTCGAATTCGCAATAATTTACTTAAACGCAAATTCCACGTAATGGGCTCTGTTTAAATCGACACCAAAAACGCATGTACAAGGAACCGCAATTTTGCACCAGATTGACTATACGGATTAGATGTTGCCAATCTCGACCTGGAGCTCCTCCAGCTCCTTCTGGAGGCTGGTGTGCTTCTTGGCCATCTCCTCGTACTTTTGCTCCCACTGGTCACGCTCGTTCTCGAGGGCCTGCACCTTGCGCTCAAAGTGGCCGGCCTTGACGTCAGTCTGGCGGAGCCTATATCCCTTCATGTTAGCCGAAGCAATATAACGGACGGCAGGCAGCCGCTGCCGTGCATGGCTTGTAAATATGTGTTCGGTACGTACTTTTCGTTGGACTCTCGCAGCGTCTTGTCCGCGTTCTCGGCCTCTTCCTCCAGGAGCTGGAGTCGTCTCTGCAGAGTCTCGTTCTGGGTTCCGTGTTGTTGGCCTTCGTCGGCAGCCTTCTTGAAGTCCTTGATAGCAGTCTCGAGCTTCTCGACCTCAGTCTCAAGAAGGTTATTCTTGTGCTGAAGCGAGGTGATTTCCTGCTCCTTGGACAGATTTTCTTGCTCCAATGTCTTGACCTTGGTCTGGAGTTCTTCGACCTTGCCAACGGCCTCATCGGCCTCCAGGCGAAGCTGGTTCATTTTCTAGGCGAAGCTTCGTCAGCCACTGACCGCTGCATCCCCCTCCCCCACCCTAGCGGCATCGACTAGGAACGCGGCGGGATTAGCCGAACTTACCTCCTTGATGCGATCCATTTTGTATGTTTGATTATCTGTCGAGTCTCTCAGACGAGCTTTGCAAGGAAATTATATGACTTTGACTGATTGATCGCGTTGTTTGAATAGGCGGAGTTGGAAGCAGGGAAAAGGGGTGGGGTAGGGATAATTGCCCCTCCAAGATGCCTGGTGCACTAGCAACAGCTCGAGTGTGCCCGCCCTGTGGCTGCAGTGGCCACTTCCGACACGCGCCACAGCCTATTGCGTTGCCTAGACAACAACGCACTGATCACCTTTTGTCAACACCTAGAACATGAGGCACTCATTAATTTGCATTCCCCTATTGTTCATCATCTTGCTATTGTCAACATCACGCACGATTATTCTGTCTTTTTTTTTTTGGCGTGTACCTTACAGCCGAATCGAATCAAATATAACGTCGTTCTTCGAAAACGCGATGCTCGCGGCACATCGAGATCAAGAGAACCTGGTGCATGCGCACCAGGTTCCCGCGAAACAACAGCCCAAAACGCCAGGGTCGAGATATCCGAAAACGCCGCTTGGTCGGTTTGGCAACGAAAATGCGCCAACTGCATTTACAGGCAAAAATGCCCTCGCTGGGACCATTAAGAACACAATCAACGGAAAGCTCATGGCCAAGCCAGCAGGGCAGAGACAGGTTTTAGCGACACCTCTGGGTATGTCCCCCTGTCTATCAGTACAGCAGCAGGTACTCATATCATTGCAGGAAATCAGTCCAGAGCCCCTCTTGGAAATAAGACGACAAACGCGAAAGCCAGACCGAATCAATCTGCTGGTGGAAAAGAAAAGGCGAAACCGATTGAAGCTTCTCAGACAAAGCCTGGTACCCAGCGACCTAAATTACGCCAAACAGAGTTGGCTGCTCCAAAATTTGCGGTGCAGCCCGACAAAAAGGATACAATTATTGAAGACGAGCCCGAGTATGCGCCTCCCGCTCCTGCGCCGTTACCATACCAATCAGACGTGCTTCCGGAAGGCGGGTTGACGTGCGAAGGTCTGAAGAAGGAGTATCTTCTGAAGGGCTATTACCAGAACTTTTACAACCCGGTTGACGATAACGGCATTTCGCGACTCGATAAAGCCTTCAATGACGAAATGAAATCGGTATTAGACAAGGCGGTTGAGCAAAGTGATCGCGAATTTGAAGCTCTCGATTGGGGCGTGCCTGATGTCGAGGAGCCGCGAGCCACAATTCCTATCCTCACGGCACCCAGGAACCCTGGCTCGAAGATTGAATCTCGCAAGGAGAAGGTGTCCAATGATCGGAAATTTCAGACGATTAGCTCTCGCAGAGCAGCCTCAGCATTGGCCATTCACTCGGATAGAGCTGGCAGCGCACAGTCCACACGAGTGGCATCAGCGAAGCGGCCACCCACAGGTTCAGCCCAGATAAAACTGTCTAAAGCTTCTACTACACAGCCAACGGGCACAACAACTGGGGAGGCAGCCTCTCGTACTACGATTGGCTACAGCAAAGGTAGAACCGCATCCTCCATGATGCGTCCCCACCATCAAGCCAGCAAGAGCCTTACTAGGCCAGCACCTCGACAGCCTACGAGCGATAGCTGGGACCTCACTATCACTCCTGCTCGTGCTCGCCTTAACATCCGCGACCAGAGCCCACTCAAGAATGTCGACCGCCCCGAGTTCACGTCTATTTTCTACGACGATGAAGACGATGCGGAGCCCGTGGCTCTCAGTGGTCCATCATTTGACTCTGATGACGATGAGACGTTTGAGCTGAAGCTGGATATCTGAATACGCACTGTGCTTTTATTTGTAAAACAAAGAGATGATAATGATAAATTGGATAGGCGTTTGGACTGAGACAAGCCAAGTTCTTTTGTGATATTGCCGGCTATCTGCGTCTGCGTGACCTCGTGGCCTTCTCCCAAACCTGTAAAGCTTTGCATCGCGTTCTTCACAAGCAGGTCAATCTCAAGGTCAAGGATGCCCATATAGATTGATCACTAGAAATCCTCGAGTACCTGATATTCATTGCATTCGACAAGCTACATCGGTGGGCGTGCCCGTATTGCTTGGCGGTGCGTTCAGTCAACTACCAAGACAGCTTTATTAATTTCAGATGCCCCCGGCTGTCAAATTCCCACGCCGACGGCGGTCCTGAGTGAAGTCACATTCAGCTTGCGCTCAAGCATTCTTGTTCGCCAAATCTTACCACCACACAAGAACAGCATTTGCAGCAGCTATTACGACCTTACGCGCCGCCATCCGTCAAGTCGCGCAGCTGGGCAACGGCAGGTTTTACGAGTGCCCCAACTGCTCCACCGAATTTCAGTTCAGCCTGGATGAACATGAACTCGGAACCTGGACCACGGTCGTCTACGATAATCTCAGCGACGAAGGGGTCATCTATCGATCATGGGAGTTTTCGGCTATGGAGGGGAAATTTTTGCTCCAGTTTCCCTTCGAACATCCTCGATTGCTTAGGGACATGAGCGCCCTACATCGTTGAAGCGAGTCACCGATTGAGAACCCCTGCGGTTAGTATAAATGTGGCAAAGAAAAGTTATGAGCAAACAAAACCAGAAGTGATATATGCATGGGTCACTTGTGCTATGCCGCGATACAGGCAAGACAACATTTCGTCGTTTCCAGCGGCAGGCTAAGCTTTAAAAAATACTAAGAAAATCATGTTTATTCTATGATAACCATTCTAAAACATATGAACTCCAGTAACGCTTTGTTACATCAATGTAGAAATATTGTCAGCCCATTTTGAGAAAGCTGTACGGCTTGATGATGGCTCCCTTCCATTCCGCATAGCGTAGAGGTATATGAGCTGAGCAAGAGACCGCCCAATGCGAGTTATATTAACAAGAAGTACGTATAAATAAACATATTGGATCTCTAAGCAGCTGGCTACAGATATTCCTTGAACAGCCGCTGTCTGCAACCATCTGAGGCGGCGGCATGCGCGTACTCATTGTGGCCTCCCAAGCGCTCATAGCGCGCAGTATCTTGTCCTCCTGCCCGGCTGGCGCAATGATACACATGCCATACGGACGGCCGTTGGACTTGGAATATCCCAGAGGCATTGTGCCAACGGGATAACCTGCGGCGGCAGCAATTATCGGGATGCGGCCATCCATGGGCCCGAGAATGACGTCGAGGTCCAGCTCCGCCAGGGACTTGTCGATGCCATTAGTTCCCGCGGCCTTGCGGATGATTTTGATTCCTTGTTCGCATTTTTCGTCCGAAAGCGTGTCGTTTACAGTCGACTCGAGAAGTTGCTGTCCAGGATATCCTGTGATGATTAGTACGCGAGGGTATTAAGACGCCTGGTTTGGACTCACTGAGGGGGAGCTCCAGATCAGCATGCTCCCTGTTGAAGCGAATTATGTCCTCTAGATTCTTGACGGATGCATTTTCATAGCCACCCAGAAAAGTGGCCCACGCAGCAGCAATGTCGTGATCTAATGGCTTGTTAATATGCCGTCATGAGCCGCTAGAGTCCGACTTACTCCAAAGTTGTTCAAGCGCATCCTCGCCGTCCAGAACAAGGTCATCCATTGATGTCAGCGGAACTTTACGCACCACACGGGCGCCGTGCTGGCTGATTGTGTTCATAGCAGAGTCCATCGCCTCTCGCTGCTGGTCGAGGAGCACAGGGTCTGGGTCGCAGATAACCGGCGAGAGGCTCCAGAGCGAGGGGTCAACAAAGCCAATCTTTTGACCCTCCCAAGATCTAGTTAGAGCTGCCTCAAAGTCAGCAGTACCCACAAGGGCAGCCATTAGGGCAGCAAGAATGGCTGGGCTTTTGGCCATGCCTCCGATGCTGTCGGTGACCGGGCTCCATGGTGCCGTGCCTTCAGTCGGAATGCTGCCGACGGTGGCCTTGAGGCCGTACAGGGCGGCGCGGTTGGCAGGCTGAACAATAGATCCATCGGTTTCAGCCGCGAGAGCAATTGGGGCAAACCCGGCCGCGACTCCCGCAGCACTTCCTGAAGATTAGCCACCTGGAGCCTGCAAATGGTGAGCATGGTGGACAAGCCGCTCGAAATCGTAGTCGACTCACGCTATGACCCAGTATCTTGTCGCTGTCCTTGAATCCTCCAATAATATAAGGGCTTTGTGTCTGGCCGCCCAGGGCTGACCAGCCAACTGTCACGCCGAATCCCTTCCACCCTGTCATTTCGGAGAGATTTGCCTTACCAATGATGAGGGCGCCGGCTTTGAGGAGAATTTCGACGACCGGCGCATCTCGTTTCGCAATAGCATCCTTTAGGGCGTATGTGCCAACCGTTGTCGGCATTCCTGCGCCGGGGGCAGTCATAATGTTGTCCTTTTCAGTTAGTACCGAGGTTTCCAGCTCGCTGTGGACGAAGTATCCTATCTCACCTTGACGGTAGCCGGAATACCATGTGATGGGGGCCACGGAGTTGTCCTCGCTTGCGTTCATTGTCGAGCTCGCTGGCTCGTTTGAGGAGAGACTCTCGGGAGGCAACCGATATCATCGCGTTGAGGTGAAGGCCTTGGTGATTGTGTCGTTGGATTTGCGCCAAGTAAATATCTACCAGATCAGTAGAACGAACCACTTCATCAGAAAGAAGCTTCTGAAGCTCGGTTGCTGTGGCTTTCAGGACATCAATGGCGGGTTGGGAGCTGTCTCCGGAAGTCGCCGTGGCTGTGTATTCTGAACAGCCGAAGAGGCGTGTCGCGCAACTATGATGGTAATTGAAGTGATGAAATATTCTCTTGCCCACCTTGGGAACGGCAAATAGCACTGCGAATGACACAAGAACAGAGAGTGTCAATCGTCTCCTCACAGAAGGAAGCATGACGCGCTGTGAAAAGTTCACCAGCTGCGTATCACGTGAAGGCCACCGAAGGCTACGATCGCTCATGTAACACGAATTCTGTCCGGAGCTCGTCAGTAGGCCAGGATTCCTTGCCCTTGCTGTGAGTTGACGCAGCCCGACCTCCAACCTTCTTTGGTTCGCACGACAACTCCCGTGGTCAGCATGGGCGGGCCTTCAGTTGCCCTTGTGATACCTTGCAAGAACCGCCCACACTGCGCTGCAGGAAGAGGTACCGGTGAGTGATTGACGGACGTGTCGACATGAGATTGGGAGCCATAACACCACTGCGTTTATCGTGGCCAAGGAGTGTGGTGACACAGTCATAGAGAAGCCAAGTACAAGTCCAACCAGATCATGGAGATAGGCTGCGGGTGTGGGCGACCCCGCGGGGACCTAAATACGTCTACGTTCTCCTATGCGCGGCCCAGCCCTGTGCCATCTGTGCCATTGCCAGCAGCAGCATCTCTGTTTCTGACACCAGGAAAGCAATGAATACGCCAGGCGAGCTGGTGTTCCTCGCACAAAGCCCGAATGAGAAACCATGCTCCGTCTTGCTCCCACCGGGCACCCCTCTTGACCTTTCTATCTCGCGGCAAAATCTACTGTTCGAGACCCGATTCGTAGAGCTCCGCGATGTTCGTGAGGAAGTGAAACAGTACTTGATCAATAATTGCGGGTTCCATGGAGTATCTTCGTCATAAAACCTCCGTCACAGCCGACTAAAACGAGCCGTTCCGCTCACATACAAGGGAACTAATGATAAGCAAGCGACCTTTATGCTATACAATGATGTGTTACTACAAATATAAATGGTTGATTTTTCGTGTGTTTTTTTAATAAAATACGCATGATCATGCAATTGTCAGTGAATTGCGTACCAAACGGCCGTAGTCGGAGTGTCACTGTTGGAGCGGGTCGGATAATATATCACCCGTGTCCCACTATGATGCGAGGTGCGGTGTGGAGTTCTTCCACGCGCGTGGGAGACCAGCCAAGATGAAATCGCATCCCTGGACGTGCCTCCAGACGAACTTTCTCCCAAACTCCTGTCGCTGCTTCGTGGTCGCAACATTGGTTTACAGAGGCTGAAATTCCTGAAATAGTGGTCGCGCTTGGGTTTGCTACATATATTCTTCATCATTGTACATTTTTCCTGTCTGCGCCGCTTGTGCCCGCGCCGAAAAGTTAGACTTCGACTGGCTGCCACTCAGGCTTGCTTTCCACCCACTCGGTCGCGTGAACTGAGCTTCCGCGTACGCTCCCAAAGATCTTCTTCGCACCCACAAACCTACAACCTCATCTCCGACAATCTCGTCCTCCTCGGCGGTATAATGATCGAAGCACGCCATAACAGATAGCAGGAGCGCATCGGCACGATGACTCGCCCGCCACCAGGCGTGAGCTTCGCGCAATTCTTTCCCAATGCCCCTAAAGTCAGAGCCGAGGCGCAGGGTCGCAGTGATCGCAGTGATCGCGACAGAACAAAGCAGATAACTGACGATGCCGACTCATCTGCATTTAACGCCGCTGCTCTTGATGGCACACCCGAAACCCTGTCACGGTCGCAAGTCAACGGTAGCGGCCCGATGCCGACGCACCAAGGCGACGATGACTCTCCACTCGGCGACATGCCCAGCACCGTCGACTCTACTAGCTCACATGCGAGCTCTTCGTCATCGGTTTTCAGCAATGCTGCGTCTCGCTTACCCACCTCAGGCGCCTTGCGCCTGTCTTCTCATATCCCCTCAGTCTCATCACCACTTCACCACTTCAACACGGCAGTCACGGTTCCACAAGAGACAACGTCTTTGAAAACTGAGAGATCAGTGAATGAGGCTGTTTCAAGGCCACACGCGGCACATGGCGGTCTTCCGACGATAGAACGCGACGTGGCACGAGAACCTGGCCCTTCAGTCAAAGGAAGAAAATGCACATACGACCCGATACTCGATCGCTTGCGCAATAAAGCCGTCAGCAAGACGGCCCGAGTCTCTTACAAAGAGTTTGGGCTTGACGATACGTCTGCGGCCCAAGATCCTCGTCTCATGAAGGGTGGCCGCTTGGACTACATCAATACCGACTTCTATTTACCCCGAGCACGTTTACGCCCATCTCCAGAAAACCTCAAGCCGTATCCATACGACCCAAAGACCTCGATTGGACCCGGACCCCCAACACAAATCGTCGTCACAAGATATAACCCGCTGATTCCTTTCAACAAAGTCACGGCTATTTTCGCGACATTTGGCGATATTGCTGAAAGCAGCAACAAGATGCATCCTGAAACCGGTAGCTACCTTGGCTTCGCTACCATACGCTACCGTGACTCCAAGCGGTCCGACCGGCTACCAATAACCGCCATCGATGCCGCGCGGCGAGCCGTTCAGGCTCGCGGAATTAAAGTTGACTCTGATATGGTCAAAGTCGAATATGACCCTGAAGGTCGGCGCAGCCGCAGAATGCTTGAGAGCCATCTGCGTCGTGAGCGGGAGAAGTTGGAGAAGGAGAAATTGGCACAGGCTGCAAAAATGCCCGCTGGGCCTCAATCGTCTACCGGCTCATTTGCCAGGCCGCCGCCAACAGGCCCAAAGGGACCACCTACCTCACGCACTTCACAACCACTTGCAACTCAGTCGACCCCGCCTCCTGCGGCTGCAACTCGTGCCCCGGCGAACCTCGAAGCGAAAGACTTAGCGTCCCAACTTGCGAACGAACCTTACATCTTCATTGATTGCCAGAGCGTTCCTTTGCTCACCAGCATTCTGCCACACATGAAGAAGCGATTGAAGAACTATGCATTCGACGACATCCGGATCGACAAAACTGGCTATTATGTCGTTTTCAAAAATTCTTTCACTGGAAAGATGGAGGCTGAGCGTTGCTTTCGAGCTGTTAATCACACCGAGTTCTTTACCTACAACATGTCTATGCAGTTATGCCTGCCACGAACAACGCGAGCCACTACACCCGTGGATCGCAAAAGAAGCCCGAGTCCCGAGCGCAACAGTCGGCGAGCGCTCCAGCTCAAGGTCGAAGAAGATGACGCTCGGCGCCGACGCGAGGAAGAAGCTGACATTGAAGAAGAACGGAAACAACGAGCTAAAAACTTTGATCCCGTCATGGAAGCTGTCCAGGTCGTGCGGCGGGAGATGATGGAACATCTTATCCGACATATCCGGACGCAAGTCGCGGCTCCTTCGCTTTCCGACTTTCTTGACCCATCGAATCATACTGCAAAGCGTCGTCAGCTCAATATCGACATGGCTGACGAAGAAGATGACGCTGCCTTGACCGATGCTTTCGATACTTCTCGAATGGGAACCCCTAATTCACGTGCGGATCCTATTGAGCGCCGGACTGGTAGATTTGAAGCCAAGGCCTTGCCCAAGATTCGCAAGTCGAAGGCCAAAGGAACAGCCTATCGCAGCACATTTGTGGATCCATTCTCCCGAAAGAGAGCATCTGTTTCCCGGCCAGCATTCCGATCTCTGCACCATCGTCTTAAGAGCTTCGATAGTGACTTTGAATCGGATGATGACACTGATGCAAAGGCTCTCGCAGCCGCTGAGGCGGAAGGGGCCGCATCTCGTCCCCAGAGCCGCATGAGCACTGATGAGGATAACTGGGCTCCTGGCGAAGATGACTCGATGACAGAGGCCAGCTTGGCAGTGGTTGACAGATCTTTGACCAAGAAGCGCAAGCTGGTTTCGGCTGCGGACATGGCATCTAAGCGTCAAAAGAAACTCGATGATGACTCTTATGCTGCCAAGCTTGAGCAAGTCGGGCCGGAATTCTCAGAAGACATTATCGCAGAAGCTGACGTGGCCGATGACAACGACAGTAGCCTTTCGAGATCCCAAACTCCCCTTTCCAGCTTCCTCAAGAGCGCAAAGAAGAAGGTCTCTAAGTCCAGATCATCTATTGCCAAGCACGCTCTAGAGGAGCAAGAAAACTCGTCCCAGCTTGGAGAGGATGATGAGACGCCGGAACCACAAAAGCGACCCAAAACGTCCGCCCCAGCACAGCGAGAACCTCAGAAATACGATGAGTTTGTTTTTACGACAGAGCAGCTTTCCAAGGCACTTCCCCTTCCTAAGGATTTCATGGCTGATATTTCCAATATTGGGCTTTTACAGGTCGGTGCCAATGATGTGCCGGATCTCACAAAGCTGGGCAGGAAGTTTCAGACTGCTGAAATCGGCAACGCTGATCTCTGGCTATGGTCAAAAATGCGTATCAGAGAACTCAATACTAGTGATCCGTCCGACAGCGGTCCGCTTTCTATCACTGGATACTATGTGCCAAATCCCACTGGCTGTGCCCGAACAGAAGGTGTTAAGAAAATTCTCAATTCTGAGAAGTCGAAATATCTTCCTCACCATATCAAAGTCCAGAAGGTGCGCGAGGAGCGCGAGGCTCGCGTGAAGAATGGCAAGGATTCCACAACTACTGCTGTTGAGGCCTCAAAGATTGCAGCCGAGAAGTTGATTGCGAAGGGTAATTCAAGAGCCAACCGCGCAACTAATCGCCGTTATGTCGCCGATTTGAACGACCAGAAGAAGACCCTTGGACAGGATTCTGATGTGTTCAAATTCAATCAACTCAAGAAACGAAAGAAGCCTGTGAAGTTCGCCAGGTCTGCCATTCATAACTGGGGCTTGTACACCATGGAGGATATCCATAAGGACGACATGATTATCGAGTACGTGGGAGAAGAAGTTCGCCAGCAAATTTCGGAAATTCGAGAAAACCGATATCTCAAGAGCGGCATCGGCAGCAGTTACTTGTTTCGCATTGACGAAAATACGGTTATCGACGCCACCAAGAAAGGCGGCATTGCTCGCTTCATCAACCACAGTTGTATGCCGAACTGTACAGCCAAGATTATCAAAGTCGAAGGAAGCAAGCGCATTGTTATCTACGCCCTTCGGGATATTGCTATGAGTAAGTTTCTTCTGTGTCACACAGCTCGACATCTGCTAACTGAGACGTGTCTGCAGACGAAGAATTGACGTACGACTACAAATTTGAACGCGAGATCGGTAGTCTGGATCGAATCCCGTGTCTTTGCGGTACTACGGCATGCAAAGGATTTCTCAACTAGTTGCCAGTTCACACTTCTGTCCAATAAGTGGCCGAAGAAGTTGCAGCAGGCTGTGCTTCATCAGAGCCTCATTCTCACATATTCACATCTGGTGAGAACACGCGGGCATATCACTTTAATAAGAGAGGGAGGGGGTATGTTAAGAAGCATTGTGTGATTTGGAATACCACATCAAGGATTGTTAACTTCGTTTACCACACCATTTTTTTTCGGCGGCGTTCAGGGTTCAACCAAGGCACAGAGTGTCTTGACTTGGCTGGGGATTTGGGAGCAAAATACGGCGACAAAAAATACTGGTTCCTATGCTATTTCCGTTCTAGTTTACGCATTGGGCCACATCTGATTTTTTTTTCTTTTTTTTCATCTGGTCTTCAACAATATTTGACCATGGAGGCGATAAAAGCGCAGAAGTGGGTAACGGCATTAGAGTGGTTTATTGTCAGGCGTCAAGAGTTGCATGTACGTGGTGGTTTTGTTTACTGGCCCACCCTGGATGGCATTTTCCCGAGTTTCACGATGCACAGTTGGCGTGGGTCGGGTGCTTTGAGCCATTTTGTACATATAGTTATAATCTTTTTTAGTTACAGCGGATCAAGGACACAAATCCGATTTTAAATCATGTTCGTCATTCTACCCCTAGAGCCAGTGAAACAGTAAGGCCTTGTACCTGCATTGAAAATGATTCGGGACTGAGCTTGACATCGTGGTAGGCTATTGTTGGAGTCTATTAAGTATACCAAAGTCTCCTTGCCTAAAGATAGACATTGGGAAAGCTTCAGTCTATTATATATTATATATATTCGTTTGTTCATAAAATTCTTTATGATGAGAAAACTTCGCCAATGTCGGCTTGCTCATTTTGGTTGCATACTCCTATCGCCTTCTCCAGGCGGCGCTCGTGGTCCCAACATCCAGTCTTGCATCGCAAGCCACTCGCTCCAATTTGACTCGGCGCTCTGAATCTCCTGCTCTGTCGCGCCTTGGAGAGGTCGTAAGAATGGTACAGTCTGGCCGCCCTCGATATCGTAGCTCGATTTCACTTTTACCCAATTTTCTGACTTGGCGGCGAAGAGGAAATTCCTTCTCTCCATTTCGTGGATTTGCCCAACTCCTTCACTCCAGTCGTCTCCGAAAAAGCCGTGCAAGACTGCCGGCGTGTCGAAGCCAGTGGCCACAAGCCGGCGAACGTAGGGAACCAGTGCCACGAGGCCGGCTGATGTTTCCGTGTCGTTCGAGGCTATACTTCCCCCTTTCTTTTCTGTTTGGAAAGGCAATAGGATATTCACAAAGGCTGCCACGGCTTGCACCGGGCCTGTATGCTGCGCATGCTCGACGAAATGGTTCTGGCACTCGCGAAACTTGGGGTACCAGTCGAAAATGTCAAACTGTGATTCTTGAAATGGCTAGATAGAGGGAATTAGAAGTCAATTTCAGTTTCCACAGCTTTGTTGTAAATTTTCGAATCGATACTCATCGTAGAGATGGTGGCGGCTGGGCTACTTACGTGTTGAAAAGGCATTGACGCTAAAATCGATGCTCCTGGTCGCTATCTCCAACTCCGCATCTATGGTTTCCAAGAATCCTGCTTTTCAAGTGACGGTTGATTGATGTAAGACCTGCTCGTACTATGTCGGCTTCGTCATACTCCGCGGATCAGTAGGATGGCGGCAAACTGTGGCAGCGTTGAGTGAATGCCGATGGAAGAGCAAAGGAATAGTTTAATGCGGGAATGATATTGTTCTTCGTGTGGGTTCGGACGCCCAGCAGAAATCGTGCTGATTTCATAGAATGCAAACACTTGCTTCGGGTAGCAATTGGTGGTGTGGGAGGCAAGCCGAGAGAGCTTAGCCAGGGGGATGGCGAAGAGGCGGAAGGAGCAAATCGGTCTTTCGCTGTAGAGAAAGGCAATCGCCACTAGTGAGAGGAGTAGGGGTTATATTGATGTACTTTAAAGTCGATCGACTGGAAACTGTTGGGGATTCGTTCAAAAGTTGGTAAGGCACACTGGTTGAGCAAGGACCGGCAAGAAACGCATGGATGGGATAGGGTTCTTGATATAGTTCAACCGCACTGGCATAACATTGGCGCTTCTCGGGTGGCCCTAGCAGAGGCCCAATCTGTGAGCCGCCACAAGGTTCTCTTTCCCCGAAAAAGCTAATTGCATGGTTTACCCATCGCTCTAAAAAGGAAAAAGGCAAGCAGCACATGCACCTTGCAATAACGCCGACGAGGGGGGAGCAAACACTAGGAGGGGGTCGGCGCTGCCTCTGGTCTCGTGGCTCATCGGTCAAGCTAGGGTGGGAACAGGAACGCTTTGCGACCATGTCTCTGACGGTGTGGTTGGACCCAAGCTTGTCTTCCTCTCCAGGCTGAGCTGGTAGCCCACAAATTGCCCGTGACTGGTGGGAGAGGGCAGATCGATCGCATGCCGCCTTCGTTGATGATTATTCCCCAATTGAACCAAGTGACACATACAAATACGCAACGGCACACCACACAATGCCTGCTTCTCTAACCCTTGTCAACCTGGGATGAGACATGCATAGAATGAATGCGTCGACATCGAAACGGCCCACATACTGTCAAAAAGGGGAATACCGTGGACGGAGGGGATTCATTTTATTCGTGGTGGCGTTTTTCACTTCTGTCACAGTCGCTGACATTGACCTTTTGTTTAGCGCTCGACTATAAGACAAGTCTAGAATTGCCCAGTTCCACCAAGTAGTGTTCAGTGGTTACATGTGGAAATTGCTCTGTGGACACTACGATCTGTTTGGCCAACTGCTTAATACGCTTGCTCCAGGAGGCTCAGCTTTTGCTACAAAACCAGAAACCAAACATGTCCTTGCTTAGCGCCGAGTGTTCACGATCCCGGCTTGCCGTCCATCAAGTCAGGTAAACACACTCTCAGCTGGTGAGACACATGGAGTGCTCGGCTGTATTTTGGTGTCCCGCATGCACGGGCTGCTCGGTTCCTCCGCTTTTCGAGTATCTCTAGTACTTTTGGTGGTGTATCTTGCTGGAAATATCTTGGATCCGTCTTCAACATTCAACGTGGGTTCTTCCCGGTCCCTAGCCTATCGCCAGACGATGCGGAGTTTGGGCCCCGGGACGGAATACATGAGAGGAGGAGTCCGTTGCAACGGAAATAGCAAACAGGGGGCGCAGCTTGACTGGCGTGAACCCGTCACAACACTACGATCTCACAAAATATGACATGTCAAGTAGCTATCGCCCAGCAAAAGATTAGGGTGACCTCGGCTGCCGCCATTGCAGCCGAGATGACGTCCCGTGCCAATTTTTTTTTTTGGTCGAGCTAGCTCTAGGACACCAGAGTAATTGGTTTTGGGTTTTTTATTGATAGCGCACATAGCGCAGCTGCTCAAGACACTCGCCCATTTTTGGAAGGTGTGGCAGGTACTGCATACAGTGTTGGGGTGGACCATTTGCTGGACAGGGTGTTGTGCTTGTGTCCGTTGTATGTAACTTGCTTTTCCCGCAAGTCACTTATACAAAAACGGAGTCACTAATAGGCTGCCCTCCTACGGGGCTTGTCGTAACATCGTATGTTTCTCTGGTGCCATGCAGAATGCCAGCCAATGGGTTTTGAATAACTAGTGTTCCTCATGCTGTGGAACGCGGACTTGGTCGTACCTCAGCTGTGGACGACCTCTCTCATCTAACTCGGTAAACCGATCGTCACTAAGCTCGCACAGAAGCCGGATGCCATGGTCTACGAAACGAGAATTATCACGGACGGGCGAATTTGTGACTATCAGCATCTAACTATCCGTCACCGGAACAGATTGGGCAAGCGTCATTCTCAAGCGTGCTTCGGCGAGACCGCGTCTGAAAATAGATGGATCGTTAGTGGGACATGGCCAGGGTAGCCACTTGTTGATGCACGCTGCACTGCAACGCTGCTACAGGGCCTATTACCCGTCGAAGGCTGGCAAGCCTGGTATTCAGAGGCCAAAAGAAGACTCCATTCGACTCTCCCAAGAAGGATGTGAAACATTATCCGGCAAATTTTGCTGCTCATGCCGGCGTCAAGATCCTCAACCTAGCATATCGCGGCTTGGGTGCTGACATTGCATGAACGCTTGCACGCGACCCTTCCACTATTGGAAGAAAAGTTCCTCCACAACCTGAGCACCGGACATGGCAGAGCTCGTCCTCTGCATGAGGTCCCGTTTGCCAC
The DNA here is from genome assembly GCA_002796755.1 of Paracorniculantispora psalliotae. NCBI lineage: Eukaryota > Fungi > Ascomycota > Sordariomycetes > Hypocreales > Cordycipitaceae > Paracorniculantispora > Paracorniculantispora psalliotae. Next base: position 1,227,875 of record PHFE01000008.1, read on the forward strand.
GAGCGCGTCATAGTTCATACAAGTAATCAAGTCCCGAGTATTCGGTCGCTCGGCGCCAGTAGCCTGGGCGCCGCCAGAAAGGCCGCTAATGAGGACGATGAGCCTCGGCCTACCAGCAAGTTTCAAACGTTCAGATGCACTGGCCAGTCCCGCACAGCGAACTAGATTACCAGCGCTGTCAGCTACCCCGATTTCAAGGGGCTCGTGAATAACGTCACTGCCATCAGGAGCGTGAAGCGTCCTCTCTTGCCCGTATTACGAGTCTTTTAGCCCCGCTGGCATGGGTAACGAGTCAATTTGCAAACGGCTTGAGCATGTCTTGCTCCCACCGGTTTTTTTGATACATGGTGTCTTGCTATGTGACCTGGTCGTGCATTCGGCCCACCACGAGGCCTTGGATGGACGTCTGAACAACCAGCGATGCCCCGCATCCTTTCAGCTGAAGAGCCCTGGACTCATTCCCCCGACATCCCAGGATGCATCCACCTGCGCGCTGCCAGGCCTGCAGAATCTCGCTTCATGCGATAAGTGGCGGTGCATCTTCGTCTGGTGTTCCACGTCTTTGCGTTGGCGTTGACCAGGGGGCGAAAGCCCAAGTGGATAACATCAATCCACGGGATGTTCAGCGAAATCTCTCGGACTTGTCCAACTGAAATTGAGACTTTGCTAGAATGCCGAACCTCCAAGCAGCCGAGGCATCTCATCAGGCGGCAAGCGCGAAAAATGCTGGTGATACGAATATACGAAAGTGTAGACCTCGAGCTCAAGGTAACTTTTTTGTCCATCGCCGCAAGAAATTACCGAGGTGGTCTCGGTTCAGCTTTGCCAGCGAATGGAGGAGTATGCCTACGCAAAGGGCTCACTGTCCTTCAGGAATATGAATTTCAGTTTCCCTCAAACACCTACGTCAGTAGTCAAATTTGGTGCGATCACAGCTGCCCTACTTAAATCCTTTTTTGATGTTCCAAATGTGATCCGTGTTGGGACCGCCGCCCGACCTTCTTCGGCCCTTGGTTCGCTATTAGTGCCTGACCGGGCCTGTACCCCTCAACGACGCGTATCATCCGGAAGGATGGCGATACTAAGACTTGGAAGCGGCCGCCTTGATTAAATACGTTAAATTGGAGAGTTATGGGGCCTGGGAAATCATAGCTGTGGATTGAAATGAGTCCACGCAAAGTTCTCCATCCGATACGGAGTACTGCGTAGACACTTGTTGTATTACTATGGCTGAATCAGGATTGAGATGCAAAGACATAAGGAATTGGCTTTCACAATTTAATTGCTACCGTAATTTCACGAGGAAAGGAGTTGAGCTTCTAGTCTGCTTCAGTTTATAACATATTTTCTTTTTCTCGTGCTTCCTTTTTTCCAGAACTGCGCTAGTCTGCCTCTCCTGGTACTCACTTGCTTTGATTCCATGCTCCCAATGATTTGCATACGATGTCAAACTGGCAACTGGTCATATATTAAAGCAAATAAGGCAATGCGCCTGTCTCGGACACCTAGCCGTTGAGAGCTTGAGACACGGGAAGCCCCGCCCTTCGCTTGTTACAAGTCTGCTGTAATGCTGAGCTATATATTTAAATTGAAGAAATTATAGCTCCTATTATTCATAGAGATTAGAACAGTCTGTTTTCGGAAAGGAGGGGTGGGGGTCTCTACAGAAATCGTGGCTCCAGAGCAGACCGCACTTTGATGTTGAGTTTAGTAACCGTAAGTGCTGCAGAAGGGCAATCCTTCGATCGCGAGGGTGTGTCCTCAATAATGTGCCAATGCTGTTTTCAAACTTCTCCTTTTTGTTTTAACCTTTATAATCTATCTCTGAAGTGAATAACCGGAGGTCAGTTACCTACATTGCCAGTTACATAGCAGGCGATCTACTACCAAGATGGGGAAGTGTAGACAAATATTATTTTACTTTTCTTATTGGATGTACTTGGTCCTGGATCAAGATGCTTCCGCGCCGGCCAGCGCTTTGCCGATTAAAGTCTTGGCTCGATCGCTCAGGTCCATGCCCAGCGCAATCTCGTGCCCTCGCGCGCCCATCTTTCCCCAGGTCTTGCTCAATATGTTGACCATTTTCTCCTCGTCGACGTCGTCGCGCTTCTCAAAATCGTCAAACTGGTCGTCCAGAAAAACGAGGCAGGCGACGTCCTCGAGGGCCTGGGCCTCAGGATCAGAGTCGAGCTTCTCTTTGCGAATCAGCGCGGCAACGCGAGCGCGGTCTGCTTCTGGGATTTCCGGTTGGATGGCCGAGGAGCCGAGGAGCTCCGCGACTTGCGAAGCGGCCTGCGATTTTTGTTTCGCTCGCCAAGTCAAATATCCTGGTCGAGTCTTTGGGAATGAGTCTCGTGCTATCTCCCATCTATCAATTTAATTTGTCGTCAGCAACTTGTCTCCCGTTGCGTGCTTGCAGTTCATGAGAAAGCGAGCAAACTCTGACTGCGCATTTAGCCGCTGAAGATGCTACGGTAAGACTTACCTTCTGAAATGCTGCGCGCGGCATGCCACTTGCAAAATGGCAGAGGCCTCTGGGGTATGAACTGCCAGCCAGGTGGTCATTTTCCGTGCGTAGTGCAGCTCATATGGAATTTTGGCGTCGCCGACGTTTTTAGCTTCACGATTGTCCTCGGCGTGTGCTTGGTCAATGAGCTCAATGGCCTGCGCAAACTGCGGGGGCAACTGGGGGAGTGCGGGTGCCATCCTGGCCGGTCACAGGACTCTGCGATAGTCTATGAGGCCGAGACAACAGTAAGCTGAAGGTATGGTGATGAATTTCCAATGCGATAAGTGCGGTTGGTCAATCCACGCCATTGATAGCGAGACCCAGATTACTCAGCCATTCGGCATGCGCAGTGTCAGTAAAAGAAAAGTTTAACGCCGGTACGGTACAACAGTTCATTAAATAATTAAAATAAGATTGTTTATTTTTGTGCAAAATTTTAATTCACTGGATCTGTAGTAGAAAGACGTACACTACCCCCCTTGAAATAATGTCAGTGTATGACTTTCCATCTAGAGTGCTCTTAAATAATAACAAAGATAAAAAAAGATTATAAAACAAATAAAATGGAGAGAATAAAGAAGATAAAGGAAATAAAAGATATAGAAGATGTAAGAAAAATAAGAAAAATAAGAAAAATAAGAAAAATGAGAAAAATGAGAAAAATAAGACAGATAAGACAACTAAAATAATAAGAAGATTGATAATAAAGGTAACTACCAACTACCACACCAACATTATTTCAGGGGGAACAGTGTATATGCTGCAGCTGAGCAAGCGTGAAAAAGAAGCCGCAACACTGCCAGCAAACGGAGCATGAGCATCATCAACTGTTCACACCACGTTCTTCACTTCGCCTCTACTGCACGCATCCATTCTCTTGCAATCTATTCTACAAAATCCTGCTTCGGGCTATTTTATTCGATAATTCATTTACTAGTCAGCCTTGTTTTTTTTCAGTCTCGCTACAGGTAGATGGCGAAAAAGCGCAAAGACGCCAGCGAAGTCAGGTCTGAAGCCAGCTCAGATTCGCAAAACAGCAGCGGAGCATCCAGCGAATGTCGCCAAATCTCTTCAGCAGATTCATCTAAAGAAGAGACATTAGCCGAGCAAAATACTGCGGCCAGTGGCTCAGAAAAAGAGGCCTGCTTGAAAAAAGAAGTGTGCCTGAAGAAGCGCTCCAAGACTTCCTCCTGTTCAGGTAGTTCTGACGAGCAATCTTCTACCTGTTCTGAGGAGCAATCCTCCAAATCCGAGGACTGCTGTTTAAAGTCTAAATGCGGGACGTCAGAGTCGGTAACTGCTTCGGAGGGCACAGAGACCTCCGCAACGGACTCGTCTACCGATGCAACTCAATCAGAGACAGAATCGAAAGATAAATCGAGGAACGAATCGAATAGCAAATCAAAAGACGAAAAGATATCGAACGAGAAAGGAAAAGATTCCAAGTCAAGGGCTAAAAATGACATGCCAACAGCAGAAGACAAATCGGGGTGGTCAATGTCGGAGGATGCCCTTCTTCGATCAATGAAAGAGGCTAATGACGATATGAGCTGGGATGACATTGGAAAAGCGCTCAACCGAGGGAAAAACGAATGCAAGGGGCGCTGGAAAGTCATCAAAGATCAGAAGCCGCAGGAGAGCTCACAAGAGAGTGAAGCAAAGGAAACTGAGAAACAGAAGAAGGAAGCACCAAACGAGACCACGAAAGCCGCAACAAAAGATGACAAGGGAAAGGCCCCAGCATCCGCACCAGCAAAAGAGAAGGTATCTTCAAAAGATAAAGCGCCAGTAGAGGGGGACAAGCAGGTATTTTTGGAACGCGAGACCGAGGACGACCTCCAGAGACAGTACTGGTACGACAACATTGGCCGTCACCTGTACCCGGCGTCCATCCGGATCGCGCCCGACGCGCACTTTTCGCAGAGCGACTGCCACCTGCTGGAGATGATTGACGCGCGGTACCAGAGCACGCGCTGGTTGGAGACGCAGGCTCGGTTCTACAACGCGACGGGGCGCATGGTGCCGCTGGAGGTGATTCGCCGCAAGTGCGAGAGCGCGGCGGCCAGAACGGACGCGGAAATTGCCAGCTGGCTGGAGACGATTCCGCAGTAAACCAAACTCAGGGTCCGATTTCCATTAGCATGGTTGTGTTGATTTCTTTATGTTTAGCCTTGCACGCAAAGGGGGAAAAAAGAATTTTATTTTCGCTTCAGTCCGTCCTTGACGGCTGATTATACACAATATATTGCACAGAGTTTTACATGGTAGTGTGAGGCATACATCATCCTCTGGGACCGCATGACTTTATGGGTATCGAGCAATCCCATCGCAGCGCGATGACCTATCCAATAGTACATAAGCAGTGTCCAAGACCGCGGACCTGGTCCTCCTTGGGCATATATACAGCACCCTTATCGCCCATAACGCCACGTCTCCTGTATTTTTTGTATGTCCAACAAAACTCCTTCCAACGCTCAATAGCAAAACAAATACACTGAAAGCAGGTGCCTGGCGAAGCAATGTAGACGTATAATGGTAATATGTGGTAGAGGAAAAGAAGAATGGCGACCAAGTGGAACATAGAAAAGGGCTCATATAGCGTTCTCCATTCCCGGCGCTGACTTTTCCATTGGCGGCGTAGAAGGTGTTATTTCGACGCGTTTCCCTTTAGCAACGGAACTGGGTGTCCCTAACCCTCTCTTCATCATCTTGCCGAGAACGGTGACGAGCTCGCAGGCGTCTCGGAACATGTCGTCGTCCATTCCTTCTGTCGCATCGTAGACTTCGGCAACGGTTTTCTTGGCAAGTTCTCGACTCGACTCGGCGTCGTGAACGCACTCGTATAGAAAGGCGGAATATTCGGTCTTCACGGAAAGTCGCAACGAATGCGAGCCCCAGAGCAATTGGTCGGCTAGGTCCATCGCTTCTTGAAAGTATTGATGTGCTGTTGGCAGATAGTCTTTCTCGGGTAGCAAAAAGGACGGGGGGAGAAGTGCTACTTGTGTCTCGAAGCCGGGTGGTGGTCCGACTGGCCCGCCTTCCAGAGCATGCGTAGGTTGTACGGAGGATGATCGAGAGATTGGGTCGCCGTCGACACCGAGCAGCCCGTGACCACCCTTGGAGAGTGGCGCAAATGCAGCAGATATCGCTTCCGGCGTCCAGCTCCCGATGGTGGACACAGGCGGTGCGTTGTGGAATAAGACAAATATATGATGGAAGCTTGCGCGGAGCTTATATGCTAGGACTTTGAGTTCGACATAATTGCCAACCATGGGGATGACATATTGCTGCAGCATAACGAGGCCCTCGCGCGATAGCCAGAGGATGTGTAGAATGCGCCGTAGAAAGAGTGGTGATGTGACTGCCGTAGGTTTGCGCTGTTTCTTGGCGGCGACGAGTTGTTCGGCGAGATTGAGCGAGAGGCCAAGAATCTTGAAAAGCATCGAAGACAGCAACGGGTTGTCTTGTTCCACGGCCCTGGCTAGCCTGCCAAGGAACTTTTGGTCGACCTCCGAAGACGCCATCCAGTAGATTGTGAGACCCGATACAAGCTGTTCCGGCAGCCGTCTATCCGAATTGGACAGAGATTGATGCTGGGGATATGGTGGCGGCCGGTCAACTGTGCTGGCAAGGCCAGGAGGCACTGGAAAAGACGGTTATTTAACAGAGCAAGCAAGACAGGACAGTAAGATGAGTGTATGCATGGAAGAGGAGCAGGGCGGTTTGAGAAGGTAGCCAGCGTTGCCGTTCCCACACTTGGGCCTTCTCGAGGCCAATAAGTGCGGCCCGAGCCCTGCCACTGCAGCGCTAGAGAAGCGAGCGATGCAGGAGAGCAGCGACAGTTGGCGGGCTGTGATTGGGTCCCGAAATGCAGCCAGCAAGAGGGTAATGATGATGGGATGAGGCAAGGCAGTATGTCTGTGGCGGGGACAATGAGATTGGCAAGTTGTGGCAGGTTGTGCCGTAACGGCGCAGCGTCGGTAATTGAACAACGAATATAGGGACTCGGGCATTTGCACGCGGCGGTGAACAAATACAGAAGCGCGGTATTGACACGGGCGGAAGGGAATGCAGCTAATGAGATGCCATGGGCGAGCGAGAACGAGGAAAGGAGAGAACAATGTGACAATTTGCCTGTTGCACGGGCTTACCTTGGTGTTGAAGCTCTACGGCACTCATGGAAGCTGTGACACGAATCAATCGCAGACACTCATGGCTCGCATGCGGCCTGGGCAATGATCCTAGTTCGGGTAAGGGTGCACAAGTCCACCTCTCCCCTGCGAGTCGAGTCGACGCGGTGTCCAGTGACGAAGTGTGGGCAAAAGATGACCGCAGGCTGGCCTCGTGTTGGAGCAGGTTAAATGGAGGAGGCTGGGCTGGTTGATGGTGGTGGCGGCGTCGGCGATGGAGCAGCGCACACAAGAGAGCAGCAGTAGCCTCGCAGCTCAAGCCAGAAGATAGTAATGTCACGGATTACGGGGCGTCCGAATGTTGGCAACACTCCCCCAGGCCGCGATGCAATGACTTTTGGAGGAGGATCGTCGCAGGCTTGTGAGAGGAAAAGGCCAGGCTGCCAGCAACGGACGGAAGCGTGAGGCTGCGGGCAGGAGGAGGTGGATGGGGCCAGTTGGCGTGGCTTGTGCAGCCACTAGGCTAATCACAGCAGCCACTGGGAGCGCCCAGAAACTGCGTGGCCACGACGAAACTGGACGAGTATGAGGCTGTCTACAGGTTCTCAGCTAATGATAAACCCGCTATGCCAGCGCATATCTGCCCCAATTAACCAGCTTGGGCTGGAAATTTATACAAAATACATTTGCCCAACCCGCTGCGTTCGTTCTTCAGTATACCGGCACCACCGTATCGCCCGCCGCCTTGTTCGTCTTTTGGCGCCGGGCCTGGTGGAGAGACTGATCCTCTTACTCCGCGACTTCTCTGCCCCTGGGGCCTGCAGATTCGCAATGCTCTTGTCCTGCACTCAGCATGGCCTCTGCTCCGTTCTTTGTGGGACTATAAGCCGCTGCCTGTGCCAAAAACCCCTGCCAACTGCCTATCGGGGGGGTGGGCATTGGACCTCCGGCTTCTGGCGGTGAGCGAATCTGGGCTAACTTTCTTGATGAGCTCCGGCATTCACAGTTGCTGTTCAGTAACTGCAGCCAACTAAAATGGTTCAATTATATCCTGACAAGTTTCTGGCTTGCGAGATAGCTCAGTTTGCTGCAGCTGTAGAGCCTCAGGGCAATATTGTTCAGTACCGCAACAGATCATATCTGCGACGCCAAGTCGATTATACCTTCTTACCCCCTCCACACAATTTTTTGCGTTCACGAGAGGCCGTGGAAAACTAGACCCCATGCTCCTCTGGCATTCGACATGTCTGTGCATCTCTTCTCTGTCACGGAGAGTTAGCACCGCAGGTGCGGTGGACAGCTCACATTGTGCATGGTGCTTACAGGCCCTTGGGCTCCAAAACTCAAAACCCGTGTCGCATCATTTTGCATACAAGCATCGTACATATTTTCTTCCAAAGTTGTGTCCTTCCCCTGTATCGTCCCACATGCAGCCAAGCGTCAACGGCTGCCCATCTAAGACATTCGCAATGCAGCCTTGGCTCTTCCATGATTCATTCCCAAGAGCGCCTTTTATTTGTCTTTTGCCTGCCTTTGTAGATCCCTGTCAAGCCAAGCTGCAAAAGCTAGCCTTTTGCTCGCATTGAGCCACCGTGGCGGCCACGCCGGCTATCTTTTGCCATTCGTGATTCTGCCCCAGAATCGTCGTCGCCAGTGTACCGCTCTGGCCCACCTGCAGATATGATTTTAATGGCATTGCCAAGACAAAATGCAACAGAGCGCTGGCCAATTTTCACCTGCGGTCCCAATCCAGGAACTACCAGCAGTTCCTCTGATTCTGTTCCAGGATTGAAAAGCGGTCGAACCTCGTCCTCCTCAGAGTACTCGCCGGTTGTAGCCGTCCAGGTCTGCCACTTCGGAGGCACTATATGACTTGTTCGTGTAGCAGCGGAATGCCTGCGATGATCTCCTTGCTTGGTTGGGCGAGATGCATTCAGCACTCGTCGCACTCCAATTACGCTTTTTCCTTTGACAATATTCCAAGTACCTGGGTCTTCAACCCGTTTCTTTGTCTCAATGGCCTCTTCCCACGTACACCATCCTCCGCCAGCACCGGCTGCATGTGCACATGTGGCGATTGCCTCGCTTCCTTTGGCAGGAGTGTAGCTCACCACGATGCATTCTCCGGTATTCTCCTCGGTATAGCCGAGAGTAAAGGTACTGAATCCGGTGCTGGAGGACGATTTTTGATAGCGATTGTCGGAATATTCACACTGGATTGACCGTGATGCCATAGGTTCAGTAGCAAAAACGTGCTGCACAATGCCATCATTGGCGTTCACCAGATAGACAGAGCTGATGGACCCCACGAGAAACAAGGGATGAGGAGATAGCGGCACTACCTGATGCAGCGTAGTATCGCTCACGACATTTAAGGGAAGGCTTTCACGATCCCAGCCTGTCTCGGTTTGCTTCGATATGAAGGTTTTTCCATTTCGTGTGAGCGATAGAATCCGAATTGTGCGTATATTGTTCGAATCTGTTCAGCTGGTATTAGCAAAAAGTAGATCATGTGGCTTGAGGAAATTAGCCTTGTACCTCGGTATGTAAGAGAACGAGCCATAAGAAGGTGATCGTCGCAGACAGCTGACTGAATCGGTTCGTCATCACCAACCATGGACACATCAGTCAATGTTCCATCTTTCTTCACAACAATGAGCCTGGGGCCTTTTTGAGTGGAGCTTGGGTGAAAGCAAAATATTTCGGGATTGTGGCTGCCGGATTCCAAGGGAGAAGGTTCGCTCCAAGTGTACTCCGTCAAATTCCACAGCCGGATCTGCGTCATTGACATGACAGCCAGCCATTTTGACTCGACATCCATAGCCATAGCCAATACGGGAAATAGCCCACGGCCGTCCAGTAGCTTCGTGCCAGGTAGCTCGTAGCTTGTGCCTTGTGACCGGACGTCCCACACTCGGATGGTCCGGTCTAACCCTGCCGATGCAATTCGCCCATCGAATGAAGCCACAGCCATGACAATATCAAGCTTATGGCCACCAGATAGGGTCTTTATTGAAAAAGATGAGCCCTCCTCAGAGTCTGGAAACCGGTTGCCTGCCTCTTCGTCTGCCCAAAGTAAATAGCTTGCGAGCAAGCGAAGGCCAGCACCAACCAGGACTATCGAGATAATAAACTGGGCCAGATGGTGATCGATAAAGTCATATGCAGCAGGTAGAAGTCTTTGCTTTTGCTGCGGCGGCATTCGGTTCGAATTTTTCAGCACAAAGACTACAGGGTCGTACACCTTCGCTGTATAACTGAATGACGATGGTCTGATAGCGTTGATGACTTCTTGGGCAGTCTCGTGATCTTGAAGACGTAACCATGATCCAGGCGATCGCGCCTGATGAATATCTTCGAGAGGAGATGCCCCTTCTGTCGTGGTTGACGCGTCCCACACTGAGGCACCAGGCAGCCGCTTGGCAAGATCAAGGACGCCGGCGTCTCCGAAAAAGTGCCACTGAGCAACTATCACAAAGGATAGCATAACGATGGTGCCTGCAATTCTGGTAGAGAGTGCAACTTTGCCTCTCATAATGTTGGAGATCCACGAAGGACGCTCTTTCAGCTGACAATAGTCGTGATTGTGCCTGAGCGTACTGGCTTTCGAGAGCGCATCCTCAAGCTCGATTCTGCGAACATCGACACTCAAGACAGAAAGGAAAAACGTCGACAAGTAAAAGAAATCGAATATCGTCGCAATGGCTGCGAAGATGCAAAAACCAGCGACTCCGGGAGAGACGATTTTTGCAAGTCCCAGCAAGATAGCCACATTTTGCAGTGTGCTTGCAAGTGCAACATGCGCCGTCTGACCAAAAGCAGATCCAACGCGACTGCTAGAGCTGTTCTCAGCCGGTGTGAGAATGACAGCGTAGATAATTCGGAACATGTTCTCCAGGCTGATGGCGAGAACCACAAGTGGGTAAGCAGCTCGGGGGATGCGGGATAGATCGATATTAAAAATTGCGCATATAGTGAAGCTCGACATGATTGAAAACAGTATTTGCGTCACCACTGTCACCGTCAGTCCGGTTTTCGATTTGATGGCACGGAGCTTGGACAGGCTGGTGAGGAAATACAAGAGAGTAAGACCGTAAGCCAAGGCTAGACTGATCATGTCGTAGAGTGATAGTGGCCGGAATTGAAACTCATAGAGCTGGCTTTTTTCAACTTCTCCGTTTTGAGGATATATATCCCATTTGTCTTTGGCTTTCTGGGTGAGAAGTGGCGCATTGTGCTCCCATTGGCGCCCGACGGGGGAGTCGCGAAGATGTAAAAGAGTGATGACGAGCGCATCTGCTGCCAAGAGTCTTCTTTCCTCAAATTTCTTGCCGCTGAAAACAATCGAATGCCGGAGTGTGACATTCGCCGAAGTGGATTGCGTCTTTCTCTCATTCACGGTGGTGATGATATCTTTGTCCGCCAGTATTTGCTGTTTCGAACAGTCCCAGTAGAGCAGCGGAGAATGGAAGAACCAGGACTGGTTTGTTAAACCGTTAACAATGTGAACAGCATCTCGGCTCTCTGTCGGCATTGGCCAGCTATTCCCGTTGTAGGGAGAAATTCCTTGCGCCGCGGAGGGGAGGAATTTCTCCGTGGGCCCAAGAAGCTCATCTTGAAGCTCCAGGGCAGAACTCAACAGATCGTTGTTGAGGGCCTGCATGTAATCTCCGTGTACCCAGATAGATCTCATAATTATATCCGGGACAATGGGGGCGTCTCTACCCAATGGCCGCGCGACCGTCCACACATGATGCGGGAGATTGGAGGCGCCATTGGTGAAATCGTCCGTGAAAAGGTAAGGGATGGGATAAATTAGGATGGTAGCGACAATTCCGGAGATCAGGAGTGCCAGAATAACATGCCGTGCAACATAATAACCATAGCGAGTAAAAGCGACTCGAACAGGATTTGATGGCGACAGATCAGGAGCTTCTGTAGTTCTGCAACGCGCGTTAGCGTCAGGGAATGGCACTCGTTGGAGCTCGCCCGTTTCTTACCCGCGAAATGGATAAAGCAAGTACCAAATCATGATTCTTGCAATGATATCACTGATACTTGCGAGAATACGACCCAGCTATCTTACATGCATCAATCGGCAATGCGATTCTACAGCCGAACCGAACCGAGCATTCCTGAGCGACGTGCTGGGTTCTTGCTGTCGGGCATGAGGGCTTGCTTGGGCGTTTTGGTGATAGCGAAGCCTTCTGCGGCTTAAATTTCGGATGTATGACTTGAGAATTTGGTTCGACGATGATTGTGAACCGCAAATGCGACGGCTGGCACTTGACTTTCGTGGTAAGATACGGAACCGGACGGCAAGGTGGAGCCAGCAAAGGGACCGCCGGCCTGAAGACGGCCAAAACCTTGGCCACGACATGGGCTGTATGGATTTTTTTCGGAAACGAAAAATTTCTGATTTGTCCCTGCTGAGAAGCTTTTTTTTCGGCTTTGCGGCATATTTACCCGGCCATAGCTCAGGTTATTCATGTTTAGCATTAATTACAGCATCGAAGCCTGCCTGGCAATGCTGTTACAGGTACCCCACCCATGAGCAACCAGAACGCAGGCAGATTTTCCAGTAAGCACATATAACAGCACAAAATCGACTTGCAGCAGCAGCAAACAAATTATTACATTTTTATATGCCCTAAAATGGGAAACACCATTGAAAGTGCGCTTGAGCACCTCATAACAACCTATGGCGAGCTTAACAGTTCTTTAATCGAGGAGCTTGATTGCGAGCCTAGCCCGCTGGAATTTATGCGATATGTAGCCCGCAACACGCCATTCGTGGTCCGCGGCGGTGCATCGTCCTGGAAGGCGTTCCAAAAATGGGATACAAGTTATCTCCTCTCCGCACTGGCAGGACAATCTGTAAACGTTGCAGTCACACCGCATGGGTAAGACGCTGGCCATGTGATCCGACACTGTCGAACAAAGTCTAACAAGCGACTACTACTCCAGCAACGCAGATGCTCCCACAGTGTCTGCCGAGCACAATGATCTTCTTTTCGCGAAGCCTCATGAGGAATTTCAGCCATTTGATGAGTTCCTCGAGTATGTTATTAGACAAGAAAGAGAACCTGGCTTCCCCCAGGATGGTGAGGTTCGGTATGCTCAAACGCGTAAGTTTTGCGCAATCTCCCGCCATTTACTTCAGGAGCTAAAACCGTTCGCTTCGCAAAAAAGAAAATGACAATCTCAGAGAAGAGTATAGCTGTTTATTTGAAGATGCTCAGAAAGACATACCATTCGCGCGAATAGCTCTTCAGCGACCGCCGGAAGCCATAAACATGTGGGTGGGAAATTCCAGATCGGTAACAGCCACGCACAAGGACAATTTTGAGAATATATACGTTCAAATCCGGGGGCGAAAACACTTTGTCCTCTTATCGCCACTTCATCATCACTGCATGAACGAGAAACCTCTTCAGCCGGCCACGTATGTTAGAGGCCAGGATGGGACGTTGTCTCTCTGCCTCGATGAGGATACTTCCCCAGTTCCATTTGCCACATGGGATCCGGATCATCTTGATAGCTACGCCGCACCGCTTTCGCGTTTTGCGCAGCCTGTCCGTGTTACGCTTGAACCAGGTGATATGCTGTACCTTCCAGCAATGTGGCAAGTCTCCATTCACTGCCATCACGTTTCGTCGCGGATGCTAACATCGCATCAAGGTATCACAAGGTCACACAATCAGTTCCAGAAAACGACGATAATGGCTTTGTCGTAGCTGTAAACTATTGGTAAGGGATCATTCTGGGCTCATTCCACTCTATCTGTTCCAATAAGCTCTGTGGCCAACAAACATACTAGGTACGATATGAACTTCACAGGGCCTCTGTTTCCCACAGCCTCATTCTTACGCGAGATCAATTTATGACGGGCCATGCCAGTACACAGTAGGACGTCTCTTACAAGCATGAAAACATGGGTTTTGTTCATTATATACATTCTATCATCTATTTCTTCTTCTTTGATATCCTTTTTTGCGCCCTCAACTCCTTCTTCATTCTCGAGTCAACAATTCTGTAGCGACCTTTAACACCGTTAGGTCGGCCCTTAATACCCTTATTGGCACCACGCGCCACAACAAGTCGGGCTGGCTGGCTAGGCTTCTTGCGAGCAGCCCTGGCCAGCATCTTCGAAATGCTGTCGGCCTTCTCTTTTTCAGTCATTCCCTCGTCGGCAGCCAGCATATCTGACTTCTTCCTGAGGCGCTCCAGCTTCTGCGCAGCCTTGATCTTCTTTCTAGCCTTCGCCTCCCGAACCTTCTTGATAGGTCGAGCGTTAAAGGCTCGGAGCTTCTCCTTGATAGCTTGGGCGGCAGCCTTCGAAATGGGCTTGTGAGGCTTGTCGTGCTTAGATTCATCTTCAATAAACCAGTCAGGCAGCCCGTCTCGGTCACGGAAGGCATGCTTATTGAACCCATCGTCAATCACGTCTTGACTAGTCTTCTTTCCACTAGCCAACTGATGGGCCAGCGTCATGGCTTCGGCTGTAATGATGTCGATATCTAATGACATAGAGTTAGCAGAGTATTCCAGGGGCGTCCCATAATTGCATACCTAATTGTCCATCTGGTCGCTTCGTTTCCTTGCTCTCCCAATCATCTTCCTCCTCAGCAGCTGGGATGACTTCAATCTTTTTACCAAGCTCGGTCGCATTTGCGCGAGTGCCAACACGGCCATTCTTCGCAGAGTTGGGCTTCTCCTTGATAATTTGGTTTGTGGGCTTCAAGTTGCGAATTTCTTCGTCCTCGTCCATAGCATCCTCTTCGGTGTTTTGGGGCTTCGGCAGTGCATCGGTGATACCTTTGAAGATGTCTTGATTGAAGAAGGCGGCAGCGCGGCTGGAGAGCCCATTGCCGTTGCTTTGATCTTCGTCAAAGTTCTTCAGCAGGCCATTTGTCGGGCCGCTGTCATCCTCGTCAGAAGAAGAATCATCTTCCTCTTCCAAAGCACTGGAGTCAGACTCCTGGCCCTCATCAGCAGACAGGCCCTCCCACTCGTCGTCGCCACGCTGTTCTCTTGCTTTCTTGGCGCGATATTTTGCGTCGGATTCGGCCTTACGCTCCTTGTAATTGTCATACAAGGAATCCAAGTCACGTTCAAGTCGGTCTTCTTCGGGGTCGCTGTCGTCATCGCTGTCAGAGTCGTCAGAGTCGGCAGGTTTGGCCTCCGTTATCGTAGCCATTTTGCCGCGATTCAGTCGGCGCATGGCTTCCGTCTTATCGGCAGACTTCAGCGCAAACATCGCACCCTCTCCAATCGGGCCAGCTTCCTCCATACCAATGTCCATGGGGCTGATCATATTCATTTGCATGCGAATGATTTCTTTTTGCTTCTTCTCGTTCTCCCTTCTCTTCTCTCTCTTCTTTTTCGCGCCATCTCGGTCTCGCATGGCTTGCAGCTCTTCCTGAATTTTGAGCTCCTCGTCCATTTCTTCAACTTCGGCGACCTCTTCTCCTGCCGCAGCTACAGCTTTCTCCTTTGTGGACAGGCCGAAAATTTCGCGTACTCGCAATCTCCACTTCAAAAGAAGTTTGAAGTCTCTTCGTCCAAGGGTTTTGAGATCAGAACAACAGTTTCGGATTTCAGGCGTAGTCTCCGGTAATTTGTCCAAAGCAGCCAATGCGACGTCTCCGTTGAGCGGCTGCTGGAATGACAATTTATTGGAACTTCCCAGGATAGCAATTGGATCCATGGTTTGTATAAATTCACTCGCGGACACTTCTTTGTATAGCGTGTAGTCGCCTTCCTCGTAACCTTCACGCTTTCTCTTCTTCACTTCCGGGTTGTAGACTTTCGCTTCATTGTTCGGCGTAGCACCAGCCAATTCGGCAAAAACGGCTCGGGGATCCAAGAAACGAGGGTCGATACGCTTCGGAGCCTTGTAGCCTCTGCAGACAACGAAAATTTCAGCAGAGACGTTTCGGGAGGACGGTGGCTTCGTTGCCTCGACATGGGTGAATAGTTGGTTCAGTACCCATAACAGCGGGTTGTAATCTTTCGATCGGAAAACTTTCGTGACAAAAGTACCGCCTTCAACCAGGAACTCAGTGGCCAGCTTCATAGCCTGCAAGACGAGTTCTGCTTGGTTGAACGAATCCTGTACCCACGCGGTACCGACATTGGGCGCACCGTCATGGAGAACAGTGTCGGCCTTCCATGTCTTCAAATGCTGTCGAATAGTGGCGCGACATTTCTCGGTCGTGATGTCGCTTTGAAAAGTGATAACTCTCGGAATAGGCTTGATAGGTGCTAAATCAACACCAACAATCAAACTGTTGACAGGCATAACCTCCGCAGCGACTTGACACCATGACTAAATGAGCAAAGAAGAATTAGAACTGAAAATGAGACAGCATCGCTCAGGCAAGACCAAACACTTACTCCAGGTGCAGCGCAAAGATCCAGAAGGACCTTGCTCTTCTCCAAGAAACCATATTTTTTGTTCAATTGCACGAGTTTGAAAGAGGCTCTGGCTCGGTAGCCTTTTTCTTTGGCAAGTTTATACCACTTGTCCAAACGGCCTTTGCCGTGCTTCTTTTGAATCGCCATTTCAGCGACTGCGATCCTACCCAAGAATTCAACTGAACTTTTTCCAGGCTATCGCCAGAAATTTTGCTAGGAATGGCGTCCGATAAGACCCATCACGTGGTGATATCGGGCTGTGGGGCATGGGTCTGCCTGGCGCCGACGCCATGTGGCGCGCGCTGTACCTATTCTGTGCCGAACCAGGGCCACTGTGAGGCAAGTACTCGTCAACATCGTCGATGAAGAATCGCGACAGAGGTCTCATAATCAGCCTTTGAGGCGCATCCCGGGCCATATGCGCACAATTTGATACATTTTTCTCCTTAATTCAAGACTTGCCACAATGAGTGGGCAACTGTTAGCCGGCAGGCTTCGCACCGTCGCGCGACGCGCGAACGCAGCCAGTTCGACCCGCTACATTCATCGTCACCAGACCGGTGGCCTTCTGCAGGCAGATGGCTCGATTCGTGCAACACAGCGACGTATGTGGCTCGGTGGTAATGCCTTTCACAATGCAGTCGCTGTCAGAAATGCATCCTTCGCCAGGTTCCTACCGAAGCTGATGTTGAAATTTGTACGAATTCCTGCGATGTTCGGCGGTCTGGCAATTGGAGCTTTTGCTTGGGTTCAATATCAGGCAAATCGTAAGTGCAGCCGTGCAGTCCAGTTTGCCGTTTACGGTTCTAACCTTCAACAGAGGCTGGTGCCTACGCTATCGACATTTTCCATTCGACGAAAGATGCTGTCACGAACACGGCTTCGAATTTTCTTGGGAGTGCCAAAGGGGTTGCCGAGCAAACACGTCAAGGCTGGGAGAATACAAAGGAGCAAATTGAGCTGCCAGATTGGTTGAAGAACCTGGTTCAGGCATCCCAGGAAACCACAAGCGGTGGTGGCGGCAGTGGTGGTAATGGTGGTGGCAATGATCCAAAACACAGCAAGGTGGGAGCTGCCGCTGCTGTAGGAGCTGCTGCTGCTGGCTATGGGTACGAGGGAGACGACAACAAAACCCCTGGCGAAGAAGATGCGAGGGACGACCAAATGATGGTTCTCACCAAAAAGATGATCGAGATTCGAACAATCCTGCAAAAAGTTGGACAATCCAGTACTCTTACGCTGCCGTCGATTGTCGTGATTGGATCTCAATCCTCAGGCAAAAGTTCCGTGTTGGAGGCAATTGTTGGCCATGAGTTTCTGCCCAAGGGGTCAAACATGGTGACTCGGAGACCTATTGAGCTGACCCTTGTCAACACACCGGGCTCCGCTGAGGAATACGGAGAGTTTCCAGATCTTGGCTTGAAGCACATCACAGATTTCAGCTCCATTCAAAGGACCCTTACCGATCTCAATTTGGCTGTCCCGGATTCCGAGTGTGTATCTCACGAACCCATCCAACTCACGGTTTACTCTCCGAACGTCCCAGACTTATCTCTGATTGATCTGCCCGGCTATATCCAGGTGGTTGGCCAGAACCAGCCGCTGCAATTAAAGCAGAAGATTTCAGAGCTCTGCGACAAATACATCCAAGCGCCCAACGTGATTCTCGCCATCTCTGCTGCAGATGTTGATCTTGCAAACTCGACAGCCTTGCGTGCTTCGCGGAGGGTTGATCCACGTGGCGAGCGAACCATCGGTGTGATAACGAAGATGGATCTAGTGGATTCTGTGCGGGGAGCCACGATTCTGAACGACAAGCAATATCCCCTCCGCCTTGGCTACGTTGGTGTTGTCTCAAAGGCGCCTCATTCGCAGGGTCTATTCAAAATGGGTGCATCCAATCTGCTAGCCACTATCACGAAGAACGAGAACTCGTTCTTCTCATCACACCCGATGGAGTACGGTCCGGAAGCTGGAGTGAGCGTCGGAACAACGACCCTTCGGAAGAAGCTCATGCATGTACTAGAGCAGACCATGTCAGCCAGCTTGCAGACCACCAGTGATGCCATTCGCCAAGAGCTCGAAGAAGCGGCATATGAGTTCAAAGTGCAATACAACGACCGCCCACTATCTGCCGAGTCGTACCTTGCAGAAAGTTTGGATGCTCTCAAACATTCTTTCAAGCGACTGACTGAAGAATTCGGCCGGCCACAAATGCATGAACTACTAAAGGGCGAATTGGACCAGAAAGTGTTGGATCTTTTGGCAGCCAGATATTGGAACAAACCAATCACAGACTTGTTGCCTCCGCATCCCGAAACGGACAAGATTGCTGATCTGCCCAAGGCGGACGCTGACTCCCTCTATTGGCGACGACAGCTAGATGCTTCCTCTTCATCATTGACAAAGTTAGGCGTTGGAAGATTGGCGACGACAGTTGTTGCCACAGCAATCCAGGACAACGTCGAGTCGTTGCTGGATCAATCCAGCTTCGCCAATCATCCGTTTGCCAGGAGTGCAGTTATGGAAGCCGCCTCGACAATCTTGAATGAACGATTTTACAGCACCAGCGATCAAGTTGAAAACTGCATCAAGCCATATAAGTTCGAAATTGATGTCGAGGAGCGTGAATGGGCTCAGGGTAGACAACATGTTGGCAATATTCTGAAGAAAGAGCTGGACGATTGTGAGGGTGCCATGTCGGCCCTTGAGGGTACGGTTGGTGGACGCCGTAAACTGAGAGAGGTAATGTCATTTGTCGACAAGGCTCGCAAGGGTGATGTTATAGTAGAGGGTGACGGACGCAGCGGCGCTGGCGGATTTAGTGCTGCCCTTCTCAGCAAAGGTAAATACTCGCAATTCGTGTGCAATATTGGGAAGAGGCTAATCGAAAAACAGGACGCGAAGCAGTCTTCCTTCGTGATCGAGCCGACATCATCAAGCTTCGTCTTATGGCTGTCAAGTCAAAACAATGTGCCAACGTGAAGAACAAGTACTACTGCCCTGAAGTTTTCCTTGATGCGGCCGCAAGCAAGCTTGCTTCTACAGCGGTTCTTTTCTTGAATGTCGAGCTGTTGTCCGAATTCTACTACAATTTCCCGAGGGAGCTTGACCTTCGCCTGGGCAAGCATCTTTCAGACGCCGATGTCGAAAGATTTGCCAAGGAGGACCCTAAAATCCGGCGTCACTTGGAGCTCATTCGCAGAAAAGAGCTGCTTGAGCTCGTCCTTGAGAAGATGGAAAGCTTAAAGCAGCTAGAGGGCCTGGAGCGGGAGCGTCTCGCCTCCAGCCGGAAGCTCCCGAAGGAGCGTGGCAGATGGGGATTATTCTAGAGCCGTTAGCGTGAATCATCACGCCTATCTGGTTTCTTTCTTGTTTGTTGTGATTTAGAAAGGCACTGACAGCGGATCTCACCATCCGCTGTGCAAGAGAATGGTTGCGGGTACATCTTGCATAGCAATGCTTAGATAACCTGGTGCCAACAGGATACCCTCCTCTAATGATTTTAATTACTTGTATATCCGAAGTAGCACGTCAATATCATTGTATAGTATATTCCAATAGCGAAGAGACTCGTGTATTTAACAAAATCTACGAGCTGTTGCTCGTGTTCAGCTGCAACGATACCTCCCACCTAACGCTGCCACCAGTACCATAACCTTCTCCTAGCCGGTTTTGTATTAAGGAAGTGATTCTGTTGCGTAACCTGCTGAGAGCCACCTCGTCACTACCTTTCTGGACGCTGACTTTCAGGTTGGCCATACAGAGTCCGTAGTGAACTTGCCAAAACTGTGCTTCGTCAACACTGGTTATTGTAGATTCAGATTCAATGTCTTGGATAACGGATGATACTCCAGCGTCACCATTGGTACCGCCATAAGACATGAGCAGCATCAGACCCTGAGCGATGGCGACACGCATCCCAAGTCCAAACATGGCCAGAGCAATGACGGCGCAGATCAACCTATCCAACCAGGTGTAAAGTTCGATCGAGAACAGTGGCAGTAATGCAACCAGGGTAGAAAACAAAAGTGTCAAGAAATGAAATGGGTTGGATAGAATACCAGGTAAAGATGCAAGGGAGGAGACTCTCATGACCTTCGCAATACGAGCGTGATTCTTGAGGCCATAGGCGGACGCCAGTGTGCTAACAATGGCAGCAGCACACGCAAGGTCGACAGAGCCAGCGGAAATTTCACCATGGGCATGCTCATGGTGCGGCTCGTGGTGTCCCATCGATTCAAGCAGGTGCTTGAGATTGTGCGAAACAAGGTCAAAACCACCGAATAGAAGGAAGATAGACATGGCGAAACCGGCCAGTACTTCAGCTCTTTCTAGTCCAAAAGGGTGGCGAATACTGCTGCGCCTCCACACTTCAAAATTTCCCAGAACGTCGACGACTACACACACGGCTGCACTTCCGGCGTCGAAGAATACGAGGTGCGACAGCGCGGTTGCGGAGAGCGATCCCTCGGATCTGAAGAAAATAAACACGGCAATTGCGAGATGCGACAGGCTCCAGTATAGGCGCATTCTCTGGTCTTTGTTCATGCTCCTCCATGCTTCTTTGACAGTAGGGATCGGTAGCGATGCCGGGAGCACTGGCGGCGGTCGTTGGGGAGGTTCTTGGAATATTTGATGTTGCGTCGAAACACTGCTGTGTTTATATCTATGCCCTCTGCGTTGGCCAATGTTCTGTTTCGCAAGTGTCAGCTATTTATATATATATATATACATATGTAGAACCAGAATCGGGTAATTTCCTACCGATTTCACTGGCGAAGTCGATATGACTTGGGTTTGGAAGTTAAAAGGGTTGGTGGGCGTGGCTGGATCCGTAGACTGGTCCGCAGCTGCATTGTCGGTCGTCATTGTGGATTTGGGGAGAAAAGCACTATCTGGAGAGAGCATTGAAGGCTCTAGGAACGAGGAGTATCGTTTCGTCGAGCGTTCGGCGTTGTCTGTGCTTGTGTCGTCGACTACAAGCTCGGGCAGCGAGGTGTCGGAATGTTGTCGGTTGTAATGATCCATATGCTCCAGCAGCGAGATAATGTACTCCTTTCTGGCAGACCGTGCAATACTGGGCACTAGCGCACTTTTCTCAGTCTCTCCCTCTCGAATGCTGCTTGACACGCTGGTTTGCGACGCGTAATGGGACGAGATCGAGACAACAACGGCTCGCTTCGCGCCGAAGTTGTAACTGTGGGTGGGTATGTATGCGGGTGTCCTCTACCGTCAGGGGTGCACCCGAATCTCATGCGGCACACCTTGATAGGTGGGGTGGGTCAGGAGGGAGATGGCTTGGCCACGGTTTGCAGAGTCGCGACTGCAACCACTTCAGCCACTTAGAAGCTCGCGCAATCCAAAAGCTTGCAAAAATTCTGCCATACTGGAAATGTATGTCCTGCCGGAGCTGCGCTCTGGCACCAGTTTGCTAATATGGAGGACCAGACTGCCGAGCAACTTGCGCCAGCCGATTTACGATGTCGACATAGCTGCCGCCGAACTCCCCAGAGGCCGATTAACCTGCCGATGATTCCCCCGCCTCTGCGATAATCTAGAATTGGGTCGCGATCATGGATATCTTACCACCACATGAAGAGGCTGACTCTGTGTCATTGCCACACCGAGAAAATACGTACACAGGCGGAGGACTGCTGTCCAGGTTTCCCTTTATGAAACCAGCATTGGAGACGCAGCAGGTTGACACGGCGACAGAAGATGGCTCTTCGCAGAGCCAAGGCTCTTCGTCGACTTCATCAATAGCAGCGCAGCCGAAAACAAGACGGAGGCGCGGCTCCCTTAGAAAGGTTGCGTTGCTCGGCAGGGGAGCGCAGCGGGACAAACGCGACGGCACGCCACTGGCAATCAATACAGCGCAGGCGACTGCATTCGCCTCAGTATCCGGCAGGGCTGATACTATGACTTCTCTGGGTAACCATGACGCTCTCGGCCTCAATGTTGCGGGGGCGAACTCTTTGACGAAATCAGATGCGACAATGGCCGGCGGCCTGGTCAGCCCAGAGCGCGATACGGACACCCAGACGGGCCAAGATACATCTACAACGGACGAAGATGATGTTTTGCATATTTCACACAATGCGACTGCCCCCCGACCAAACCTGTCTGCATCTTCTTCCGGCTCGGATTCATACTTTGCAGCACGCGGCTCGTCTCCCCGCCCAAGCTCCTTTCAGCCAGCAAAGTCGCCTCTGTCATACAGCGGCATATCTACGAATACGATACCTACTTCCGATGCTGATTGGGATTACGCTGAGACGGAGTGGTGGGGCTGGGTTGTTCTTACGGTGACATGGCTTGTCTTCGTTATTGGTATGGGCTCCTGTCTGGATATTTGGAGCTGGGCCTGGGACGTGGGCAAGACACCTTACGCGCCGCCTGAGTTGGAGGATGATCCGACATTACCTATCGTTGGCTACTATCCTGCCCTTATCATCTTAACATGCGTTATGGCTTGGGTATGGGTCGTGGTTGCGTGGGTTGGCATGAAATATTTTCGCCATGCCAAAATCAGTGGGGATTAGAGAATTTCTGCTCTGTATCATATTTAAGTTTCCAGTTAACACTATACCCTTCGCATAATTGGATATTTATGTACCGTTTGCTGTCGCGAGCATGCTGTGGTCGCGGTTCTCTAAGTTCGGCAGTAACTGTCTTGATGCGCGGCGCGATCATGGTGACGCCAGTGCGCCTTGCTACGATTGATATGTGTTGTTAGTCGTCTTGGGTGAGGGAGCCACTCGACTGGTTTGTTATGTACGTTGGGCTTACATCTTATGTATGCGTCACGGTACACATCGACAAGGCATCCCGTCCGCGTGTGCTACTTGACGACTTGGTGTGAACAGTGGTTGTATGCTCACATGCGCAGCGTAGCATTGTTGGCCAGCACCTGTATTAATAAACAGTAAACCTACGTGATCCTTCAATGATTTGTCACAACCACGCAGGATCAGCCTTTGCACTTTTTTTTCTAGCCAGCCATATACTCACACATCGAGGTTGCTAATTATCCCGACCGAGATCTACCCTACATAAGCGAGCAAGATGGCTATGGACGGGGAGTGGAGAGGCAGAGAGGGGTCCGTTGGAACTGGCCGAGAACAACTCCGCGCCTGGCTCTTGTAACATGCAAGGCGTCCCCATGGTAAAACAGTGGCTGCTCTGCCTAGTAGGTTAGGTACCGAGCTACCTCCTAGGTAGACACATAAATTCATCCTGCCCAGCCATTGGTGCTGGGATAGTGTTGCTGCAGACGGCAGTACTGCTCTTCAAGAAATGCACATGAAGGGGCACACCGGACTACACTACGAGGCATGGTAGCCATTCATGCAAGATATATAATTATCTATGCGCCGTGACGCGTCGAGTGCTGGCCCGTACCTCCAAGCTGCTCCGAATTGATAATGCAGACCGGATTAGCCCGTTAGGTCCTTTTACAAAGCCCATCATTCGTATTGCTGGACAAAGGGGTTCCCTGCTGAGGTGGTGGCTGACAGTGGCGAGACAGTGCTAGCAGTACGCAGACACTGTACATCCGCAGTTCGATCCAGCTGCAAAATACAAGGCTCCGCACCGTGCGACGACCTCGGCCAGGCCGCCGCCCCAGGTAGCATGAGCACGTAGTTGGGCGCTAAAAGGGAGAAGAGTGTGTTTCCAGGGGCTCTTGGGCATCGCAGCGCACTACAGCGGTGGCCAAGTAGGCAGATACCCTGCTGCCACCACTGTCCCCGGAGCGGTCCGTTCGCCCACTAGATCTCCCTGACGTCGCTGGATGAAGTCTTCGTCAGCCAACCTCCTCTCCAACCCTCTTCATCTCGCCTTGTCACTCCCATCCTTCCCACCCCCATCGGTGAGTGTCGCCGGAAAACGCTGTTTTCCGTCCTTGATCCCACAACACTCTCGATCGCTTCGTTCCTTTGGCCACCGCCGAGGCATTTGGCCCACGACACGACCTGGCGACCCCAAAGCCTTGCCTGAAACACGACCTACTCGACCATCACTGCTGCTTCACGTCGCGCAGGGTTTCTTCCTCGAGAACCATCGGAGCCATCCGGAAAACGCACATATACTACCAAGAATTACCTGTTCCATCCCTACGCCGCGAAGCAACGACCTCCACACACCTATTTTCGCGGACGACCCCCTCGTGCCCCGACCGAATCCGATTGCACAAAATACATTTGCCACAGACTTAACCAGGCACGCCGTATCGGCTTACTTCTGGTCGCGAAATTATCCGTCGCTGCTGGAGACTGGCATCATATATTTGATAGGTGCTTTAGCCGCGGCGGCAGGCTCCCCTGTGAATTGTATCACAAGCAATATTGCGGCGACAGCGCCCTTTTCACACAGGAGACTGCCAAGATGAGAGAAGTCAACTTCAGCATCCCAAATGTCAACAAGGCATCGGTCGGGATTACAACTGCGTTGTATGACCGACGGGCGCTTGACTGCACATCGACGCTTCCCCTTATCAACTCGCTCAACCACCTGGCATATCTCACGACATCATCTGCGCGTATTCGAGACATCTTAACCGTCGACGGAGGTATCGAGCGGCTCGTATGCATATTGAAGCAGGGCAGAAGCAAAGATATGATGGGCATGTGGAAGTGGAATTTAGCATTTCAATGTGTCGTCAACATCGGTGTGCGCGGAACTGAGAATGTGCGCACGCGTGTTGTTGAGGCTGACATGGTACCTGTTATCGCGACCATACTCGATAATTACATCAAGGTGATTGATCGATGCCGCGAGAAGGCAGATGAAGCAAAACAGAAACAGATACACGAGCACCACCACAGACACAGAAGCCACGATCATCGCGTATCATCCAGACCCGCAGGTCTTTTTGCCAACAGATCTTCACGCCACGAAACCGAACACAGAACTATCCGACGGCAAGGGTTACCGCCATCGATCGATGTCACAGCAAGCTATGCTGGCCCGTCCACTGCATCTTCGCGTCCAGGGTCAGAAGCAGCTTCTGCTTCATCCCCTGCAAGACCAGGAACCTCTGAGCGTTTGGCGGTTACGCCAACCCGCCACCGCCACAGCTTTCGAGCCACCGACGGCCAAGCCTCCGCAACTCGACAGGCAATTCAACCCCTCGCTCCGGCCATTCCTATGATGGAGGCTATCGATGGTCTTGTTCGTCCCGTAAGAGATGCCGACCGCTTGGCATCCATGACGCTCCTGGGACAATCAGAACTCGTATCTCAGCCAACCTCACCGACAACACCCCTTCCACCCCCTCAACTTCGATCTCCAACTGTGCTACCGACTGCAAATATGGATGAAACGACGCCGCAGCGCCGCCGTCCATCGATTCGCCACCAAAATTCCACCGCCGAAGTGGATGATATCAACAACGACAGCATGCCATCAGATGAATCTCCAGATGCTGAGATGACTGGAACTGGAGACATGCGATCAGCTGCCGTTGGAATACAAGATATTACGATGGATGACGGCGAAGGGATGCTGGCTACCGAGTCTCTCGAGCTGACAGGTGCAACTGTCTCGGAGACGCAGGACACCGGCGCATTCAATATTACTCACCGCTCACCGATCGACGGAAGTATTGGTAGTGATGTTACCCCTGCTCCCGTTCCACCTATTGGACTGTCACCAAATCGCCCCTCGCTGGTATCGCCCCCTCAGCCAAATGCGCCAACATCATCGGTGCCGCGATATTTGTTGGATCGCCATTTTGTACCAAACCCGCAAATGCTGGCTGTCATGCCAAGGGAAGAAGATGTTCTCATGTCTCTACAACTTCTTGCCTATGTCTCAAAGTACTGCGGACTTCGCTCCTATTTCCAGAATAGCCACCTTGTTCCCCGCCTCGCAATTGGCAAGGATCTAGCGGCCCTTGATGGTGAAGGTGACGGTGAGGAGGTTGATGATTCAGTCGCAGTTGACGAAGAGTATCTTTTGCCAAACGATTTCAATCTCTTCCCGCTCGTTGAGAAGTTCACTGTCAGATACCACAGCACTGACATGCAATATTGGGCCGGCGTGGTGATGCGCAACTTATGCCGCAAAGACGACACGCGCGGTGGCATTCGGCAGTGCGCATACTATCAATGTGGAACCTGGGAAGAATTTCCCCGTCAGTTTGCCAAATGCCGCCGATGCCGACGAACGAAATACTGCAGCAAAGAATGCCAAAAAAGCGCCTGGGCTTTCCACCGCCACTGGTGTGTAGCAGCCTCTCAATAATGAGATGCTGTGCTACTCGGAGCGACATTCATGATAATAAATTTTCTGACGGCTGCAACCTGCCGGTAGCAGGTCTTCAGAAACACCACAGCTGCATTGCATAGCAACGCATTTTGAACCACTGCATTCTCTTTTCGATACCATGGGGTTTTCAGGCGTATTTGGGTGGTTATTACTTGGGCTTACAACTTTTTCACGTCTCGCGTCTTCGAAGTGTCTACAGCAAGGCTGCTGCCTGTCGTAGCATAGTCGCTCTTTTTTTTTGCCAGAGATTTGGCCACTGTTATGAACCGAGGCCCGAGATGCCATCAAGGCAAACATATTACAGGGAAATTCATTTTCAACGCTCGGCTCTTGCATCCGCTTGCATTTTCTTTGGGTTGACAACAACATTTTAGCGATATTCTGCATTGGGAAGGAAGGACTGGTGTGCGAGAAGAGCTCAAACTTGTCGCTTGGCGCAACTGAGCTGATACAGAGTTGACTGGCGAGTCTCGGAAACGACAGCCGTTGACTAGGTATCGATGCAACGCTTACCTCTTTACCCTCACTTCATTCGAAATCTTTATATATCCTTTTGTTTTCATAGATGAATTTGGATGAATCATGTTCCAATTTGATTGTTTTCTATCCATGCACGTGAGGACCAGTACTTCTAACTTGACCGCAGCAGGAGCAAGTCGATCAATTGACCATGTAAATTTTGTACACTAATACTAGACGCCTAAGAACCATGCCCAAACTATCCGAACTTTTAATGTTCCTGCTTATTTCGTCGACATGGACTTTCTTCTGCTTTTGCCAGGGCGGCTCGCCTTCATCTTCTTGCCACCACCAGCCTTCATCTTCTTGGCGTTGAAACCACTCAGGTCGCCCGAGCTCATAGCATCGCCAGATTTGAGGTGCTTCTTCTTACCGCCAAAGCCGAACTTGTCGTTCTTCTTTTGGCGCTTTGTGTTGGACCCGGAAGAGGAACGGCCCGCACCAGACCGCTGAGAGTGCTTAGAAATTTCATCCTCAACGGCCACGTCAAACAAGTCACCTTCCTTTGTGCCGACATCTCCGTTGGACTCTTGGCGCTCTGAGACGTTCGTGTTAGCACCATACTCTACTGATTCGAGGCTGCAGGTGAACTTACTTCTTTTCAGCGTTTTGATCTTCTCGAGCGTTTCGCGCTTGGCCTTTTGCCTCTCCTGCAGTTTGGCAACCTGGACTTGCTTGCCGAATTTCTTGAGGTCTCTCTGCTTGCGCGCTTCGGCGGAAGCCTTCTTGGCAGAGGCCTCCTCCATTAATTTCGCCTTGACCTTCTCCATATGCGCGTCCTCTTTGACCATCTCAGCAAAGTAGTCCTTCGGCCGCGAAAAGGGCACACCGGCGGCAAGAAGCTTGGTCCTGCCCTGGCGGGCTGCTTCAAGGCACTGGGTGTAGAAGGCAAGCTCTCGCTGTAGATCGTCTGCAACGTCGGGAATGGAATCCGAAGTAGGAGCGGAAGAGACAATGATTTGATGCGTAGCAAAAGGCACGCTCGTGTCTTTAGGAATGGATATGCGCTCTAGAGAAGCAAGGAGCGCAGATGTATTGTTTATAGTTAACCGAGTGTGGGGAATGAGGTCTTCGCGATCTTCCTCGTTCAAATCTTCGAGATCGGAAACGGGAATATCTTCCTCTTCGTCTTCGTCATCCTCGTCATCGTCTGCCGCAGGGATTTTCCTCGAGTCGGTCGTCTTGGCGCTCTTTGGCAGTCGCTTTTCGAGTTCAATAGATGATTCGGAGGTGTCGCTGTCGTCAATTCCGTCAAGATCAAACTGTAAAGAGATATGTTAGTACCGAAACGTAGCATTAGGAATAGCAAAGGGAAATGTGCTACCTTCATAGGGCCATCTTCGTTTTCGTCCGAAGATTCACCAGCGTCTGATGGCGCCTTAGCAGCAACATTGTGGGAGGCTTGGGACTGCTTTCGCAGTTCACTCTTCTGGGGTGCCATTCTGACGTCTAATGAACCGGAGGCGCCGCTTCGTAGGTTCAGTGGTTTTGTCTGAATTTTTTTGGAGTTGCGACTCTCCTACACTTTTTACTGGAGTGCAGTCGACAGCCCGCTAAAAAAAAGTCGAGACAGGAAAATCTCAAAATTCTGCCACTGGTTCCACTCACCGCCAACATAAGACCCCACTATCCGGCAAGGCCATCAAGTATGGAAATAACTACAACAACTGTTGCATAGGAAATTCATGGACGGGAAAAAATTGAATATTTAATTAAAAAGCAGGCCAGTATTTTCAAGCTGTAGAGAAGAGAAGAAAAATCTTTATGGTACAGGATTTAGGATATCCCCTCATCAAATTGTGGCACTTTTAGACCAGCTGTAAGTTGCCGCGCAGATGGTGAACCATGTAAATATAAAATAGCTTCTGGTGGCATAGATGCGCATCCAATGCCGAAGCCAACCGATACTAAAAAGAGCTGAAATTGGCCGGTAAAAAGTAAGCGGGAACTTGGCCGGTGTAGGCGAGCGAGATAGTGTTCGGATACAGGGCGAGTTCAAAGAAGCAAAGCGCAACAATTTGACTAAGAGCCAAGAGGCTACATGATGATGCATGCCTGATAGCTGGAGTATTTCTTGTTCAAGTTTTCCATAGTGGTCGATTGCGTCAAGATGTCATTTTCGTCTGCATCGATATGGTCTGTCGTGTGGCACTTGGGTTGAAGCTCTTGAACCAGACGCCCATGGCGCTTGTTTGACCGAAGTTTGTGAGTAGATCTCGTGTGATAAAGGATAGGCATTATGGTGTTTTGTACTTCAAGGAAAATTGTTTTGAAGAAGATTTGCAACGTCAAGTTGGTCTCTGAATATATCGAGGAAGGAGAACCGCAGCATCGTGTATACGTGAAACGGAAACAGCAGCTTTAAGTATTCTGCAAAGTCACGGAAGCTAGAATAAAAGATGTAGGTCAATGCCGGCCTGTCATATTGTTTCTTGCAGAACAAACCCATGCTCTCTGTGCGTCTTAGTATTGTTCTGCCATCGGGCCCTCAGCAGGAAGAGTGGCGTTCCGCATCAGAGGGGCCTAGGTGCATTAAATGGCCTGTCATTGGTCAAACCAACCTTTCAAGGGTATTTTCAAAGAATATAAGACTGCCTTTCGGCAGTCGTCTGAGACACGCCACAATAGGAAGGAGATCATTGTACGTCCGCGCTTCATCTCTTACTATTGTTCTTCGGTGGCTGTGGGGCATGGGCCGCATGGCTGCACAAACATCTGGTCACGGCCACCACGCGACTCGACTCTGCCACGACATCGGCGTCCGGCATTTCTCCAGGAACGCAGGAACAGACAATAAAATCGTAATCGGAAGCGTCATCGGAGACGAATTCTACATCCGCCCCCGCATTGTCCGGGTTGATTGAAAGTGTAAATTGAGAAAGTGACTCTTTGGCAACCGTCAAGGTTAACAGCCCCACCTAGGTCCACAATTCTTTTGCATGCTCTTGACCCTGCAGGCAACTTTTTTTTTTTGACCGAAGCTTCTTGGCTTGCCAGATATCCTTCCCACGACCAATTATTCTAAGATTAGCGCAGCGCGAGGTTTTGCAGCACGCCAAAGTATTCCATTGCATCTTAGGACGGAACAGCGCCTTTTCTCAGCATGCCGCATAAGCATAAACGAAAAATTGGCGATGACGCCGAGTAGGTCATTCAAACCCGCGCTGTCTGTGCTTTGTATTAATGTCTGGTCACAGCTTTAACTTGCCACCTTCGCAAAGGGCGATGCCGCTGCCTGTTAACTCGAAGACGACAACCGTATCCAATGGCACCTCCAGGCAAGCGAAGAAGCGCCGTCAAGCAAAATCCGACGACGATGCACCTCGCGCGTTCAAACGACTGATGTCATTCTCGGCTGGGAAAAAGTTTCATTCCGGCCTCGACAACGGCAAAAATAAAAAATCTACCCCTTCTGAAGCAAATCAATCAAAAGAGAAGCTGCAAATAAAGCCGGGCGAAGACTTGAGAGCCTTTGCGGCACGTGTCGATGCTGCTATGCCATTGGCAGGAGTGTCTACAAAGTCTGGAATCAAAGGAGGCAAGGAGATCGACGGCATAAAGGTTCAAAGAACTCGAAAAGAGCGCAAAATGCACAAACTGTACGACCAGTGGCGGGAGGAGGAGCAGAAAATCCAAGATCGAAGGGAAGAAGAGAAGGAACTTGCAGCAGAGCGTGAACTGGAGAATGATGGCGAGGGCATTCTTTCCACTTCTATATTGGACGAGGGGGAAGGCTCTAAAAAGAAGAAGAAGGGGAAACGTGGCAAAGCTGCGGACGATGACGACCCTTGGGCAGAGTTGAAGAAGAAGAGAGGAGAGATTAAACACGGGTTGAACGACGTGGCTGAAGCCCCCCCTGAGCTACACAAGAAGCAGTCAAAACTTCTCAAGATTGTCGGAACGGCGACAGTTAATGTTGGAAGTGCACCCAAAGCTGCAGGCAGCCTGAGGCGGCGTGAGCAGCTAGAGGAGGAAAGACAGGATGTGGTTGAGGCATATCGAAAAATTCGTGAGCATGAGCAGCGCAAGCTTGATGCCAACAAAAAAGCGAAATAGAATGTATATTTATATATAAATTCATTAGCCAAAGCTGTTACGACGACTGGGCGCATTTCAAGATGGAACCTATTAATGAGTGATGAGAGAGATCGTACGCCAGCGTTCGCCCCATATTTATCTGCCAGAGGCACGAAGAAATTTTTAGTGTGCAACGCGACCCTGCGCGCTCTGGTTGCAAGTTCAACTCCTGCGAACAAACAATGATACCTTTTTTTATTCAACTATCTACATTATGCTACATTAATATTTATTACATCTTAGACCATGGTGACGAATCCTGAAGGGTTGATCGAGCGTATAGTGCTTCTCGCGTCTTGCGCAGGTGAACAAGGTATGCAGTCTCGTCGCCCTCTGAGCAATTCTCAGCTGCAGTCAAGCACGCGAGAATTCGCACAGTGGCCCACCATTACGATCATATATATTGTACGGTTTTAACAGGAATATTAGGCTGTCTTGTGTCAGAACTTCTTGCGTCGATTCTCCTTCTGCTCTCGATAACCGAAAGCGAGCCATCTCAACATGAAGTTCTTCGGTTATTAGAGAAGCCGCATACAGATGCATTTCGCACCACAGCAGTCATTTGGCAATGGCTCGTGGAGAGAAATGATTTCTCCGTCGGGAGTGGTCGAGAATACAATGATGCACCGTTAAGCAAGATTCTTGCCCTTGCTCAAAAGCCGCCCATCGCGGGCTCTTCGGCACACGCGCAAGCGCCCGGGACGAATGGGCAAACGAAACCTGGACTGCGAGTACACGTATCAGAAAGTATCATGTGGGAATCCTTGGCTGGCCATGGAGTCGACCACAAGCGGATTCCTCGATCAGAATGGATTCTCCTGCAAGGCATTGCCTCGACCACATCGAAAGGAATTCTGCAAGGTGATTTGGGCAGGCTTGTCGGCCAAGATAAACGCTCAGTACCGAAGCGAACAGGCTGTTTGGTAGAAAAAGGCTACATCACGAAAAGGACTACTCTCGTTCGTGGTACGAAGACGAGCAAGCTTTGGCTTAAATTTCTCGCCCCGTCGGCACCGGAGGAATCCAGTGACGGGAGGGAAGCCGAGACGGCTGTCACATTCTCAAGGCATTGCTTGATCGATAGCCTCGAAGCAGTACCGTGGCATACCAGATGGACAGGAGACTCCATTGATTACAGAGTGCTTGCTAATACAATCATGGCACTCTGCAAGGAATGGAACGTCATGCGCCTTCAAGATCTGAAGTCAAAGCTCGGAGTCCTGGGCATGACGTGGCAGATGAAGGTGGTTTCAAAGATCTGCAGATTTCTAAATGCGCGAGGAACCATTCAATATGTCGCCGCAAAGCTCAACAACCGCATATTTAAAGACTGCATCCGCTTCAACAGAGAAATGAACGCGAGGGACTGGTCCATCTTTCTGGCCACTGGGAAGAGGACGACGAAATTGACAAAAAATTTGACGCAGGAGCATGGAGATGAAGAGACCAGCATGATTGGTGCTCCGCAGAGTGGTTTCGAAGAGTCACACTGCCCGTCATGGTCTCTTTACATCCCAATCACTTCTCTTGTCGCACTTTGCATCCAGGAATCCGGCTCTGAGGGAGTAACGAATCCACAACTATGTGCGATGACTATTGGGCCTAGTTTCACCCGCTATTTAGCTGGTTTGACAGCCTCGATATCTTCGGATAACATTCAGCCAAGCAACGTGAAATATCTTGCTGTGAAGAGTGAGCGCGGCCGACCAGGCAAGTCTTCTTCGCTGTATTGGTACTTCATGGAGCCTTCAGATGTACTCCAACATGACACCTCTGAGGAACCAAATCACCCGAAATCGAAAGTGAAATCGACTGCCAAAAGCTCCAATTTGTTTGGTCCTTACAATTTCGCACCACTTGGCAACCGAAGCAACAGCTCTACCCAAATATCGACTCTCTCGGATCTGTGCCAGCGTGGGCTTTCACAGCAAAAGAGAAGAGGCCGACCGAAGAAGATCAAATCGGAACCGCGAGCCGACCCACTAGGTTCACCTTTTCGAGACTCTACGCTGGTAGAGCACTCAGCGAGCAGAGCCCTTAGGTCTCCATCTCGATCTGCAGTGGTGGAAAATGAAGGAGAACGCGCTGCGAATGATCAAGGAACTGAGGCGGAAATTCATGAGGCTGCCACAGGAGTCGGATTTTTGAATGAAGAGACGAATGATCAAGTGTCGGCCATTCGCGTTCGTGGGCGTCCAAGAACCCGTGGCGGCGGCGACGCTGGCCGAAAGCCACCGACGTCGAAGACCCAAGTGTCTAATAACCGCCAATTTACTTGCGAGAAGTGCTCTGGAAGTTGGAAAAATGACGTGGGCTTGAAGTACCACCTTGAAAAATCGCAAACTCCCTGCAATCCGACTTTCAAGCCGCAGCTCATGGCCGCTCCCAAAAGGAAATCTGGGTTTGCTTCCAACAGCTCTCAACCAAGAAGATCTGCTAAAAAAGCATTCTCTGGCGATTCGGATGATCTGCCTGCCCTTGGTAGCGGAGGTGGAGTAGAGTCAACGGATAGCGATCTCACAAATAAGAGTCGGAGCGGATCACGGAGATTTACTACTTCCTCCATGAGGAAAAAGCGTTTCGACGACCCCGAATCTCTAAATATCGATGAAGATATTTCTATTCTGTCGGGGCAAGCACAGCTCCTGGCAACTGCCACAGCCGTTCTACCAAGACAAGTTGACCCTTTTACTAAGCCACCAGTACGACAATCTGCCGCACCTGATAATATCAATGAAACGCTTGAAACAGAATATGCCGGACATGCAACAAGCGTTCCGGACTCTCGAGACGCCGTATCTGAAGTATCTCAGGCTCATCCCGCTGCTGGTGATTCGATTCCTGCAGATCCTGCCTCCGTTTCCGAGAGAATGGGGCGGACGCCTGGGAAACCAAGCACTAAAGGTTCAATTCGCCAAGAGCTGATGAATTTCATCACTGAACTGCTATACCAGCATAGTGGGGCGCTTCCTGCTGGACCGTCACTAGAAATCCTCGTCTCTGAGACGTGGAAGTCGAGGCCCGGCGGAGAAGACGTTCCCAGCGGAGCAAGGATCAAATCTGTAATGCTGCAAATGATCCGCGAAAAAAAGATCGTTGATCAGTGGCACGCGTTCAAGGCACCTGATGGCAGAATAGGAAAATGCCACATTATCACGATACCATCAGTCATGGCATTTGCTCCAGAAACAAGAAACCTTGTTGAGACCATTCGACAGCTTTATCCGGCCAACATCCTCCCGCATCAAATACCAGGGGTGCCTCGCAGGCCTGAGGTTGAAGCCAACCCCAAACAGGAAGACGAGGAGCAACAGGAGGCCGAAGAAGAAGCAGCGGATGAAACGAAACCGACTAGAAATGAAAATAGAGTGGGTGGAAGAGGCAGGAGGCCACTTGCAGCAGGAGTTGCGATCTTGAATGCCCCAGTATATGCGGCGCAAGTAACCGCCAAACGAGCCGCTGAGTCTGAGGATGTTGAAAACTCGCCCGAAAAACGACGCCGCATCGACGGAGAGATATACACTAACACCGAGGACAACTGGGACGAACGATTTTGGCCTGTGGCTGGCATTCCGCCCCCTTCAAGCCATATCCAGCAATTTCCTTCACCCATCCGCGCAGGATTCAGCTTGGATATTTTATTCAGCCCGGCCATTAGAAATTGCCAGAACACTACCGAAACCGGGGCACCTTTCTGGGCTCGTGATGGCGTGACCCATAGCTTCGAACATTTTTCCAAATCAATGCAACAGGAAGGATGGATTGAAGAGTCTGCTTGGTTTTCATGGATGTCGCATCATGATGGATCACCCCAATCCATTACACCTCGTGACCGCTCACAATTTAACTATTTCGTGGAAAAACTGAAATTCTGTCTGAACATTGAGATTGAGGCAGACTACAGCATTCAGTTTCCTTTTCAAGCTGGTGGGGTCTTCATCAATTTTCTCGGCGGCGATGCTGGCGACCACATCCAAGTTCCTGAGATACAATGGAGCAAATCAGAGAAACGAAGGAACGCTGCGGCTAAGGCGATAATGAAAGCGGATGAGGACGAGTCTGGCTTCTCTTCAGCATCAGCGGACGAGGGGCCAGAACTGCCACCAGATGCTCCTCATACACTACATGGCTTCAGCAATGCAGCAACATCCCAAGCAACATCGACACCAGTAAAACGGGCAGTACTTGCTTCGAGAAACCTCACTTCGCTGCCGCTCGATTTAGAGGAGCAGGGCTTGACGGCGCAGCATACGAGTGTTGATAACAATGAGCTTGTGGCTGCATTTGTGGTCATTCGAAGCTTACTTGGTGGTGTGGACAAAATCATTGACTGGGGCCTGTTGGCTCACCTGTTTCCGACAGTTGGGCTACCAAGTTTGCGAAGATTCTGGGCGAAGATTCGCAAAGAAAAAGCGTCTCTCCTTTCGAAAGCAACACAAGATTTCCAGGAGAGCTTAATCGTTGCACTTCAAAATGACGAAATCGCAATTCCCGATTACGAGCGACCGCTGGACTATGACTGGACATACTTGATTCAGTGGGCTATGAGGCACCCGAATCAAGAGCAGCTACACCTTCCCTTCTCTCGAGAGGAGTTTCATCGCGACTTCAAGCTTGAAGATGGTGACGCATACCACGAAGACTGGAAAGAGAAAATGTTCCACCCGCAGTCATCTGTCTATTCCCGCTTCGAAGTTGCCACGCTGCATTCCGGCACACTGACAGCCACCGAAGTCAGGCAAATGTCTGACTTCCAGCCGACACTTAGCACTGTTGAAATTGCTCGATCTTGGATACGCTCGCTATGCTGCACAAGCGAGACGGAATATACGCCCCAAGATGTCAAGGAGAGATTTTCTCTGCTATCGCATGACACGCCACAGCAGAACACCGCTGTTCTCAAGACAGCCATAGATGAGCTGACCAAGGAGCGAGTCATTTGCAAGAGCAAACGAACACCCTTTGGCGGACGACCCTACAGACTGAATGAGGGATACAGTTCTGTCCTCACAAAGGTCGCACACAGACAAAAATATCTTGACGCAGTTGCTTTCAAAAAGGGCCTCGACGAGGCTTTCCAGAGCAACAAGACGATGAAAGTGCCCTATACACTGTCTGACGGTGCCATGATGGCGCTGATTAACCTCATTGCCTGCGAGCGGATACGGATTACAGCAGAGACTATTCCCAACATACCTTTTGGTTTTGAACCAGGCAATTACGAGAGTCGTAAATATCCCAAGTCTTACTATCACCTGGACCTAGATATTGAGCCCACTCAATCCTATCTGTTCAACAACGATATTGAGATACTTGAGGTGATTCAACGGACAGGCGCGCCAAGAGGAGGCCGCGACAGAGAGATACCGCAGTGGATTGACTTCTTCGGCAAGCTCGACGAGCAGAGATGGGCTGATATTCTCGGCGCCGTCTGCTTCGCGTTTAATACAAGAGGCATTATGTCCATTGCGGGTATATGCGATGCCGTCATGCCCATACTTGACACATTTGAAGCGCGGATAATTGTGGCCTGGGGTCTCAATGTTGGGGTGTTCGTTAAAGCAGGAAATTCGGACATTGCACTTGGAGAATGGTGGTGGCTTATTGCACAACGCCTTGGAGAATGAGGGCGTCGTCTGCCACTGTTGAAATGGCAATGATGAGAAGATTGTGGGCAGTCGTCGCGGAGCTTATGAAGTCCGGAGCATGAGGTAACATGGACATGGGATATGCTTGCGTATCGCAGTGCTCTACATGTATAATTTATTACGGACAATCAGTCTTGAAAGGTACCGATTCGAAACAAAAGGCTATGTCATTGTAGGGAATAGAATAAAATAAAATAAATCAACGAAGAGGAAAAAACCGCAGTCTTCCTCAAGAACGCAAAACTCCTTGGCGCCAAACTATCGATTTGCATTTAAAATCCAAAGAAGACTTTGATGAGCAAGGCAATAAGCAAAACAACGAGAACCACAATGGCCCGGTCTATCCAAAGCGGGATCCCATCATCTGTCGTCTGATGACGAGTCACCATAGCCTGTACCGTATTATGTTGGGCAACTACCGCATTGCGCACAGGATCGCGGTTCATTATTTGCTGAGGTGGCGAGGCAGTAGTAGCGGATGGTTCGGCAACGGGTGCAGCGGTTGGAGCTGTTCGTACGAAGCCTTCGGCGAGTTCAGCATCTTCTGAGTTATTTTCCGTGGACTTTTCATCCGCTTTCTTCTCTCCTGGCTTCATCTCATCCTTCCAGACCATCTTGAGCTCTTGCGGGATAGCAACGTCTGAAGTGCCGCCATCAGAGTCCTGGCAGAGTTCCTCACAATCCTTCATGATTTCGGTATTGCATTTCGCGCAGACGCTGCAAGTCCAAGCCCCGGAATCTTTGGCTAATCTCTGACGCACGTCATCGGTAGTTTCTAGCCCACCTAGTTGGCCACGCGCTTCTGTCTCCATGAAGCTACGTAATCTTGATTAAGATGACATATTAGCCTGCGCGTCGCATAAAAATGGGCGAAATATGAGGCTCCAATACTCACGCTACCAATGCTGTGCGGACACCCCATGCAGGTTGCCAGGTCTCCTCATGATGACCACTGATACTGAGACAGATTTCGCGGTTGGCCTCGAATCTGCCATTCGGCGTCATGAAGCGAAACATGGGAGGGCGAAGAGGATAGGTTGGTGGCAGGGCGATGCGGCCATGATAGATGCCCTCGCTGTATACAGAATTAGGCGGTCCACGCAACGTGAAGTGCCATTCAAATAAATCTGTTTCCAAAGGATGTGCTGAGTAGTCCCTCGATGGCGAGTTGGAGATCTCGGCAGCCTCGCGCACTATAACCACATACGTTAGTAATAGAGCCAAAAAAGAAATAAAATAAGAACATGCTGGGCGCGGTAGAATAAGATAGAAAGGAATCTGGTATGGGTAGAGGGGAGAGGATGCAGCGGAAAGGCCGGACGCCGGCAGACATACGGATGCGTTTAATGGTAGGGGAGCGCGTGCTCATAGCCGTGGCCTTTGTGGCGGACATTGTCACAAAAGCTCGTGCCCTGAGAGATGCAAGGGCAATAAAGGAGATATGACGTATGCAAAGCGAGGTCAAGAGATGCTGGGAAATGACGCTGAAATGCAAGATCTAGTAAGGCGCCTGCTGTGGTATGGAATCGGATATGAATCGCAGAGTCCGGGGACTCGAGGTGGAGGACGGTGGCGGCGTAGCCACCCACGCATGTGAGTGAGCCACCGTGTCTGGTGTCTGGAGGGGGCGGGCGCTTCGGGGAGCGACGACCCTGCCTGACATCAGCGTTTGGGAATAGAGCTTCGGCCCACCGATTGCATGTGCGGATCTCCAAACCCAATGCAATTTAAAACGAGTTCTCAAGCCTAATTTTGTTTGCTACAAGGGGAATGCTCATTCTCTGAATTTGATTTCGATTTGAACTTGATTTATTTTCGAGTACTCTTTCTTTAACTTATTCATGAAGCTGATGAAGAGCTAGCGCAAGTACGGAGTACCTACCGGCCCCGGCTTTCGTGTGGGTACGTACTTCTCGTCGCCACTTTTTTAAACCACTCGCCAGCACAACAAAACTGGCTTAGTCATCTCCAGTCTCGCCAATTTCGACTGGCTTCCGCATGCCGTGACAGCTTCAACTCCTACGACGGCAGCGATAGAGGATTCAATTGCTCGGTATCGCACGCAAAAATCTCACCACGGTACGCGCTATTCGTCAATTGATTCGAATATCGCCTCATTGGAACCCAACTAACTCGCTTGACTGCAGAGACCGACGTGAACATATCGCGCGAAATCCCACGCCTCGACAGTTCGACATGCCTCCCAAGCCTCCGGTGCCCCATGTGGCCCCAATCTACCGCCTAACTGCCACTGCTCTCGGAGCTGGCATGTGGTTCTGGGTAAGATGGAACCTGCACTCGTGTGCGCCACCAACGACGAGCAATCATAACTGACGAACCCCCTTTGCAGTTGATGTACAGAGCGAAGAAAGACGGTACGATGCCCCGATTTCATGCTAATAGGACGAACCGAACCCAAATATTTCCATCAGAATGCTAACAAGTCATCATGCAGGTCCGGTTTTGATGGGCTGGAAGCACCCTTGGGATCACTGAAAGATGGAAGAGGACGTTGCAGGCTTCGCCGATGTATTTATAAGGCAGATCCTGTTGTAATACAAAACACACGAATGACAAAACGAACGAACACACAGCTGTGAGAGTGACAGTCTCGTCAACGGTCAACAATGTGCTTCCGTGCTGGAGGGCTTCTCGAACAAGTAATGGCACACGCCCCATGTGCTACCTTGTGCGTGCGCAAACATTTCTGATGACGCCATAAAGTACAACTGCCAGCGATTGAACCATACCTCGGCATCCTTTCCATACGCGCGCACAAGGCACGGCCATATCTTTTTCCTGTTCCTCAGCATTGATTGCCGCCAGTCCTGAGAAGCTCTTGTTAGCCGATGACGGTTACGACATGGAACCTTTCTTGGAACTTGCCTCAGTAGTCTTGCTGTAGTGCTGCCCGCTGATCCACCACTGTCTGCGCAACCGCAGGTTGTCTTGGAAATAGAGCAGCAAATCTGCCGACGGCATTGTTCCGCCCGTGAAAAAGTGTGTGGCCATCCAACCATCCGTAAAATTGTACGGCGTTGTTCTATGAGCAAAGAGATGCACAAAGAGCCTGCCATCCTGCTTGAGCGCGCGTGATAACTTGGCCATGAGTTGCCCGTAGTTTTTCATGTGCTCAAACAGCTGTCAGGTGTCTCGGAGTTAGTATCAACAGCAATCGTGGTTTGCTTGAGACTCACTTCGACGGAGATGATCAGATCGTAGCTCTCGGGCTCGAATTCATAGTCGACAATGTCCCCGGTGATGACAGTGACATTCTGGAGTCCCTTTTTGGCCGCATTCTTGTCAATGAACTGTCTCTGCGTCTCAGAATTCGAAAAACCCGTTACGATAGAGGCCGGAAATCGCTCGGCGAAAAAGAGCACTGCAGACCCCCAACCACAGCTTTGCGCCAAAATGTCAGCCAATTCTAGTTTCGGTATACGCAAGAGATTGCAGATGCCGTTCTGTATTTCTATATCGTTGAAATAGCTGGCATTCGTTACGGGAAGTGTCTGTACGGTCATACCCCAAGTCTAGGATCTTCATGCCATCCTTGATGTCCGCTCTAATGATGTAGAGCTCGAGCATCGCTACTTCGGCATCTGCGAGTGTTGCAGTGGCGCTTTCGTAGTAGCTGCAAGAGTATTTCATACGGGGTCCAAGGCAGTTTTGCCAAAATACTGAGTCAATCTCATAGTGTTGGTCATTCGCCCTGTCTGTCTCGATGGCGATTGGACGCGCCTTCAACTCGTCTACAAACGTCATCTTTGACTCCAAAGCAGACTCAAAAGAAGTATTGTTAAGTTCAGCAATCCTGTTTCCAATCTCTCGCCGCGCGCCATGGCGGAGAACTAGATTCGGAAGATAGCCCGCGTCAATTAGCCACTCTGTCATCGAGGCTGACTGGAATTAGATGCGAGCTCTGTCGATATCATATCTTAACTCACTGAAAGTAGACATTGCCACTGGTCTCGAAAATCTCAACTTGGCGGGAAAGGAGGTAAATTGAATAGACACACCGCGCGAAAGGAAATATTATAGTCTCACCACAGGGTTGTGCGACTTCGGGCAACGCGAGCATTGAGGAAAAGTCCCGAGTCCATTTGATGTGACGATGTGGCACGCTCAGCACGACGTTACCGACGTGGCAAGAACATTGCGCCAAGATTACAGCCTGCCGTGGCTGGAAACATTGGCCATTAGCGTTACGGCCCCCAATAACAGAAATGACCCATTCACACAAAGTTCAAGACGCAAAGAATTGGGTTCAAAATTCAATTATCGCAAAACCGACTCTAGGTGGTTCATACAGTGCGCCTTGTTGCATAAAATGGGTACCTACTGCATCATATCAACATGCAGTTCCTCCTGGATCTGCTTGTACTGCTTCCTTTGTTTTTGCTTTCCGGTGGCGGAGACTTGCAGCTGACCAAAATACTTGGCCAACGGAGCCGCTGCATATTTCTCAAAAGACCAAGCGACTCCCAAATACAAGCAACCCAGTCCCACCAAAAACAACTTGTAGTCCCATGACATTTTTGTAAGCTCCATAAGCTTGTTTAGCCATTTGGAGGGTCCAACTATCATGAATACCGTAATCGCAAGTGATATCAGTACTGTGACGATGAATGGCCCTGTGACGAGGTTAGAACTTGTGGATTTGATGCGGCATATGCGATACTTACAGTTATGCAAGGTGCTCTCTCTGAATGGGGGGCCAGCATTCAAGATCACTCCAGAGAAGACATATTCGAAACAAGAGACGAGGAAAAGAGCCGTGTTCTCCGAATTCTTGATGTCCGACTCATCATGGCCGATCACCGGCGGGATGTACCACGCCTGCTCCCGCACAGTGACGTATGCAATAGCCTGAATCGCGATGCAGATTGCCATGAGACCAAGTAAGGGCGTGAGCACTTTTCGGGAAACCAAGCCCGCTATGGGGCGTTTTGTGTGTAGCACCTGAGCCGGACCTGCCCAACCCATGAAAATGGCAATGGGCAAAATCAGGAGCAAGTCGATGAACAAGAACTGGAAGTCGCCGAGATTCGACGCTTTGGCGTACAAAAAGCTCACAGAAGTGAACTGGATTGCCGAGTACAAGCTCATGTATTTGAAACAGCTGAAACTGGTGACCAGAGCGGCGCGCCCTTCCCTTTATCTGGCGGTTAGATCGGCTTGAATATCTCGTATCTGGAGCGGTGGACATACCTGATTACTTCCAGCACGCAGCGGATATCAAATACTCTAGACGTGAAGGGGGCAGCGACAGATGCCTCTGCTTCTGACAAAGAGATTCCAACATCTGCAGCTTTCAGGGCACCACAGTCATTCGCGCCATCACCGCAGAATCCGCAGGAATAGTCGATGCTTTGCAGCTTTTCCACAAGCTCGTGCTTTTCATCGGGTGACATGCGCGCAAATACACCTCCAAGAACAAGCATCTATTCATGTTAGCGGAATGTTTAATTTGCAAAACGATAGTGAGAGCATACACGACGGAGTACCAGTGGCGGCGCGTAATCCACGATCCAGCGGAACACGTCACCGCTCACGGCAAGCGAGTAGTTTCGAAGGTTAGAAATTTCGTAGGGAAGAGAGAGGTCACCTTCCGGGGCTGTGGCGCGTGGCTGTATCCCTAGTCAGTTCTGCTATCTAGAAGTTTGAAAGTAGTCCAAGGCTTACCAGCAGCGTTGAGCTATCAAGTGAGAAGGCACTTCCGTCAATGCTTTCCCATTGTAGCTTGGCGGTTGGATCTTGAAAGTCGCCTACAGTTATTTAGCAATGTGTATTGCCCAGACAAGCTGCGATACAACTCACCTTCGGCAAATCGAGGCACAAAGCAGTGTGCGTGTTTTTGCAGCAGACCACATTCTCTCGCGACACTGATGGCCGTCAAAATGTTGTCACCCGTAACCATTACTGTTCGGATGTTGGAATCGATCAGCTCTTTGAGTACCGGAGCGGTGCTGGGTTTCAGTTTGTTTTCGAAGATAATGAATCCGACGAAGCGAAGG
This sequence comes from Paracorniculantispora psalliotae, assembly GCA_002796755.1. Taxonomy (NCBI): domain Eukaryota; kingdom Fungi; phylum Ascomycota; class Sordariomycetes; order Hypocreales; family Cordycipitaceae; genus Paracorniculantispora; species Paracorniculantispora psalliotae. The sequence goes on from PHFE01000008.1 coordinate 1,270,467, forward strand.
CCACTCTCGACTTCTTCACGTGTCATCTTCTGGACTTTTATCCAACTGAGTTTCTTGATATGGCGGGTAGCGCAGCCAATTACGCGATAGCCCTTGTGCGTATAATGCGATAGTAATTCTTCATAATCGGCCGGAACTTTGGAAGGTAGTTAGACGTTGTGTACCCAAGAGAATGCCTCACAAATACTCACAGCTATCAGGATCACAGATTTCACGCATCGCCTCTGGTGCACCTTTGACGAAAATGTCGCCGCTCTTCTTGCCAAATTGGCGCACCACCACGCTGGCGCGTCTCAATTGCGACACAAATTCGAAAGACTTAAGGACTCCAAGTTCCAGTTGGCCCTATTTCCATTAGAGAAGTCATTAGTACATGGTATGAGTAGAACATACATTGGGAGGTTTGGCGGTGGATGGTGCGAGGCCGCTCTCGTCATCTTCCCCGTCGCCGGTGGATTGTGTTCCTTCCTCAAAAGACCAATTTGTGAATTCGAACATTTTCAGGTCAAGTGGATCGCCAACAAGTTCCTCGTCAACAGATCGCAACGAATGGCACGTTGCCATGGTATACATGGCTGCCTGTTTTAGGTTGGGGCAGGATATCGCTGCTGTCGCGGGTCCGAAGGAGCTGGACTCGGTCAAAACGTCACTGAAGGTGCCAGTCTCTTCCGAAACAACCCGGACACCCAGAACATCGAGGCCGTCTTCGGTAAGCGTGCCTGTTTTGTCAAAGCACATAATATCAAGCTTTCCACCAACGTTGACTCTCTGGGGGCTGATACAAAATATTTGCTTTCCTTTTAGCCGGGAAAGTGCAAAATTTGTGCCAATCGTCAAAGTTGCTGGAAGTGCGGGGGGCACGACAATGGTGATAAGATCAAGCGCTCTTACGATGATCATATGCCATGCCATTTTCAAATGAATAAAATTAACAAAGGAGGCTGTGAAACCTATCAGAGCAATCCCCGCCATTACACTTATGTAGCGGAAGGAATCGCGATAGAATTTGAACCCGGAGGGTTTGGGAAAGAGCATCGACCGCACAAGAGCTCCTTTCGTTGTGTTAAAGCCAGTTCGAACGACGAGCGCAAGTGCGACAGCATCACCGTCAAGGTCTTCTTGAGGTCTCCGGGCACGAACAATCTTGGTACCACAGTACAGGAAGTGGCGTGCCGTCTCTGGCGACACAGATGATGCAGAAAGACTCATCTCGCGCAAAGTCTGGTCGATAGCAGGTAATTTCGACACGGGTACGGATTCGCCTTCTCTTGTCATTAGCCAAGGGTCTATATGTTTAGTCAAAAGCGAGGCTGTATCGTACCTGTGAGCATGCTCTCGTTAACAATGCAGTCACCGCTGAGAAGCAAGCTGTCGCTGGGAAACTGTGAGAGGTTCGGGTCGCTCAGCTCGTATACATCGCCCGGTACCAAATCACTAGAAGTCACATATTTCCCTAACATAGGCGTTAGCAATGCAAGGACGGTTGCTACAAAGGGCATTTTAATCTTACAGAATCCGTTGCGCAGCACCCGCACATCGCATTCAAAGCGAGATATTTCTTTAAGTCTTCGCATGGTCTTCGGCCAAGTTAGGTTGAAATTCGGCAAGATCGGTATGACAGTTCAACTTACCGCTCTAGTCTCCAAGAGTGTTGCTGCTATACTTCCAACTGACATGATAAAAATACAAGCCGCGTAGTAGTAATATGAATCCATAGACCAGAGTACCAAGCTGGCAATTTGGAAGATGTAGAACGGATGCAAGACCTAGGTGTGTCAACATTTGCACCGGCTTCGCCATAAAATTGAACCATCGATTCGTGCGAGTTAGACTTACTTCATCAACCAGGAGTTTACTGACAGACTTTTGCTCAATGTCTATGAGATTGGAACCAAAAATCTGTTCTCGCATGATCTTTTCGTCGCTGTCCAACCCAGAACGTACCAGGCGGACATCGGTCCAGTCTGGGTCTTTCCAACCAGACGACAAAATAAATCTGTCCTTGATCGGGTGGTAAAAGAACCGTACATAGCGATATTCGAGAGTTCGCAGGTCATCAAGGAGCGGGTCATTCTCGTCGTCCAAGCCGTAAGAAAGAAGCTTTTCAGACGCGCCAAATACCGAAGACACTGGTCGGCCGTAAACTTGCGTCTTGACATCAAGAATAGCAAGTTCACCCCACTGATTTTCCAGAACAACCCAGTCACAGCTTTGTAGCGACGTGGCTCGCCCCAGAATAGCAACGTACCAGCGAGGGACCCATCGCAGAACCAGATACGCAATGCCACCGGTGACGAGGCACAAGAGAAGGTAGACAGAGAAGCCCGCGTAGCTTGTAGAGAAACCCGCAATAGCAATTGTAAGATCTTCATTGGCCATGTAAACCTTCTGGCTTGTTCTTCCACCCAGTCGAGCGCTTCCTGCAGTAGCCGTACTATCTCTTCGTAGCAAGCGAGCGTGAACCGATAGCCGCGAGTGTGTCGACGAGCGCCGTCGCATGAGATAGTCGTCATCAGAGGCACTGTACTGGCGGTCGGCGGAGTCTTGGTCGTCAACGACAGCAAAGTCGGCATCGTCAAGGTCGCTTCCGATACTGTGTCTTCGGTTGTATATAGCATGGTCGCCGTCGAGGTCATTTTCGTCCGAGTTTTCAAGGTACGCGTCTTCTTCAGGTTCTTCATCGTGGTACGTGAAACTGGTTGTCGAATCTGCTCGTTGGCGGCGGTGCGAGAAAGCTGACACGCTGGTAGGTAAGCTTTCCGCGACCGGTCCAGAGTACAGCTAGAGAATGTCAGCATGCGAGATCAAACCTGAAATCATAAGACAATACCTCTTCGTGGGCCATCTCTACTTCCTCAAAGATGCTCGACATGCTCTGGTTGGAGTTAAGCCTATAGAGTTTCGGCTGGGAGGCTCGCGCCTCCTCGTCTTGCTCCCTGTGGTTATTCATGATGCTGGCTATTGGAGTAGAATATTCATTTTCGTCCAGAGATGTGCTGCCTGCTGTTTGCTGGTGAAATACGCGACTTGTTTATCGTATATCGCTGTCCCAATTGAGGACTTTCTGCACAGAACGGAGGAACTACTGCGTATCGCGTTGTGGTATTATTTACTTGCGAAGGGGAAACCGGGCGAACGAATTGCTAGGTAGCACTCTTCGGAAGCTTTTCCTGGTTTGCGACTGTGCCCAAGGTGCTGGAGGGCGTCAGTGTGGGGCAATTCTGTAAGGCTTCTGCAGTGGGTGGTCGGTCCGTTGAAGGACGGGCTGGTTTTTCCGATGCGCGATGCGTGGAGGCGCGTCAGATTGAAAATACTACCAACTGTGTTACGCTCAACTCAATTTGCTCAAAACGAAACACCACGGGCACAAGTCACCAAACTGTGGAGAATATTCAATATAACTGAGCACAAATGCGCACCAGCAATCGCCTACTAGTACCGCTCCATGGTCACCGCCGTATTCACCAAGGCGTGAGACAATCGAGGGCGAGAATAGGCAATTAATTAAAACAGGCTACGAATTTCACTACTTTTGCGACAACTTTTCAGAAGACTAGAATTCACGGACATACAGTAGTTCATTTAGCAATCACGTACCTTGTGGCTTACAAGACTGGCTGCAAGCGGCACGCCACGCTAATAACCACCTTACCTGTTGAAGACGGAAGAGCTGGCACTGACAAACTGCTGGGGTCAGACTCAGCAGCAATGCCAGCCTCTCCGGGACCACCAAGCGTTCCTTTTTTTTTTGGTACTGTAGTGGCGGTGTAGTGCAAAAAGCGCCTGGATAACAAAAACTGCCAACCACTAGTACTTCGCTCGCCACCAGCGTGCTGCAAGCAACGAGTCGTGGCTCAGCCATGGATGGGGCCAGTCGCGCAGCGCCTCACCCACGGAGTACCTGAGTCCGAACAATACCTGCCAAATTATGTGCTACCTGCCCTAGGAGATACTTCCCCGCTGACCTGAGTAACTACCAGCATCCTAGTACCTCCCAACAACCCGCGCACCTACTCAGCGCCAACTAAAAATCCGCCCTTGGCTTGGGAAATTTTTCCACTCCAACACAACGCGGTCCTCCCCTCCTCCCCCCCACCAAAAATTCGCAACCCCAGTCGCTTTGGGGCACCTAACTTTCTTCATACCTATCCATCACCACCCCTCTTCTCTTTTTCCTTCTCCCCCCTCAACGTCCGCGGTAGCTTCCACCGGTCTAGCAGTTACTTACGAACCCTTCATTCACAATGGCCGAACCGATCCCAGGCAAGCGTTCTGACCAGATGACGGCTCCGTAAGTCCGCGATGCCATTACAGCCACCTCTGCCATGCTTACCAACCCCACTTCAGTACGCCTCAGAACACTCCCGCGACAAACGCGCCCATCTCCTCGCGAGCCCAGCAGCCCGGCGTGGCCAGCATCATGGAGGGTTAGTTTTCGGTTATGAAACTCAGCTTCGTGATGATACTAACAGACAATCGTTCGCTAGATGACATGGAGCGTGCTGCTGCCGCCTCCATCTTTGCCCAGAACCCCCAGCTTGTCCAAATGATCCAGGGTCGCCTCGGCTCTCTTATTGGCCGCTCGTCTGGTTACATCGAGTCTTTGCCACCCACGGTCCGCCGCAGAGTTTCGGGTCTCCGAGCCATCCAGAAGGACCATGCCAAGCTCGAGGCTGAGTTCCAGGAGGAGGTTCTCCAGCTCGAGAAGAAGTACTTTGCCAAATTCACCCCGCTTTACGAGAAGCGCTCTGCCATCGTCAACGGCCAAACTGAACCTACCGAGGAGGAGATCAAGGCTGGCGAGGATGAGAACTTTGAGGTTCAGCCCAAGGCCCCCGAGGGCGATGAGGAGGGCATGGAGCTCGACATTCCCGAGAACGTTGCTGGTATCCCCGAGTTCTGGCTCTCCGCTATGAAGAACCAGGTTACTTTCGCCGAGATCATCACCGACCGTGATGAGACTGCTCTCAAGCACCTGACCGACATTCGCATGGAGTACTTGCAGGAGCCTGGTTTCAGACTCATCTTCGAATTCTCCTCAAACGAGTTCTTCTCCAACAAGACCCTCACCAAGACCTACTTCTACCAGAACGAGAGCGGCTACGGCGGCGACTTCATTTACGACCACGCCGAAGGCGACAAGATCGAATGGCTCCCGGGCAAGGACCTCACTGTCCGCGTCGAGGCTAAGAAGCAGAGAAATAAGAGTAAGCTCCCCACCATTGCCAGGCCTTCCTGCCCTCAGTTTCGTGGGGCAAGAAAAGAGGACACTGCTAACATTTGACTTGTAGACACCAAGCAAACCCGAATTGTTAAGAAGACCGTCCCCACCGAGTCCTTCTTCAACTTCTTTTCCCCACCCAAGCCCCCGAGCGACGAGGACGACGAAGAGGACGAGGACGCTGCCACCGAAATTGAGGAGCGTCTCGAACTGGACTACCACCTCGGCGAGGACATCAAGGAGAAGCTCATTCCTCGCGCCGTTGACTGGTTCACTGGTGAGGCCCTTCGCTACGAGGAGATTGATGATGGCGACATGGAGGAGGGCGACTTTGATGATGAAGAGGACGAGGATGAAGATGACCTCAGCGATGATCAGGACGAGGAGGAGGAGACAGATGACGACGTAAGTGATATATATTCCAGGCGCATTGCCGCCGTGCAGAGACTAACTTTTTTTCAGGACGATTCTGGCAAGCCTAAGCAAGAAGCCGCCGAGTGCAAGCAGAGCTAAACGAGCAACTTCGGTGTTGTCTGCCAGATCCTGTAGAACTAAGAAGGGTTATTCTGTGAATATTTATGTGCGAGGTTAAGGCTCTTTTTATTTCACACATAGGCACCCTCGGGCGAGGGTGGCAAGGGAATTGCAACGTACAATGGATACATGGCTTTCTGTTTATTGGCGGAAAAGATGCGGAGAGAATCTCGACAGTACGACATTGTCTTTTCGAGTTGACAAGTAACTAATGGAAAATATACATGATTTTTTAACATCACTGTAGCGTGTCCAACTTTGAAAACTCTCTGATTATATTTCTTCAGCTGAGAAGCGTTTGGTTTTGGAAGTTTGTGTGTGGCTACCAGTCTTAACGTTCGTTTAAGAGTACACCGCGATTATAACTACCAGCCACCAATTTGGTTGTATTTATCATGCAAGCGAATGGAAACCACGCCGAGTTTCTCACAAACCTACTTCACACTTGTCGGGCATTTCATCGGTACATAGGAAGCTGGCACTTAAATTTGGAGCCAAGACGACGATGGTTCATCAGCAGCAGTTACAGTCTGAAAAGGTTACTCCGTGTGAGTTTTTGTGCCATCCACTTTCGATTAGGTGCGTCGATTATCTCGATACAATAATGAGGTGCGGAACTGCCCAACGTTAATGATACAGAAATGGGAGTGGCATTTCTTTCTTGGCCATGCATGTTCTCCGTCGCCGGCATGCTAGGCGGAAGCGGGATTTCCGAAACTGGTCTAGTCCCATTGCCGGCACTGCACGTCGCATCGGGAGCAGCGGCAGCCTCTGACTCATTTACGGCGGCGTCTACTTGCAAAGTCCAAAAGGGAAAAGGAAAGTAAAAAGGGAATACAAGGAAAGGTCTGAAATAGATTGGGGTGCGCATGTTATCCTTCCACGAACCAGTCATTACAAGCCGTGGATGCTCATGTGTCACGTCGTGGTAGTGGCGAGTACATGGATGCTAGGCCGTCTTGCTGCAACGTTTTCATGCCAGGCTGGATTCGGCAAGGGCACAAAGTCGGTTTGGCTCCCTGAATCGGCGCTGAAAAACTGACACCTTGACTGCTCCTGGCCTTATCGGAGACCCCACCCCACTTGCATCATTCTCTCTGGGCCAAGTAGCAACTCATAGGTACATAAATGGGCGCAGCCCTCAAAGCTTTCAAATCGTAAAAAACCCTCATTGCAAAGTAACTGCCACTATGACGCCTCCGTTGGATATTGACCAGGGCGCTTCCGCCAAAGGCCAGAGGAAGTCTGTGTCGCACAGCTGGGACCAGAACCTCTCTACCTCTCCCAGCGCAACATTTCAGTCACCCCCACCAAGCTGGGCGAGGTCGCTGCCGCAGCGCGGTGCTCCCAAGCAACTCAAGCCATTTAACACCCAGGACGTCAAGATTCTCCTCTTGGAAAATGTCAATCAAGCTGGATGTGACATTCTCAAAGGCCAAGGATACCAGGTCGAAACCTACAAATCCTCGTTGCCAGAGGATCAGCTAATCGAAAAGATCCGGTACGTTGTCCCGCCTGATACGCTCGCGCCACCGCGCAGGGTTGCTAATGGCTAGCGCAGTGATGTTCAGGTCATCGGAATTCGATCAAAGACGAAACTCTCAGAACGCGTCCTCCGCGAAGCAAAGAATCTGCTGGTCATCGGCTGCTTTTGCATTGGCACAAATCAGGTCGACCTCGAGTTTGCGGCGCGAAATGGTATCGCTGTTTTCAACTCTCCTTTTGCGAACTCGCGCAGTGTCGCGGAGCTTGTAATAGGAGAGATCATCTGCCTCGCTCGACAGCTAGGCGATCGCTCCAACGAGATGCACCGCGGGACATGGAACAAGGTCAGCTCCAAATGTTGGGAAATTCGTGGCAAGACTCTGGGTATGTGACCATCTATATACGCGCTGCCAAGTCACCGTCATATCACATTACTAACGTATCCAAGGAATTGTGGGATACGGCCATATTGGATCGCAGCTCTCTGTTCTGGCCGAGGCCATGGGTATGAGTGTGATTTATTATGATGTTGTTACTCTGATGGCGCTTGGCACCGCGCGCCAGGTTCCAACGCTTGAAATTCTACTGGAGGAGGCCGACTTCGTGACGCTTCATGTGCCTGATCTTCCAGAGACACGAGGCATGATCTCTGACAGCCAGTTGGAAACCATGAAAGACGGCTCATATCTGATTAATGCAAGCCGTGGCAGTGTCGTTGACATCCCGGCCTTGGTAAGAGCCATGCGTTCTGGCAAGGTGGCCGGTGCAGCTCTTGACGTGTACCCTAACGAGCCTGCTGGCAATGGAGATTATTTCACCAATAATCTTAACCAATGGGCTGAAGATCTTCGAACTGTGAGCAACATCATCCTGACGCCGCACATCGGCGGCAGCACTGAAGAGGCTCAGCGAGCTATTGGTGTTGAAGGTACGGATGGAAGACACCTTTAACGAAGTAATTTGGCTAACAATTATACAGTTGGAGAAGCGCTTGTTCGTTACATCAACCAGGGTATCACGCTGGGCAGCGTGAATCTGCCAGAGGCTCAGCTGCGATCGCTGACTCTTGATGAGCCGAACCACGCTAGAGTAAGCACATGCATGCTCAACGCTATGTTCACTTTTACTTACATGATGGCAGGTTATATATATACATCGCAACGTTCCGGGTGTTCTTCGCAGAGGTAAGCCACGGCATACTCTTATTATTATTGTTGTTTTACTATGACTAACTTTTTCTGCAGTCAACGAAATCCTTGGAGATCACAACGTTGACAAGCAAATCAGCGACAGCCGTGGCGACGTAAGTCTAGCACACTTTCAAACATCATCAAAACATAGAAATAAGATCTAATAAGGTTTGCAGGTTGCTTACTTGATGGCCGATATCAGCAATGTTCAATATGAGCAAATCAAAGATATTACAGAGAGCCTTGAAGCCCTCAGCTGTGAGTACCATACCGCCAACTTGTCTTCAATCACATGCAGTTACTGACGAGAACAGCCTGTATCATGACTCGGGTTCTGTATTAATCGGACCGAAAGAGACGCGCTTGTATCAGCGTAGGTGTACTGTATGGCAGTACTCGAACTCAACGTTCAACGACTTGTTACGGCTTTGAAAAGCTACCACACGACTCATCCTGTGTGGACCAAAACAAACAACAAAAAGATTCCTTTACTGGTGCTCTCAACTAGAAGTGTATTGGGGAACATTATTTACTCAACTTTAATCAAAAATACGGTGGCTCCTATTCGTGAAAATCATTTACCATTTACGTGTCCCACTTTGCCTTTGATTTTTCTTTTGACTTTCTTTTCTTTTCCCAACCTCGCGCTCAGCAGGCCCCTCACAAGCTATACCGTATCAAGCAGTATATACTGCATTGCAAGAGGAGAATTCTGCAAATCGAGTTGGAAGGCCGAGATGGGAATCATCTAATGCATTTTAACAATGAAATCCTAAGAAACTTTAAGAAAGATTTCGCGTGGCATCAGTAGGCACGTTTCAAAAAGCCAAGCCAAAGGCTTCCCAGCAAATCCGCCCCAGGGTCCAGAGGCCATGAACCAGCCAGCCCCTTTTTTTGGCGTGGCTAAGTTAGTACCTAGCCTAGCAAAACTGCTAGCACTGTGTCTTCCAGCCTCTCGGAGTTCAGAGTGGGGTACGGCCTCTGTAGCGTTGGGAGATTGGCGCCTCCCATCACTAACAGTCACCGGTGTCAGACATAACCGTGTCGCGTTACTGGCCGTGGCAGCTGCTAAATAAGCAACCCAGGCACGGACCAGCTGCACTGAGGCATCAGGGGCTGCTTGTTCAGGGCCCTCTGGCCTCAGGAGCACTGTACCCACTAACCAACGGTGACGCCCCCTGCTCCATGGCCACCACCCAGCCGACGCATGCCTACCTTACCTGTCTGTCTGCGGTATCGTTGTTCATTTTCAGACCGTAACTCTTTATTCCCGCCACGGCAGCCCCTTGATCCGTGGAGTGAGCCTGCAAAGGGGTGGTTGACTACATCTCTTTCTTTCAATCTTCTTCTCTTTTTTTTTTTACACATTACGTGGCAAGCTGCGCGGCATTGATCTGTATGTTCCAATCGAGCCTCCACTGCGACGACGGCCGAATCTCTACCTGACGTCGACGGCTTCCTGACTTCCAGCCTTAGCTACAACTGATGGTCACCCCCATCCCATCTACGAATTTCTTCCATTCTGTTTCAGTGCCGAGCTTCCCTGAGCCCGTCTAGCCACCGGCCGTTCGCCGTCGACCCCTTTCCCGATGGCGTCGACCTACGATGTCGGCACCAAAGCTTGGCAGCCTGATGCTGCTGAGGGTTGGGTCGCTTCCGAGCTCGTGAGCAAGACTGAGAATGGCTCAAAAGTCCAGCTCGAATTCAAGTTGGAAAATGGCGAGGTTTGTTCAAGCATTAGACGAGGCATAACGCCCGCGCTAATTTGGTGTAGACGAAAACCATCGAGGTCTCCGCCGAGGCTCTCCAAGCAGGCACAGACCCGGCCTTGCCTCCTTTGATGAACCCGACGATGCTTGAAGCGAGCGATGACCTGACAAACCTTTCGCATCTTAACGAACCAGCTGGTATGGTGCTTGCGATACAAATACACCGTGCCGTTGAACGACCGATCTAACATGTGCTTTCGCAAACAGTCTTACAAGCCATCCGACTACGATATCTGCAAAAGGAAATTTATACCTACAGTGGTATTGTTCTCATTGCGACCAACCCATTTGCCCGTGTAGACTCGCTCTATGTTCCGGGCATGGTGCAGGTCTACGCCGGCCGCCACCGAGCGACACAGGCGCCTCATCTTTTCGCCATTGCCGAAGAGTCTTTCATGTAAGACGAATCAACAAACAGCTACGCATTCACCAACTCTAACACATTGCAGGGATATGCTTCGTGACAACAAAAACCAAACGGTCGTTGTATCTGGAGAGTCTGGTGCCGGAAAGACTGTCAGCGCAAAGTACATCATGCGGTACTTCGCAACGCGAGAGGCACCAGATAACCCCGGTGCTCGTTCGAAACGCGGCCCAGAAGCCATGAGCGAAACAGAAGAGCAGATTCTGGCAACAAACCCGATTATGGAAGCATTCGGTAACGCTAAGACGACCCGCAACGATAACTCATCTCGATTCGGAAAATACATTGAAATCATGTTCGATGACAAGACAAATATCATCGGTGCCAAGATCCGAACATATCTTCTGGAACGATCAAGACTTGTCTTTCAGCCGTCCAAGGAGAGAAACTACCACATTTTCTACCAACTGGTTGCTGGTGCGTCGGAGCAGGAGCGCGAGGAGCTTAGCATTCTTCCCGTTGAAAAATTCGATTGCTTAAATCAGGGCGAATGCCCAACAATTGATGGAGTTGACGACAAGGCTGAGTTCGAAGCGACCAAGAAGAGTCTACAGACTATCGGTGTTGCGCAAGAGCAACAAGCTGATATTTTCAGACTCTTGGCTGGTCTGCTCCACCTCGGAAATGTCAAGATCACCGCTTCCAGGAATGACAGTGTGCTCGCTCCGACAGAGCCGTCTCTGGAGCTTGCTTGCAAGATCCTTGGTATTGATGCAACCGAATTTGCCAAATGGATCGTCAAGAAGCAGCTTATTACCCGCGGCGAGAAGATTATCTCCAACCTGTCGCAAGCCCAGGCTGTCGTCGTCCGTGACTCCGTAGCCAAGTTTATCTACTCCAGTCTATTTGACTGGCTTGTGGACATCATCAACCAGAGCTTGGCTACTCCACAAGTGCTTGATCGCGTCAAGAACTTCATCGGTGTCTTGGATATTTATGGCTTTGAGCATTTCGCGAAGAACTCCTTTGAACAATTCTGTATCAACTACGCCAACGAGAAGCTTCAGCAAGAATTCAACCAGCACGTTTTCAAGCTTGAGCAGGAAGAATATCTCAGGGAGCAAATTGATTGGACTTTCATCGATTTCTCCGATAACCAGCCTTGTATCGATCTGATCGAGGGCAAGATGGGTGTACTCTCTCTACTCGACGAAGAGTCTAGGCTTCCAATGGGAAGTGATGATAGCTTTGTCAACAAGCTCTATCAAAATTTCGCTACCGATAAACAGCACAAATTTTTCAAAAAGCCCAGATTCGGCAAAACTGCTTTCACGGTTTGTCATTATGCCGTCGATGTCACCTACGAGTCCGAGGGCTTCATTGAAAAGAACCGAGACACCGTCCCAGATGAGCACATGACCGTTCTCCGCTCTACCAGCAACGCCTTCTTGAAGGAAGTTTTGGATGCGGCTTCTGCCGTCCGCGAGAAAGACGTCGCTTCGGCTTCTTCCAATGCCGTGAAGCCCGCTGCCGGACGCAAGATTGGCGTTGCTGTCAACCGAAAGCCAACTCTCGGTGGCATTTTCCGATCTTCGCTGATTGAGCTGATGAACACGATCAACAACACGGACGTTCATTACATCAGATGCATCAAGCCCAATGAGGCAAAGGAGGCTTGGAAGTTCGAAGGTCCCATGGTTCTGAGCCAGCTTCGCGCCTGTGGTGTTTTAGAAACTGTGCGAATTAGCTGTGCCGGTTATCCAACACGATGGACGTACGAGGAATTTGCTCTCCGTTATTACATGCTTGTCCGATCCAGTCAATGGACTGCAGAGATTCGACAAATGGCCAATGCCATTTTGACAAAGGCTCTTGGTACTTCGACCGGCAAGGGGCTCGACAAATACCAACTGGGTTTGACAAAGATTTTCTTCCGTGCGGGTATGCTGGCATTTTTGGAAGGCCTCCGCACCAGCCGCTTGAACGAATGTGCCGTGATGATTCAGAAGAACCTGAAAGCGAAATACTACAGACGTCGCTTCTTGGAAGCCCGGGATGCTGTCATTCGCAGTCAAGCCGCTGCTAGAGCTTATATTGCCAGACGCAAAGCCCAGGAGCTTCGCACCATTAGAGCAGCCACAACTATCCAACGTGTTTGGCGCGGTCAGAAGCAGCGTAAGTCGTTCTTGCGCATTAGAAAGGACATGGTTCTGTTCGAATCTATGGCCAAGGGCTATCTCCGACGTAAGGCCCTCATGGAGGCTCGTGTTGGCAATGCTGCCCTCATCATCCAGAGAGCTTGGAGATCACGTCTCCAGAAGCGGTCTTGGAGACAATACCGCAGAAAGGTCGTCATTGTTCAGAAGCTTTGGCGTGGTAAGACTGCTCGACGCGAGTATAAGAAGGTCAGAGAAGAGGCTCGCGATCTCAAGCAAATTTCATACAAGCTTGAGAACAAGGTCGTAGAGCTTACTCAGTCTCTGGGTTCTATGAAGAAGGAGAACAAGGGTCTCGTCTCGCAGGTGGAAAGTTACGAGTCGCAAATCAAGTCCTGGAAGAACCGCCACAACGCCCTTGAGGCTCGAACCAAGGAGCTGCAGACGGAGGCCAACCAGGCCGGTATTGCCGTCGCCCGTCTTGAGGCGATGGAGGATGAGATGAAGAAACTCCAGCAGGCCTTTGACGAGTCCACTGCCAACATTAAGCGGATGCAGGAAGAGGAGCGTGAGCTTCGCGAGTCGCTGCGTGTTGCGAACTCGGAGCTAGAATCTGCCAAGCAGGTTGGTACTGAGAGAGAAAAGGACAACTCCAGTCTCAAGCAAGAGCTTGAGTCTCTCCGAGACGCCTTGGAGGTTGCCAAGAGAACTGCACCCGTTAACGGTGAACTGGCGAACGGTGCAGCTCCCGCACAGTCCGTCGCAACTGGTCTCATCAACCTGGTCTCCTCTAAGAAGCCCAAGCGCCGCAGCGCCGGTGCCGAGCCTCGCGATGTTGATCGCTTCAGCGGAGCTTACAACCCTCGTCCAGTCTCCATGGCAGTTACCAGCACGGCGCACAGACAGAACTTGTCCGGCACGGCGTTTATTCCAGGTGTTGATAATATTGAAATGGAACTGGAGACTCTCCTTGCCGATGAGGATGGCTTGAATGAAGAGGTCACTATGGGCCTGATCCGCAACCTCAAGATCCCGTCGCCAAACAGCAACCCACCGCCATCCGACAAGGAGGTACTTTTCCCATCTTACTTGATCAACTTGGTCACCTCCGAGATGTGGAACAACGGATTCGTCAAGGAGTCCGAACGATTCCTCGCCAACGTCATGCAGTCCATTCAGCAGGAAGTCATGCAACACGATGGCGATGATGCCATCAGCCCCGGCGCATTCTGGCTTTCCAACGTCCACGAAATGTTGTCGTTCGTTTTCTTGGCCGAAGACTGGTATGAGACTCAGAAGACGGACAACTACGAATACGATCGCCTCTTGGAGATTGTTAAACACGACCTTGAAAGCCTTGAGTTCAACATTTACCACACTTGGATGAAGGTCCTCAAGAAGAAGCTTCATAAGATGATCATCCCTGCGATCATCGAATCGCAGTCTCTGCCCGGCTTCATCACAAGCGAGAGCAATCGCTTCTTGGGTAAACTTTTGCAATCAAACTCCCAGCCCGCATATAGCATGGATAACCTCCTGAGCCTGCTCAATAGCGTCTTCCGCGCCATGAAGGCCTACTACTTGGAGGATTCTATCATTACGCAAACTGTGACCGAGCTTTTGCGTCTTGTTGGTGTCACCGCCTTCAATGATTTGTTGATGAGACGTAACTTCCTCTCATGGAAGCGTGGTTTACAGATTAACTACAACATCACTCGAATTGAGGAGTGGTGCAAGAGCCACGACATGCCAGAAGGCACTCTGCAGCTGGAGCATCTAATGGTAAGTTGGATTGATCTTCACAACGCGAGATATTTCTGTTCTGACCCCATTTGTAGCAAGCTACCAAGCTTTTGCAGCTGAAGAAGGCGACATTGAATGATATCGAAATTATTCAAGACATCTGCTGGATGTAAGTAACACCACATACAATGTCTGCCTGACGCTGATTACTGACCGATAACTAGGTTGTCGCCAAACCAAATCCAGAAGTTGCTCAATCAGTACCTGGTTGCTGATTATGAGCAGCCTATTAACGGTGAAATCATGAAGGCCGTCGCATCTCGTGTCACTGAAAAGAGTGACGTCCTGCTACTGCAGGCTGTCGACATGGATGACAGTGGTCCTTATGAAATTGCTGAACCACGCGCTATTACAGCGCTGGAGACCTATACACCTTCTTGTGAGTCGCATTGGTTCTGATCAGCGCATCAAAATAATCTAACATGCCATCTAGGGCTACAAACGCCGCGCCTCAAGCGCCTGGCTGAGATCGTGTCCGCACAGGCAATTGCCCAGCAAGAAAAGATTGAGTATGGAGATGGTGATGAATTCAATCGTCCCACGAGCATAGCTGAGGTTGACGAGCTGGATGTCGGTGCTGAGCAATGAGGAAGATGATGTATTTCAGGCTCTGCTGCGGCATCCTGACGACGATGTGCTGATGAATCAATTGATTTCGCATGTACAATTGGTGTTGATGTTGGGACTTGTATTTCGCCCCTAATACGGCTAGAGAAAAATAGGTACGGTGTAGGGATGATATCACGGCCAGAAATTATCTGTGGGATGTGAATATAGCAATCCGCATGTAGTTTGATTAATGTTGAAATGCTTGCATGAAAAATCTCATCGACCTGCTGTTGTGAAGAAGTGCGCTGTCTGCGGGTAGCAATTTAGGGTGGGGCTGAAAAAAGTCAACGCGACAGGCTGGTGAACAGTTTCTCAAGGTACAAGTTCGTTAACCGGCACTGCGTATTATACGTTCGTTGTCTTTCTCTGTGTGGATTTTTCTAAATTTATTTCTCTCTTTCGTCCGTTTACCTCGCAGCCTTGCTCGTCCGAAACAATGCGGGAGTCTCCGAACATTATCATCACAGGCACACCCGGTGTGGGCAAGACGACACATTGTGAGAGCCTCGCCGGGAGATTAGGGCTGCGACATATCTCGGTGAATCAGGTTGTCAAAGATAAAGACTGCCATGAAGGCTTCGACGAAGAGTACCAGAGCTGGATCGTCGACGAAGATAAGGTGAGTAGTGCTCGCGATTGCTTGGGGAGCTGCCCGTGCTGATGGTTCGACTAGCTGCTAGATGCGATCGAAGATGAAGCGAAACAAGGTGGCTGTTTGATAGATTGGCATGCTTGTGACCTGTTTCCCAAGAGCTGGATTGACTTGGTGGTTGTGCTTCGAGTCGACTCGACCACTCTGTATGATCGACTGAAAGCGAGGTACGTCCTGTGCACCTATGTACCTTCATATTTCGCACGGCATTCTGACTTCATTCAATAGGGATTACCCAGAGATCAAGCTACAGGAAAATTTGGACTCGGAAATCATGGAGGTGCTGTTGCAGGAGGCCAGGGATTCCTACGACGAGGAGATTGTCATTGAGCTCACCAGTAACACGTCGGATGAAATGGATACGAACGTGGATCGGATTGAGGCTTGGGTTAAGCAGTGGAAGTCTGATAACAAATAATATGTGGCATTGTTGCTGGCTGCGTTGTTCCGTGCTTCGTTAATTTTATTGGTGAGACGTTGACCCTGGCAAGCTCATAGCAATCGTCAACGCAGTACAGCACGGAGGGTAAAAGCAGTCCTGGGTCACACAAGGGAGCGCTCAGGGGAAGGGAATACACAAATATACACCAAGGAAACTGACACCGAGCCGGACAAAGGAGAGAAATATCCCGTGAACTCTGATAGCAAGGGTGATGCAGGGTAGCATCGGACCACACGAACCAAGCCATGACTTCAGATACAAATAAACACGCGATCCCAGGCAGTATAGACTAAACATGGATGTAGAGGAAGATTTTTTGAAGTTCCCAATATCCAATAAAGAGGGGCATCACGGCATGGCCAACTACGCTGGTTGTGTGATCCCAGAGCCTGGGGAAAACGGGACTAGTTACATCGACAATTTAAAAGCATAACGCACAAATATACGAGAATGAACACGAATAAACGACAAATGCAAGTAAGTTACACATCTAAATACCATGCCCAAACCACGACTTCCAACACCGGACGGGTATCGTGCCAGGTCGGCAAACCCTACCCGCTCTTTTTCTTTTCTCCTCCGGGCCGGTCTAAAGAGCGAGGATCGAGACCTCTGCGTCGCATTGCGCTCCTCTTTGCGCGCTCCATATATTCCTTGTCTTCGTCGTCATCAAAATCGGCAAATCCACCGTTGGCCTTGTCACCGCTGGCGCTCGCAGAGTCCGTGTCAACAATAGGAGCCTTGTCCACAGGTAGAATGGGTTCATCGGCGCTGGCTTTGCTCTTGGATGCGCTTGCGGGCGTAGGTCCAATCTTCTTGAACTTGGCAACGTAGAAACCGTCCACGTTATAGGTGTGAGGGTAGTAACGGCGGGTCAGCTTCAAACTGGGGTCGAACGTCTTGCCCATGTAGCTAGTGAAGCCCTCTTTACCGAACGGCAGCTCAGTATCCACCAATCTGACGTTGGGTCTTCTAGACAGAGCGTAGGCCACAACTTGCTCACTGTGATGACGTTAGTACAGCTATCATGAAGAGATCACGGGAATTGATGCTCACTTCTCTTCCACTGTGACACTGCACGTGGAATACACAATGTAACCACCAGTACCAGCGTGGTTGACGGAGTCAATAGCAGACAGAAGAAGCTGCTTTTGCGTATGAGGAAGAGTCATGAAATCGCGCTCCGTTTTGTTCGTCTTCACCGACGGATCCTTGGCAATAACGCCCGTGCCCGAGCAAGGGGCGTCCAGAAGAACCCGGTCGAATCCTCCCATGACACGGGGGAATTCTCGGGCATCGTAAGAGCAGACAATGACATTTTTGGCGCCCAATCGGTGAATATTACCAATCAAACCCTTAGCACGGGCCTTGTTGGGATCGTTGGCAACGATCACGCCAGTATTCTATTGCCCGTTAGCCATATTACGGCGAGGTTAGGGTCGAACGTTCCGCACCTTCATCATGGCAGCGCAATGTGTCGTTTTACCACCAGGGGCCGCGGCCATCTACATGCAGGTTAGTATCATACAGAAAGTCATCAATGAAGAAGTTGGTCTCACATCGAGGACGCGCTCACCACTGTTGAAAAATGATTAGTACACGTTGCTGATATCAATTTTAGTATGAAGGAAAACTTACGGCTGGGGTGACAATGCCATGACTGGAAGGAAAGAGGAGGCCGCCTGGAGAATGTAGTGACCGGCCAAATACTCTGGTGTTGCTCCCAAAGGAACGGATGATTCGAAAACCTGCAGTCCAACCTTGCTCCATTTTCCAACAGGCTCCAAAGTAACACCACGGTTGATCAAAGCCTGTGCTAGATCTCTGCGATGGGTGCGCAGAGTGTTTGTTCTGATGACAATCGGCCTCGGAGCCTCGTTAGCCTCGAAAAAGGCAAAAGCCTCTCGCGGAGTGAACAGGTTGTAAAGTTTTTCAGCGAGGAAGGGAGAATAATTGTAATAGGCGCAGATATCATCCAAAAGCTGAGAGGTATATTCTGCGCGAGAGCGTCCATCTTCAGCCAGCTTCGCGAAGTCTCCGAGAATTCTTATGATGTCCGTTATTCTCTGGCGCAGAAGCTGCAGATCAGGAGCGAGCAGTGCGTTCGAGTTCTCCAATTCTTCATCGGATTCTTCCAAAGAACCCAGGACTTTTGGCCTGTCGCCGTCCAAATTTGTCTGAAGCGCAGATTCCTGGACTTCAGCGTCCGCTTCGGCACGTTCTTGCTCCAGTTGCATGTCAAGCTTCTTCGAAAGACCTTCAATGTTGGCGGCAGTCAAG
This sequence comes from Paracorniculantispora psalliotae, assembly GCA_002796755.1. Classification (NCBI taxonomy): domain Eukaryota; kingdom Fungi; phylum Ascomycota; class Sordariomycetes; order Hypocreales; family Cordycipitaceae; genus Paracorniculantispora; species Paracorniculantispora psalliotae. The sequence goes on from PHFE01000008.1 coordinate 1,288,972, forward strand.
GCCTCTTCTTTATCACTGTCGTCCTCATCGTCGGAAAACACGAATCTCTCCCGTTTATTGCTAACCTCCTCGTCAGAGTCAACGACGGAGTCTCCAGAGCCGATGAAGTCGTCGCCGAGCTTTTCGTCCGAGTCGCCTCCAAAGACGTCGTCAAGGTCCTCCTGAGCGGGCGAATTATCTTCGCTGTCGGATTCGATCAGAGGCTTTTTGCCTTTTTTGGCAACTGCAGCCTTCTTCACAGTGCGACGTCGCTTGGGAGCTGCAGTTTTGGCGGGCTGCTCATCTTCGTCGACAGGAATACCGGCTTTTCTTTTGAGGCGCGCAAAGTGCTCCTCAGACAGGGGCTCAGGAGCACCCTGTTTTCTCTTCATGCGACGTCCTTGACCCATTTTGCTTTCAGAATTATTTGCCCGTGTGCAAGATGGAGTTGCGAGGTTCTGGGACGGCTTTTGGGGAACTTTTTTTCTTCCCTGTTATCGATAGCACTAGGCGGCCCCACTACTGACCGCGACGGCACCAGAACACCCACGCCGGTAGGTGTAGAAATGAGTTGAGCACACTTATTATTACTGCCCGCCTTTTATTAGCCCAGGCTGCTTTTTGCATAGGTAGTGAAGCGAGAATGCTGGCCATGTACGCCACAGGGCAAAGTAATTTATTTACTAATTATGGGAATACAGATAATATATAGCTGTGGGTGCAAAAGGGAATTCCCATTAATATTCCAGGAGTATCTGTAGGCAGGTCTTCACTTGCCTCACCTTGCAGATGCAGAGCAATAGTGATTGATATTTCTTGCCCTGGTGTTGGCTATTTACAATGCGTCAACCTCCAGATGTCTGCTGAACGCGGAGATCATTGACAAGTGTCTCTAGCTCATGCGTTCTATTTCCGATTGTCTTTGAAATCCGTAGAAATTCCTCTATGGAATTCACCAGATGAGCTGTTCCGGGCCAATCTTGACGTTTGCGCATCTGAGAGCGCCCAGACGCCGTTAAATACAAATAGCCCAAGACAATAGCCAGATAGCCAAGTGCGACGCTTATTTTAGATTTGCTGACAGAGTCCGCCTATGCACCAGTTAGTAGGCCACATGTACTTTCCCTGGGACATGTACTTACATCATTAACAAACGACATGTTGCTTAGCCAGAGCGAAGCGGCTTTGTCAAGGGAAACCTCGTCTACCGACGTTCGTGCCAATGGACAGTGTTCAAGTATGTTGATAAGAATGCCCAAGATCAAAAGCAACTCATCATATAGCTTGTTCTGGAAGTTCCCCTTCTGAAGCGTCCCTTGAATCTGAGATAAGCCTTCCGAGATCGAGCTTACAAGCTTTGACAACAGAGAACCATCATCAAAAACAGATGCATCGATTTCGCTGTTCGTTATGTTGATGGCCAGTTTCAACGTCGTATTATCCAAAGTGTCGTTTTGCAGCAGCCAGGTATCGAGAGTTGCCCGCAGACAACCTTTGATAGCGCCGGCGTATCTTTCGCTTTCTAAGCTTATCAAGTTGGACTGGGCTTCCAGAGCCAGTATTATCAATAGATAATCGATATTTCGGGGTGGTTGCTCTCTTGAATATGTCTGTGCCATCGACACCACCTCACGCTCCACATCACTGGTGATATGCTCAAGGCCCTGGATATCTGCGGAGCGGCTCAGAATGACGAGGAGCTGCAATGCGAGTGCGCGAGGCGTAAGCAATACTGGATTTTGTCCATGCCAAATGTCCATTTGCAAGACCTCGAGTTTTAGATGCTTAAGTGCGGTTTTGGTTGTTTGTGACATATTCAGATGCTTCTCGGCCGAGATTTCGACCACGTCCCGATGTTCTCGAAATAAGCGATTGAGAAGCTGTCCGATCTTTTCAGTTGTCAACTGACGAAGCAAATGAGGTGCTGGGTTGAAGGATAGGAAGGTAACAAGGGCGGCGGTCAGAGCAAAGCCGCTGATAATATCCTCTTCACTTCCAATAGATTTCACGACGTTGTCGCGGGCCGCATGGTCACGAAACTGGCCGGCGAATTCCTTCCGCTGCAGCTTACTAGCTAGCTCGCAGAGGGCGTTGCGCCTCAGTGACGAGGGGGTTGCAAGCGGTTTGCCTATGCGAGATAGCAAATCATCCATTTCGTCCGAGAACCGGTTATTGGCCCCGGCGCGGCGAAGCTCATGTACACTCTGTATCCCAACCTTGGGACCATCTGAATCATCGTCAAAGTCGAAGTCGGCTGCAGGTGGACTCAGCGGCGTCGCAAACGGATCTTCCTCGCCAGATGCGGGGAGGAGGTTGCTTCCATCGTCAAGCAGAGCATTATCGTTCTGATTTTGCGAGCCGGCTAAGAAGCTCCGCGAGCTGCTATAGGTTAATTTTATCTTCCTGTTCTTTCCGGGCCCAGGACGTCGGTCAGGCGTTCTAGTAGCCCCGAGTCGATGTTGCTGCGACGGCGATTTGTAGTTCGATTCATCCACCGCGTGTTTAATGCGCGCATATGACATGCCTCTTTCAGATTCGGAATTTGACCCTGAGTCTGACTCCAGGCCCGATTCTGGGCTGTCAGCTCTTTGCGCCGCCAAGGTATCTATTAGACGCCGCCGCCGAGGTGCCGTACGATTCGCATCGTGTACGTCTTGTGGCACAGCCTTCGTAAATTCGGGGGATGGAATGCGCTTGGTCGCCTGAATCGATGCCGCCGGCAACAAGACTGACTCTTTAGCCTGTACCCCGGGCTCGGCGTCCTTCACTGGCAGTGTACTGGGCGACGGGTGTGCTTTCTTCGGTACGACTGCCGATATTGGAGCGGTTTTGGCTAGAGGTCGTGATGGTTGCGGTCGCTTCGTAGTAGAGACACTTGAGAATGCAGATGAATGCTTTCTTTTCTTCCCACCATCATTTTTCCTCCATGCGCCAACTTGCGACACTGCTTTGGCTGGTACGGCTGGTGTCGATTCGGGACTGGTTGGTATGTCGTATATATCATCGTCATTGGTGTCTGATGCCGTGTTCAAGACAGGCCGGATGGGTTTCGTAATCGATCGAGCCGGCAACATTGTTGCTATGCGCCACGGTATCGTGCGGCCTCGCAGCGCAGCCTTGGTATGATGTTTACGCGATCCGAACCTCTGTGGGGTCGCGACACTCTACCAGTGTTGGATACTGGTGGCTGATTTGGGGGGAAATAAGAGACTGGAGAGTACTGAGTACTAGCGCAATGATAAAGATACTTCCATATCTATACCTGAGCGAAAGCCATCAGTTTAAGGAGATTCAGTCTTGCTCCAGCGCTTTGAATCTCAGGGTGGAAGCTTTGCCGGAAACAGGCTAGCATGGGTGGGTGAAGTAGCATGCACGCCCGCCTGCAGCCCTTACGTCAGCATCGGGTGCCCGCATTTGGTGCCCGCATTTCCTCATGCTCACAGGCGCAGCTGCTGCCGTTTCATGCCGGCTTCACTTGCTCGTCTGTTTTTATTCGCAGCTGCTCGTTGAAATGCCGGCACCAAAGCAGAGAAAAGTTGCCATTGTCGGCAGTCGATCCGTCGGTAAGAAAATTCAAGCCCAGACTACCTCTCGAATACGTCTAATATCAGCCAGGCAAATCATCACTGGCTGTACAATATGTCGATGGCCATTTTGTAGACAGCTATTACCCAACAATCGAGAACACTTTCAGCAAAATAATTCGATACAAAGGCCAAGAGTTTTCAACTGAAATAGTTGACACGGCTGGACAAGTAAGAACCTATGCCCCAGCACACATGTTCAACATTAACAAGGGAAATAGGATGAATACAGCATCTTGAATTCCAAGCATTTCATCGGTATCCATGGTTATATGCTGGTCTATTCAGTCTCTTCTCTGCCATCATTTGAGATGGTTCAAGTAATCAGAGAGAAGATCCTCAACCACCTGGTATGTTGACAAAGTTTCGCTTGCCGAAGAAAGAGACGAAATCTAACACAGCCACACAAACTAGGGGACAGAGTCTGTCCCGATCGTTATTGTAGGAAACAAGAGTGATTTGCGACCGGAGCAGAGGCAAGTCAGCGCCGACGATGGAAAGAGAGTATCCGAAAAGCTACAATGCGGCTGGACCGAAGCGAGCGCTCGATACAACGAAAACGTCGAACGTGCCTTTGAAATCTTAATAGAGCAGATTGAGAAGTCACAGAATCCTGGCGAGGCGCCAGAGAAGAGCAACTGTCTGATTATGTGAGCTCATACACTGAGCCAGCGGAACTTGCAGCCTGTCTTCTTTTCAACAACACGCCCGATCGGCAGCTTCAGGAACTCTGTGAGGAATGCGACATACACTTGCGCTGCTAGTCGTATGCGACAGGGCAATTATTCTGTGGCATGTATTGTTGCACTTGGCGGTCTATGTATCATCTTAGAATTACAACCATCTGCATCCGCAGGGATGCGCGTCTTGACTGAACCTAGTTCCTTAAATAATGCCATGTATGGGATACTGATTCGTGGTATCTAATGAAATATTTAATTTAACATACTACTTATATCAAAATATCAGTGAGATAGCGCAGATGAGAGCTTCTTGTATACGCAGGGCGAAGTGTGTTTGTTATCCGACGCCAATGTGATTCACACCTTGCTCAGCCTGACCTGAGCTACCTCATTGAGTCAGAGGGGCAGGGCAGAAAACCCCACCATGCACCATGGAGGGGTACCACTTTCGTCCTCGCAAACAACAGTACGGATTTTTAATCCTTGGCCCAGTTCATTGCACGAAAAAAGTGACTGCAATATTGCCGAATAACACTCAGCGCACAAGTCAGTTCAATACGCGAATATGCTCGACGTCAACGATTTCATCGTAGAGCGTGGGGGGAACCCGGACCGCATCCGAGAGTCGCAGCGCCGCCGCTTTGCGGACGAGGGAGTAGTCGATGAAATCATTGCTCTGTTTGAAGATCACCGAAAGAGTGAGCCGTCTGTAAAAGCCTGCCGTTGAAGAGTCTTGACTAACGTGATCAACCCGAAAGCTCAATACAACGCCTCGCAGATCAGCGGTAAGATTAACGAAGTGCAGAAGCTCATCGGAGCCAAGAAGAAGGTACAGTCACATGTCGCATTTTCTGCCTCGAACATTGGAAAAGCTAACAAATAATCAACAGGCGAAAGAAGATGCGACCGAGCTGCTGCAGCAGAAGATCGAACTCGAGAAAGAGAAGAAGCTCACGGTCGAGTCCGCTGCGCAGAAGGACAAGACACTGCGCACGAAAATCAAGGCCGTCGGAAACATTGTCGACGACAGTGTGCCTGTCAGCAACAACGAGGTAATAAATCACTGAATGAATGGCCCATAAAGAAGTGTGACTAATCACCGTTGCATCCAGGACGATAACGCTGTGCAACGAACCTGGGCGCCCGAAGGCGTGACAGTCGAGAAACGCAACGTGCTCTCTCACCACGAAGTTCTCCTTCGCCTCGATGGCTACGATCCAGACCGCGGTGTGAAAGTAGTTGGTCACCGTGGCTACTTCTTGCGCCAGTGGGGCGTCTTCCTCAACCAGGCTCTTATCAACTACGGACTTGAGTTCCTCTCTCAGCGGGGATACTGCCCCCTGCAGGCCCCTCAGTTCATGCTGAAGGATTACATGGCGAAGACTGCTCAACTGGATGATTTCGATGAACAGCTCTACAAGGTTGTCGACGGAGACGAGGCCAACGACAAGTACCTGATCGCAACTTCTGAGCAGCCGATTTCCGCTTTTCACGCCGATGAATGGCTCATTGCCAAAGATTTACCTATCAAGTATGATACTGCCTCTACCGTACTGTGAGCGCCAGACTAACTTCGTTCCTAGATATGCCGGCTATAGCACTTGCTACAGGCGAGAGGCCGGATCGCACGGACGAGATGCATGGGGCATTTACCGCGTCCATCAATTCGAGAAGGTTAGTTACCCAAGTAAAGACAATATTTTCGCTGCTAAACAAGTCGTAGGTTGAACAATTCGTTCTCACCGACCCTGAGAAATCCTGGGAAGCCTTTGAGGAGATGATTGGCGTCTCTGAAGAGTTCTACCAGTCCCTGGGACTTCCCTACCAGGTGATTGCTATCGTTTCAGGAGCCCTGAACAATGCGGCGGCAAAGAAGTTTGATCTCGAAGCCTGGTTTCCCCACCAAGGAGAATACAAAGAGCTCGTTTCTTGCTCCAACTGCACTGATTACCAGTCTCGCGCCCTCGACATCCGTTTCGGTGCCAAAACGCAGACAGACACCAAGAAGAAATATGTCCACTGTCTGAACTCGACACTGTGCGCCACCACCAGAACGTTATGCTGTGTCCTGGAGAACTTCCAAACCGATGAAGTAAGTCGAAGTTTTTCCCAGACAAGTTTACACCCACTAACCGATAAAGGGCCTTCGCGTTCCTGAGCCCCTCCGCAAGTACCTCCCTGGAGCGCCGGAATTCATCCCATTCGCGCGTGAACTGCCCAAGGATGCCGCCGGCACCCAGAAATCCCTGCCACACCGAGAGAAGAAATAAATCAGTAGCTAGACAAAATTGGCTGCCATCATATTACTATTGCGCAGTTATTTTGACATCAATGGATTTGCATGTAATTTCACCCGATAAATGTTCAAATGTCTGTATCAAGTCCTCCGTGCTCTGAAAACGTTGTTCGTCGCCTGATCTGGGGCTGGAAGGTTGGCAGGCGCAGCTAGCCCACTATTTAAGCCCACGGGTTGTTACACTCTCAACATCATAGCCCAGCGTCTGTGACAACTTCCTTCGCCGCCCCTTGTCAAGGCAGAAAGTGCGCTGTGCTAAGCAAGGTATCGGAAGACTGTTTGTTCTGCTTCTTCACACTCCCATGGGTCAGCCACCAGGAGATCAAGCCCGCCATCCCGCCGTTTTCTGGAGCCGAATCGTCGGGCATGCAAGGCGCAAGCTATATCGGCTCCAAGGCCGCCATGGCCAAAAGCAAGGTGGCGCTCTAGCAGACAATCAATTGAAGGTATAGCATATGAGCTAGAAAGACTAAAAAAGAAAATTCTCAACTGACGTGGGTAGAAGGAACACCTTGGGAAGTTCGCAAATGAAGATCAAATGCCATCCAGGCTTCGACACTATCTGCTGTCTCATGATGATAACAGAAAAGACGGTAAGCATGAATGCAGCGCACGCCACTTCAGATCTTAACAAGCGAATAAAGGAGTTATAAATGAGCTGCAGAATATTTTGAAAGACGATCACCGGACCAAACTGGCGTATCTGTGCCATCCCTCCGTTCATCGCATTACGAAGCTGCGCCGTGAAGGTAGCCCATATCTTACCGATGATGGTTAACTTGCTGAAAGACGAGGAAATTATTGACGAAGTCTAGGCAGCTTCTGTGGATACCGCAACATCCAGATGCTCATTTCTCATATTATCCTGACAACTTGCCCCGAATCACTTGCATTCCCACACGGGGTGCCAAACATCTTTCAGCTTCAAGACCAGATAGAGGCTGCTTGGGACAACGGACACAACACAAGAGGTCGCAGAGAGACAGGTGGCATAAAAGGCACGAGGAAATTCATCGGTACACAAGAGGTGAGTAAACACAATTTAATTGGATTTCGTTGCTACTGCATCTTGGCTGAAATTGAAAAGGCGGAAGCACTCTTTTGCAATTTACAGATCAAGTAAGACGGCTTGAGCCCCGTGAGACGAGCTATCTAGATAACAAAAGATAGGTGCCGAGCTAAGAGATTTCAAGATTCGAACGAAAACTCAGCGTTGGATCAAATTGCAGATGAAATTGAATCATATTTTGCGGACTCCTGTCCAGCGGACACCAGTATCAAAATTCAAAGCACGATGCTCCCTCCTATATATTTCCAGCAGCCAGGTTAGTTTTGCACTCCCAAAAAAGCGAGATCAAGACGATATATGCTCAACATATGGAGGCCATTCCCTGACCGTCATTGGACTTGAGAAGACGGTAGACAACGAACGGAATTTGCTTGTGTTCAACCCTGGATACCGGTACAAGCACACCACGCGCTCTTACGGCCCCTTATCTCAGAGGCAGAGACAAGTCATCCTGGAGCCTTATCGGTTACCACTCCACAACTTGCGCAAACACAGCGAGTTTGAATTGTTATAGTATGTACAAACAGACCATGGAATACTCTCTTCTAATTGCTACCCAACCCAGCCTTCTTCCAACTCAAGGTGGCTAGGCTAGCCTTTGAACCGGGTGTTTTTTTCGCCGTTTTATTTTAGGCTGAAGCAGCTTGCTGTTTAAAGTACTCCTGCAGCTTAATGAGTGCTTTGGATCGATGAGAAATTTTGTTCTTCTCCTCAGGCTCCATTTCGGCGAACCTGAAATCATGAGTGTTAGCTGGAACAGATCGTAGCAAGCTGCTTAAACTCACGTCTTGCCGTCGTACTCAAATACAGGATCCCATCCTAATAATACCTGCGTCAACAAATCGAATAAGGTGACCGACACTAATTTACTATACGTACCGAAACGCGTCGGGCCTCGCGCAGACACAATCTTGCCCTAGATATTAATGACAGTTAGTACAGAACCCTCCAGGCGAAAAAAAATCTATAGATCGACAGCTTTACCGGACAACGGCCTTGGAAGAGGATTGGTGTTTTGCCTCTGCCCTCTGAGTAGCCAAAAGTGCAGACAGCATCGGCCGATTTGTCAGAATAGGCGGCCAGGAGATTGTTAAGGCCGTCGAGGCCAATTGTTGTGAGGAACCACTTGCTAAAAGACAAACATCAGTTTGTTACCAGAGCGTGATACAAGATGAGGAAAGTGTATACGAACATGTAAACGCCAGGCAGGCCTCCCAATGCATTAAAACACAGCGCAGTATCTTCAACTAGCACTGGCCCATCCACCTGTACAAATAATAAGCTGTCAATATTGTAGTTTGTGGGCGTTGGCGTTTGGTGCTGTCTACCACTCACAATGTCCGCTGCTCGCATGCATTTTGATATGGTCACTTCTTCCACAGTACCTTGTACTTCCTCTAAATCAATAGCATAGCTGCGTACTTCAATCTCGGGCTCAAGAATAGCCTTTACTTCTCGCAGCTTGTTGGCGTTGCCTGTGATGAAGTTTACTGAAAGGGCCATCGTGAATACAGTATTCGCTGTTCGTGATCTGCTATTCTGAGAAGCGAACTCGCGAGAGCTCCGCTGTTCTTGTGTTTGGTCGGGATCCTCCGAGTGGATACACCTGTGATGTGTTCTTCAAAGAGAAATTCTTGGTGCGCCAACAGGAAAAAGGTCATACCACTTAATAGAAGAAATAATTGAGTGGTTAGATATAAGATATAGTCGTAGGTGACTACCACCAATCAAAGATTGGTTATACCGCTATTAATTTTTTTGTTTTGAGTTTGGCCAATGCCTGTCAGGTATCGTGGCAGTGGCCAGGACAAAAAAAAAAAAAAAAAAAT
>PHFE01000008.1:1298468-1323175 GCA_002796755.1 Paracorniculantispora psalliotae
TTATTCCATAGTTTTTGATTAATTCAGGTAAAAGTGCGGCATTGAGAAAGAATTACATATAGATAAATATGCGTTCTGAGTACTGGATTTTAAAAAAAAAAAAAAAACTAGACGGGCGGGGCAGGCTTTTACGACGGCAGCTGCACATAAAGACAATAATAAGATAATAAAAATATTAACGCACGGCAATTAGCAAGTATTCTCTAGCAAATTTACACAATGAGCAGTATTATTTCGCTTTTATAAACCTGCAAGCCCCAGAACAGGAATTACTTGGTTATTTAATTAAATATTTGGCCAACGCGACCGTGTTAAACATTCTGCCCTTTTGAATGAATATTGGCTTTTTCCCCCGTACTCCGTACCTATGCGACTCTCGACTTCTTACTATCATACAATAAAATAAAAAGCAGCTGTAATTTGAGATATTTTCTTCCTGCCGTTGGGCCACGAAGAATGCCGTGTGGGTCTTCTTCCGTGGTGATGCTTGCCTTTCAGGTGGGGGAGAGAGCTATGGCATCACGTCCCCTCAAAGCTTCCTCGTCGTCCCGACTCACCAGCAAACCATTGGTGCTCGAAATTCAAAATGGCAGGCGAACAGACACAACATGCGACTACAAAAGATGTTGTTGAAACGTACGAAAGGAAAGCGCAAAGCCTCAAAGCTACCTTGTCTGTGGAGGTTCCGTTTGAGAATGTCCATGTTCTGCCACAGACGCCACAATTGATTGCCCTTTTGTCGTGAGTATATTACAGATACGCAGGTGTGCCTGAAAGCATTAGCTCATCGACTGTACATAGTATCATTCGAAGTAAGGAGACAGACCGTGCAGACTTCATTTTCTATTCGAATCGCATCATCCGCTTGCTGGTTGAAGAAGGCTTGAATCATCTGCCAGTGATAGACCACGACATCACCACGCCTGTCGGCCGTGTTTACAATGGACTCATGTTTCAAGGCAAAATTTGCGGTGTCTCCATCATGAGAGCTGGTGAAGCAATGGAACAGGGTCTGAGAGACTGCTGCCGCTCCGTCCGCATTGGAAAGATCTTGATCCAGCGAGATGAAGACACTGCGCAGCCCAAGCTGTTCTACGATAAGCTCCCTGAGGACATTGCTGACCGTTGGGTCATGCTTCTTGACCCGATGTTTGCCACAGGTAAGAGAGACTTCAATGACAACGAACAAGTTGAGGACAGAGCATCGGCTAACTTCGTGCGCAGGCGGCTCGGCCATTATGGCTGTCCAGGTTCTGAAAGCGAGGGGTGTGCCCGAGGATAGAATTCTTTTCCTCAACTTGATCGCAAGCCCAGAGGGCATCAGCAACTTCGTCAAGAAGTTCCCTCGACTCAAGGTGGTGACTGCATTTATTGATGAAGTATGTGTCTATAACTGCTGCAACCTGTGGACGATTGCTAACCTACTTTCCAGGGCTTGGACGAGAAGAAGTAAGCGTGGAAATTACATCCTGGACCAGTTGACAAAACCATTGCTAACATTTACTCCTTAAGCTACATCGTCCCTGGCCTCGGCGACTTCGGTGATCGTTTCTATACCATGTAGGTAGCTGCAAGTCTCAGCGAAGCGCCTGAATCCCAGAAAGGTGACATGATTCGGATTATAAGAGCGGAATAGAAAAGGGCGTGGGTTATGGCTCTCAGTCGTCTTCATCGTCCGCTATAATGCCGGCGCCGCTGTACCGGTGGGAGTCGTCACGATCGCTTGTCGCATCTTCCTCGTCTCGATCTCGTCTCGATGGTGGTGCGCGTGCTGTGCCGGTGTAGCTAGCGCGCGCACTATCTTCTTTTGCGACGGCCTCTGTATTCTACTGTTTAGCATGTATTGGAATCTGGGAAAGGACGAGAATTATCCTACCTGCCGCATCTACCCATTCCCCGTACACATCGACAGCAGCAGATAGGTCTACCCAAACCATAGTGATTAGCGAGTAGTCTTATAGCATATCGCATGAAACTTTGACGCACAGTTGACAGCGCACTGGAATTTTTGTCCGCAGATGCGGCAATCCAGTTGGCCTACACCAGCTTTTCGATCGAGCTTCACGGTGACAGACTTCTCATGGTTGCAGAACAAGCACGTAAATGTGGTGGGCAGAGGATCGGCCTGTTTGCAGTTAGAAAAAAAAGACAATTCCGTCCGCCCCCAAGAACTCCCATGCCTTCTTTGGGCCCATAGGCTTGCTTGAGGATTTGCGCTTGCCCATCTTGAATGTAGTAGCAGCGTTGTATTAGTACTCGAACTTGTTTGCGCTTCAAGAGGGTCTCAGAGCACCAGCACAGTGCGCATTCGCGGTTCAAGTCTTGGGTGTGCGCGTTAGTTGCATATCTTATCGCATTTTCGTGTATTGCATATGTGCGGCTTGCCCCGCCGCGACCGGTGTCAGTCCGCTTGTGGAGAGGTACTTCTGCAAGTGTGGCTGGTACCTGAGCTTCTCCGACAGCTGGGTACCCCGCAAGGAGGAGGTCACATCCCCACCGCCTAGCACTGGTGCTGGAGCTCTGATCGGCCGTGAATCGTAGATGAAAGGCGGGCGAACATGTAAAGCACAGGAGAGATAAAATTAAAACAACACCAATTCCAAAGATAAATTTTGCTGCCGAGACTCCGAAAATGTGGCTGCGCCTGGCGATCGCTCTAGAGACGCCATACTGCCGCGGTGATATCCGCATGCCGGTGTCGGCCGTTTGATTGGGCCGATCTGTTGAGTGCTTAGTGTAATGGTGGTCACCTGCCGTGGCGCATTCAACCGGACCGCGCTCTCGAGACCCGGCATCAGACCTGCAGCAATGGAACCTGCGACCCCTCTCTTCCCCTCTTCTTGACTATCAGCGCAATTGGCAGGCTCTTGCTCTTCTAATTGCACCGCCTGAGATTTCTCCTTTATCATCTTCCTCCCTCTCTGCATTGTATAAACACAGTATACATACTTTCCTGCCTCGAAGCTACAATGGCGCAATCTGGCAACGACCAGAACATTGCCAACTCGTTGGACGAGATTCGGAATGCCCAATCCCAGATAGCTGCTGCCATCGATGCGCTCACGGCAGCCATCGATGTGCAGGACCGACCTGGCATAACCATGTCGGCAGTGTCCCAGAAGGAATCCGACGTCGTCCACACTGGTCCTGATGAGACGGAGCCGGAGGCGCAGACTTCTTTATCTTCGCCCCAGAAATCGGGCTTTACGTCTCGTATCGTGCTCACGTATGCTTTGCCCGCCCAATTACTTGCATTGCATTGAGAAACTCACCCGGCCAGTACGTATCCAAAGCAGATTGGCATCGACCCCATTCCTCTTGATTGGGGGAATGGAGACCCGGCGCAACGAGGACCCGTCGTCGTTTCCCGACTTCCGAGTACTATAAGACGGAGAAATGGTTTGTATTTTGGTTTCAGGTGAAAGGTTTCATGTAGGCTGACCATCGCGCTCGACAGCTGTTGGAGGTACGTTTAATTCGACCCCAACGTGAATTGTGACAAATACATAGCAGCAGCTTACATACCTATAGCACAGTAAGTTGCCGCCATTGTCGCATCGTCGTCCACCAAGCTGACAGAATTTGGCAGTGGAGGCTCGTATTCGGTGTACTATGCGCTGGCCGTTGCCAGCAGGGAGCTCAATACTGATCACCGGTACATATTGATTGTAGTGTCCAAAATATCGTTCTGACAGGTTGAACAGACCCGACTTCACCAACACCGAACCCGCTACGAATATCGGGCCATTTCCGCAATGGGGCGACAAGAAAAAGATCGTTGCCATGGATCCCTGGGGTCACCTTACGCCATGGCAATATAAGGACATTATGGAGAAAGAAAATAGTGTGTTTTCCACTGAGAAAATGTGCTTCCGCTGTACTAACCCGAGCACAGTTGACTTGAGGCCCACCATTGCAATTACAAAGGCACACATGAAGGTAAGCTTTGCAATACAGAAACAGAACTGGCGTTGCTGACTTTGATAATCCAACTAGCTGCCCGAATTGGAAGAAAGCGTGCGATCCGGCAGACTGTATGTGAGGAAGTTTACGGAGACCGACAATAATTCTGACGAGATGTAGCATCCCGGACGGGAAAGTTTGCTTGAACAAACAGGGAGAATTGGCCGTGACCAAATTTGCGGTAGAACCGGTATGCTCTACGCTCACTATTAGATTGGACGTCCACATAGCTTACCTTACCAGGTCTGGTATCTTCCAGGTGTAGCCGAGCGGTTTGGCATTGGTAAGCTTCATATACATTGATGTAGATCTTTGGATCTGACAATATACGGCTAGACGAGGCGACTCTCCGTCGCTCGCTGTTCGAGCATACTGGTGGCAGCTATCCCGAGGCAAGTAGTTTGGCTCTCACAGCACAATGCCGTACACTGACAACTTCCAGCTGATCACCCGCGGTGATATCAAAGTATTCCTTCCACCGATTGGTTCGTGCTCCACCGCAAAAACATTAGAATACCGCATGCTGACCGACCTCTAGGCGGCCTCACAGTTTACTGCTTTGGCGATCCGAGCAAGATGTCTGATGAGTCTGTTCGACTTTCACTGCGGATTCACGATGAGGTATGGATACCAACCAGTACTGGACTGGGACAAACGAATCGATTCTAATTTTACGAAGTGTAACGGGAGTGATGTATTCGGATCCGATATCTGTACCTGCCGGCCCTACCTGATCTTCGGTATTGAGGAGGCGGTGAAAGAAGCTCAGAATGGAGGTAGCGGCGTCGTGATCTATTTCAGAAAAGAAGGGCGGGCACTCGGTGAGGTGACAAAGGTATGTCTACGTACACTTGGCACTAGCAGATCTCCGTTAACTTGTAATGCAGTATTGTAAGTCCTGGATAATGCATGGACATTTCGGAGTCGGCCCCTTTTGCTAACTCGTACAGTGGTCTACAACGCCCGAAAGCGTGGAGCAGACCGAGCTTCGGATTATTTCACTCGTACCGAAAACATTGCTGGAGTAAAAGACATGAGATTTCAGGCGCTCATGCCTGATATCCTTCACTGGCTCGGTATCAAGAAGATCGATCGCATGCTTAGCATGAGCAAGTGCGTTAGGAACGCAGACAATTCCACGAAATTGAATTCTAACCAGTCGCAGCATGAAACACGATGCCATCGTTGGCCAAGGGTATGCCTAACCAAAGAAGGACTCGGTGCAATTACTGACTGGCGGAGTAGAATACCAATTCACGAGAGAGTTGAGCTACCTGAAGAGCTTATTCCCGCTGACTCGCGCGTGGAAATCGACGCCAAGATTACAGCTGGTTGGTTTTTTTGCGAAAGTGTCACTAAAACAGTCCCTAATAAATCGCAGGATACTTTACTGCCGGAAAGCGTTTGACATCGGAGGAGCTTCAATCGGTTCAGGGCCGGATGTGGGAAGAGTACGTCTTTGCCTTGCTCACCGATATGTATGGTTATCTCGCTAACGTTCTCACGCAGCATCGATCATTGATAAGCTAGTAGCTCCAAATTCAACATTGGGACCGGCGGACAGGTCTCCGAGAGTAGTTTCAGGCAGATAGAAGAGTCATGATCGTGCGGTATCGCTCCTGGAGTGGTGAGCGAAACACACGGTGCTCGCAGGCTGTTGTGACCTCGCTGCACTTCTCCAAGCAGTGTTATACTACCTACCTACGAAAACTACTGTATACATTAAAAAGTGTTATTGTGCATGCTAGACGAAAAGCGTGAAGGCTCATAAACAGTGGCTGCTCTGTATTCATGCTGCTAAACGTGCGCTTATGCTTTTTGGTAATGGCTGTGTGTAGTCGTGAAAAGTAAAAGTAAATATCGGACTCGTAAGCAACGAGCGTCCCGCAAACGAAAAGGATATGTATATCTCCGTAAAGGATGCAGCGAGACACGGAGTGGCCGCGCCGTACGAACCCGCCACCCGCTTGTTCTTCCAGCAAATTGCTGGAGAGCGAGCGCTCGTGCGCTGCCTTTGGCCAAAAGTAGCAAAGTCGGCGGGCTCTTCTTCAGATAGGCCAAGCGCGATATCACGTGATACGCACAATGCTCTTTTCAAGAATTTTTCGCAAAAACCTAGTGGGCCCGGATAAACAGGCGGCCGTCTTCGTTATTGTGGGCTCGCTTAGGCCTAAACTGGTGCACACAAGAAATTGAAATTATTCTCCCCCTCCATCTCATCGTCTGCATCTTTGATTTCTCCAATTGCTTATTACATTTGGCAGCAATCATGGCGGTTGGAAAGTATGGTTTTGCCAGCCCATCCTTTATTATTTGACTTACTAACCTCAAGCCAGGAACAAGAGACTCTCTAAGGGCAAGAAGGGCCTCAAGAAGAAGACCGTCGACCCCTTCTCCCGCAAGGATTGGTATTCGATCAAGGTGAGATGCATCGACACGAAAAGCTTTGTCGCAACTGCAGCTAACGAGTTCCAAACAGGCCCCTAACCCTTTCAACGTCCGAGAGTGAGTTTCCGCAAGCGACGCGACTATCGACCGACGACATAAATCGAAACTAACCAATTTCCAACAGTGTCGGCAAGACCCTCGTCAACCGCACCACCGGTCTGAAGAACGCCAACGACGCGCTGAAGGGACGTATCGTCGAGGTATCCCTCGCCGATCTCCAGAAGGATGAGGAGCACTCCTTCCGCAAGATTCGTCTTCGCATCGACGAGGTCCAGGGCAAGAGCTGCCTGACCAACTTCCACGGTCTCGACTTCACATCCGACAAGCTCCGCTCTCTCGTCCGCAAGTGGCAGTCCCTCATTGAGGCCAACATCACCGTCAAGACCACCGATGACTACCTCATCCGCCTTTTCGCCATTGGCTTCACCAAGCGCCGCCAGAACCAGATCAAGAAGACGACCTACGCCGCTTCTTCCCAAATCCGCGCCATCCGTCGCAAGATGACCGACATCATCCAGCGCGAGGCTTCCACCTGCACCCTCACCCAGCTTACCTCCAAGCTCATCCCCGAGGTCATCGGACGCGAGATCGAGAAGGCTACCCAGGGCATCTACCCCCTGCAGAACGTACGTTGGTCCCGCGAAGCCCCTTCTCTACGGTAATACTAACAGATGCAGGTACACATCCGCAAGGTTAAGCTTCTGAAGGCTCCCAAGTTCGACCTGGGTGCTTTGATGGCTCTCCACGGCGAGTCGGGGACGGATGACCAGGGCCAGAAGGTTGAGCGGGAGTTCAAGGAGCGTGTCCTCGAGGAGGTTTAAAATGCAAGAAGAAAATTATGTGGAAAAATTTTAGGCTGTCTCGAGGTTGAGACCTCATCTTGGCATTGTTTCGGTCATGGCAAATGGCGTATTGTCTCTACGGCGGCTAGGAATTAGATAATGTCGCTAATGATACGGCACAAGGCTTTCTGTTCATTTATGTGTCCCACGGTGGTGAAGAATTTACGTGAAATTTATATCTAGTGAAGTAGCCTATGACCAACTTGACATCCACTTGCGACACACACTCTGATATCCGGAAGGACTGGCGTCTATGGGTGTCCAGAGATGCGTGCCAAAACCAGCACGACGCAATCTTGGTAAAACAACGACGTGAGACGGCCACAAGCGCAATTCATTCATGCTTTTGCAAAAAATCCACGACAGCTGTGAATCTCGTTAGCACGCATTTCCGGTCCTTTGGTCGGGAGCAGCTACCTTGTCTGAATTCCTCCGGCCGTTCTGAAATAACCCAGTGTCCAGCTTCAATGTCAACTAGACGAAACTTGGGGAAAAACTGTCCCACGACGGGAAGCACCTCGTCGGGCACGTATTTGCTCTTCGTGCCGCGGATAAAAAGGGCGGGCTTCTCAAATCGAATTTGGCCAGGGTCTTTGTAAGGGAAATCACCAAGATGGCCCAGAGCAGTGCCGAGTATGTCAAGAGGGTTTCTAAATGTTTGAATACTTTGGCCGCGCGCACGATGCAGGTTTCCGAGTAGAAATTGGCGAATCGGTAGGGACTGAAAGAGAGGAATCAGCACAAAGAGTGGAGGTGCCAAGTTCAAGGCACCGATATCATACCTCCTCTACTTCCTGCAATATTTTGTCCGCTTCTGCTAATTTTGTGACTTGCGATCGATCAACTTTCTTCATAGCACGGATGTAAGACGCAAAATCCGAACTTAAAATAGCATCTACTGGGGCATTGTCCACTGCAATAACGTCTGTGATGCTGTCTGGCGAACGTAGAGCCAATGCCATGGCAGTCTTCGCTCCCCTGATCGCATAGAATCCCGACAAGGTAAGCAATTTTTTGACACGAATCTCATTGTTGACCTCAAATACCACTTACATGGAATGCCCAATCAATGTAGTATTCTTAAGGCCGTGATCCCCGATGAACCCGGAGACGTCTTCTGCCATAGACAGGTAGTCATGCTGTTTGTCATGAGGGGATTCGCCATGGTTTCTCAAGTCCTGGCTCTGTTAGCAAGCAGCCTCTTGGACCGCTCGGAAGGGGTTGCATACCAAGGCATACACGTATCTGCCTAAATCGCGAGCCAATGCCCTGGCAAGGTCTCAGCGTCGCAGATTACATTTCAAAAACGAAGGGCTTCTCACTTGCTCATGGCACGGTTGTTCTTTTTTGATCCAAATAAACCGTGTAAGAAGAGAATTGGTGCATTATCTGGCGTTGTGCGTGGCTTTTGTGGTTCGTGAAGGTCGTAGGCTAACTTTAAGTGAGCTGCTGTTTGGACGGAGCGCCGTCCATTCCAACCGCAAGAGGCGGCCCAAGTCCTTCGGCCAGCGGATATCAACATCGTCGGATTGGCTGAATAAAATTGCTTTGGTATTTTGGCGGCGACGAATACCTGCCAATATAATTCGCGCCAAATTGTCTGAGAAAAAAACGCACCCCCTTTGGATCAGTGAACTATTTATTGCCTTACAGTATGGAGTAAGTGGACCTGACCATCTCTTTGCTCATAGAGACGTGCATGGATGAATGGGGGGCTTGCAGCTGGGTAGCTGGCCAGGAAAGGTGGGGCGCACAACTGTCCACTTCGTCTCTGGCTTGCGATGTGTCCCCTCCTGAGATTGGCAAGCTCGTGGAAACGGCCACCAGAAAACTCACCAACAGCAAACGAATTGTTTTGGACCAAAACAAGAACCTTGCAGGAAGACCGACTGCTATATTCAAATTGTCACGACCGCATTGTATTCCGTATCGTGGAAGATGGAGTACGAGGCACTTAAAGAGCAATGGAGCGACGTGGAAGATCGCGATGGTGTTCGCTTGAGTTGGAACGTGTTTCCCAGCTCGCGCATGGTAGGTGTGGAAACAGTATTTCGATAAATCATGACTAACTTCGAAAAGGAAGCATCGCGACTGGTTGTGCCCATTGGCGCTCTTTACACCCCCCTAAAGGAAAAGCTCGACACCCCATTGCTACAGTTTGAGCCGGTTACTTGCAAGCAGCCGTGCCGCTCTGTACTGAACCCATTCTGGTACTTAAACTAAATTACAGATATATGCGGTTATTCTGAGCTAACGATACACACAGCCAAGTCGACGTTCGCGCTCGGGTTTGGATCTGCCCTTTTTGCTTGTCGAGAAACTCGCTCCCCCCTCACTACAAAGACATCACGCAAAACGCCATTCCCCCCGAACTGCACCCTGCAAATACAACTATCGAATATCGGCTGTCGAGACCGGCCCCGGCCCCTCCCATCTTCTTCTATGTTGTCGATCTTTGCCAAGAAGATGACAGTCTGGCTGCCCTCAAGGAATCTCTTGTCATGAGTTTGAGCCTCCTTCCCGAGAACTCGTTGGTGGGCCTTATCACATACGGCACAATGGTACGCGTCTGCTGGATTAATGAAGTCTTGGCCATTGCTAATACCTGCTAGGCTCAAGTGCACGAGATTGGCTACGAGGGCTGCGCGAAATCCTACGTTTTCCGAGGAAATAAAGACTATTCTGCCAAACAGGTTCAAGACATGCTTGGTCTTTCGTCTTCTACAGCCCGTCCGGGTATGCAGCAGCAGCCTGGTCGCCCGATGCCCATGGGACCTGCATCCAGGTTCCTCATGCCAGTACAGCAAGCTGAGTTCCAGCTCACGAAAGCGTTGGAGGCACTGCAAAAGGACCCGTGGCCGACCGCAAACGACCGCCGTAACCTGCGCTGTACCGGCGTCGCCCTCAGCGTCGCAATCGGCCTCATGGAGTCGTCGTTCCAAAATGCCGGAGGACGTATCATGCTCTTCGCGGGCGGTCCAGCAACGGAAGGCCCCGGAATGACTGTCGGTCCTGAGCTGCGAGAGCCGATGAGATCGCATCATGATATTGATCGAGATAATGTCAAATACTACAAGAAGGCGCTGAAGGTAATGTTTTCTTCGACCTCGTATCTCTAAAGACCAGCCGCCTAACAAATGTAGTTCTACGACAACTTGGCAAAGCGAACAGCGCATAACGGCCACATCATCGACATTTTTGCGGGCTGCCTGGACCAGGTCGGACTACTCGAAATGAAGGGCCTTTGCAATTCTACGGGCGGACACATGATTTTGACAGACGCTTTCACATCCTCTATGTTTAAGCAATCGTTCATTCGCGTTTTTGAAAAGGACGGAGATGACAATCTTCTCATGGGCTTCAATGCTGTCCTTGAGGTTCTTACCACAAAGGAGCTCAAGGTTACTGGTCTCATCGGACACGCTGTTTCCTTGAACAAAAAATCGGTTTCTGTGGGCGAAACTGAATGCGGCATTGGCAATACTTGCTCTTGGAAGATGTGCGGCATTGACCCCAAAGCAAGCTACGGCGTCTACTTTGAGGTTGCCAACCAAGGCCCCAGCCCTCACCAGCAAGGACCTCAGAAAGGCATGATGCAATTCCTGACATATTATCAGCACTCGTCTGGCCAGTTCCATCTGCGAGTCACTACTATCGCTCGCAACCTGAGCGGGCCAGCCGGCGATCCAGCGATTGCTCAGTCATTTGACCAGGAAGCCGCCGCCGTGCTTATGAGCAGAATAGCCGTGTTCAAAGCCGAAGTCGATGATGGTCCCGATGTGCTTCGATGGGTGGACAGAATGCTCATTCGACTGTGCTCACGTTTCGCCGATTACAGGAAGGATGACCCATCTTCATTCCGACTGGAGAAGAACTTCACTCTCTACCCACAGTTCATGTTCCATCTCCGCAGAAGCCCATTCTTGCAAGTCTTCAATAACTCCCCTGACGAAACAGCATTCAACAGGCATGTGCTGAACCACGAAGACGTCAGCAATTCGCTTGTTATGATTCAACCGACGCTTGACTCGTACACGTTTGACCAAGATGGTGGTCAACCTGTGCTCCTTGACTCTGCCTCCATTCAGCCCACACATATCCTCCTCCTGGATACCTTTTTCCACATCCTAATCTTCCATGGCGAGACTGTTGCGGAATGGCGCAAGGCAGGTTATCAGGACCAGGAAGGCTACGAGAACTTTGCCGCCTTGCTGGAGCAACCCAAGGAAGATGCTAGGGTGAGTTTGGCTTGCATGTTACACCGTCTAACACAATTTACTAACTCGTACGCAGGATCTGATCACTGATAGATTTCCGCTACCCCGATTCATTGTATGTGACGCTGGTGGTTCTCAAGCTCGATTCTTGCTCTCTAAACTCAACCCTTCCACCACGCATACGACTGGTCCCTATGGAGGAGCCGGAGCCGCATCTGGGCAAACAATCTTCACAGATGATGTATCATTGCAAACCTTCATGGATCACTTGATGAAGTAAGTCACCTGTAGCGACTCTGTCATGCTCGAATATGGCTAACCTCAATTTCCTATCACTAGGCTTGCTGTCAGTGGCACCAACTAAGAATCTTGATGCTCTTGTTCTGCGATGTAGGAGGTAGCCTTCCGTACACATCCAAGTCCTCCTACATGGGCTGGATGGCGCAAATCATACCCAATTTCCTGTTCACATAGCATCAATTCATCACTATTAAACTGTTACTTGAAAAATGAAAAATGTCAAAATTATACGTAAAGCTCAACAGTTTTGCTCTTTAGCCAGTCGCCTGGGCTGCCAGATGGAGTGGGGCTTCTGCTTCTTCGGTGATTATGTAAGGTCTGGTAGGAAAAAGTGTCCCACAAATTTCACCGCCGCAGCATTTGGTTATTAGGGCAGACGGTGGGGGCACACATATTTTTCTCGCTAAGCTGCCGCAAGAATCCTATCTCTTTCAGCAACCATCCCCAATTTCGCAACGGCAAGCAAACCACGAGCCTCTGCCATTCTAAAATACCGCGACAATGCGTACGTCAACCTCAGATTTTGTCATGAATATCTCAGCTTATTAACCGCCCTTCAGCTCCTAAGTTCGATCCCAATGAGGTCAAGGTCATGTATGTCGCCCCGGTGCACTTTCGCTCTTCTATTTGCTAACATCGCTCAGCCACCTCCGTGCCACTGGAGGTGAGGTTGGTGCCTCTTCTGCCCTTGCGCCGAAGATTGGTCCCCTTGGTCTCTCTCCCAAGAAGGTCGGAGAAGACATTGCCAAGGCCACTGGCGACTGGGTATGTTGGAAATTGGTCAAGTCTCGGTCCATCTTGAACATCTGCTAACAAGTCGCAGAAAGGCTTGCGCGTAACTGTCAAGCTTACCATCCAGAACCGTCAGGCCGCCGTTTCCGTCGTGCCCACTGCTTCTTCCCTCATCATCCGTGCTCTGAAGGAGCCTCCCCGTGATCGCAAGAAGGAGAAGAACATCAAGCACAACAAGTCGGTCGCCCTTGATGAGATCATCGAGATTGCCCGCACCATGCGCTACAAGTCGTTCTCGAAGGACCTCTCCGGTACCGTCAAGGAGATTCTCGGCACCGCCTACAGTGTTGGCTGCCGTGTCGATGGCAAGCCTCCCAAGGTCATCATCGAGGGCATCAACAACGGCGAGATCGACAGTACGTTGAATAGACTGTTTTCATTTTGGAGATGATTCGAAATACTAACTTACTTGCTAGTTCCTGAGGAATAAGCGACTCGACCGCATAAAACGGGGCAAGGGACCATTCAACGAGATCGACACCGACACAACGATACGAGTTAAATGCGACCTCGATATAATGTAGCAATGAATTAAAAGAATTGATTGGCTGCACGACCAAGTCTCTCAGAAAAGAAGTGATACGTCATTGGCAATCCTCGGCTACACTCTGAAATTACCAACTGCGCGATGGTATATTTCAATTTTTGCCCGAGGTAGATAAATTCCTTAGTTCCACTACTCACCGCGATGCACCTCGTAAAAATGGTCATAGCGGTCCATTGATCGGATCTACATGTCTATCGTAAAACTGTTTTCTTTCTAACCCGTAGACAGTGGTTTGGTTCAGCGCCAGCGCGTGATTTTGTCGCGCTCGTTACACGGTTAGGTTTATTCCAGTCGCCTACCTGTCAATATACCGTTTCCAAGCGCTCTTTTCAGCAATATGTCTGCCACACAAAGTGTCAAACAAAAACCCAGCCTTGGCTAAAACGCGTGCTCTACTTTTATGTATCTGGTACTTCTCAGGTCTCGTACTTGTGGGTTGCTGCCATGTCACGGTACATCGGCACGAGCCACATATGTTAGTGCTTCTGCACCGCCTAAACGCCATGTTGGCCACTGGCTCCATTACACCACTCAGTCTCCGCCGTGGCGTAGGTATCCCTTCATAGCACCACTCCACATTTGATGCGAAGTCGCTAAACTGTTGACATCCGTGCCCGGCTTCCGTTGAGAAGACCGATCCCTCTGCGGCCTTGACCTCCGGACGATAAAACTTCTTCGGTATCCCAAGATCACACGCTCGCAGGGTTAAGCACAAGCACGGCTGCTATAATCTTCGCTATCTGCCCGCTTGACGCCAGTTGGCAGCCTTGTCCGCCATGGTATGACTGAAAGCAACGAGCGTTTGCAGTACGTCTGCCAATGTCTCTCGATAATTACACCGACGACGAGCCTACCATCTCTCCCTGTAATTCCGCGCGTCGCCTCTGGGCATGTTGCCGCTATTGCAGACGCACCGCCAGACGGTGCCGACCACGAATCTCGATCATATCCCAAATCCCATCAATGGGCAGCCGATCCACGATACTCAGCTTCAAGGAGCAATTCCATATCAAAATCGATCGTTTCCAATAAGAACACTCCATCCACACTCACATATTTCTGGAAACAGCCCTTACGCCGTGCATGCTTCCCACCGAGCCCGCGAACACCAGCTGCGCCGAAAGACCCCGAATGGAACCATTGACGCCGGGTACGATGGGTCCTCTACCAAGTCATCTACTGGGGAGCCACCTCTAAAGCAACTGGCTCTGCCTGGTCAATCTATCAGCTCGCTCGAATATCAGATGCTAGGCGGTCAATCCTATCACCAGAATCTCGTGATTGACGGCACAAACGTTGGTGTGCAACTGGCAGGCGGACTTTGGCAATCACCCGGTTATGTTGTAGGACCTGCTCAAGCGCACAGTTTCCGACCGTCCCAACATGCGGTTGTACCCTTTGCTAGTGTCTATCAACCCGTCATCCGAGCCAACGAATATAATGTGCGGGCATTTTGCCCCCCGCCGCCAACACTTGTGGGGGGTTTGCCGCTGGGTCAACTTGGTTGGCAGCAAGGCACATGTCCATGGGACTATCAATCAGGACATGATGCTAGCGCGGTGCCACGCGGTGCCTATCCGATTGCACCTCATCCTGAGTATACGCCAAACTTGATCGCAGCACCTCCTCTTCCTGCGTCAACCAATACGTTTGGCTATATGTCACAAGATTCAAACCTCAAACCCCAAAATGCATACACATTGAGCCATGACAACTACAACGATCATCCAGACTTCAAGGAAAAAGCTCTTTCTCAAGCATACCGTTGTTATGCTAGTCTAGTCGGGTATATACAGGCAAATGCAAGGGCATGCATGACTAAAGAGCCCGGAGGAGGAACAGATCATGCATCGCCAAAGCATTTGATCTTTCCCAAGCCGCCCAGGCCAAGAAGGGAGAATCTTGGCCTGAGCCCATCCTCGAGACAGTATATTGCCCCTACTTCCAATAGCTCAGGTATTATTTTCCCATCTGCTAGTTTCAGCTCAGTTGGTGCACAAGGCCACTATACGCACGCCCAGCAGCCCAGCAGCCATGTTATGTTCGCCGGGGTGGACCAGTTTCGAGCTCAACAAAGAGTGGCAAGCGGCCCCGTACCAAGGCTGGATTCCTTCAATATCGCTAGCCAAAGTGCGTCGCCAGTCATTGATGCCCGATCGTCGCTTGATATTCTCAAACATCTCTGTGAGCAGAGTCAGTGGACTTGGATGGAAGGCGTGCTCATTTTGGGCTGTCTTCACTATGCTGTGGAGCAATATGCAGATGCTCTTCAGTGTTTTTCAAGGATTTCTGCACTGGATCCAAGGTACTTCTTCCCTTATTCCTCTTGAAATATCATATCAAATATCTAACGTCACATCAACAGCCACGTTGAAGCCATTGCAAATATGGCAGCTTCGCTTTATTGCCTAGGACGCCATGACGAGGCGGAACATCACTGGATTCGAGCCGTACAACAAAGGCCCAGCTATTTGGAAGCGGTGGAACACTTGGTTGGCTTTCTATACAAAAGGCGCAGCAAGGAAGCAATCGACATCATATGCTATGTTCAAAAGGCACTTGCTGTTTCAGGCCAGCCAGCCCACGCAAACCGTGCCCTCCGTGCTGAGAGGTCAACCAGCCACGCGTTCAACTCTCAAATGCTTGGTCGGCCGTCACAACACGCATTCAACCTTTCTTCCGGAGGATATGGCTCTAGTGGATACAGTCTGCCTGGTAGCGAAAATGGTCGCATTCTTGCTCTAATTCACGCCAAAGGCACTATGCTCTATGGGCTGAAGGATGTTGACGGCGCTGCCCAAGCATTTGAGGAAGCCGTGTTAATTAGTGTCGGGCGAAACATCCATGGGATCCGCGACCTTGTTCGTGGTATCCAGGACTCGCTCTCCAGGGTCGCAGCGCCTGCATCTGGGGCACAACCGTTGCTGCTTACACCCGATAAGGCCCGTCACGCCGCCCGCCTTCTGTTTGGTGGCGATGGTGAGCTTCCTGGATTACGATGGGTGAATGATTTCACTCCGAGGAGAGCTGCTGTTCAGACTACGAGTAACTCGTTGCTATCACTTGCAAAGATCTTCCAAGACTCGATGGCAAGCGGCGCATCGACCTCGGCACTAGCTCGGCCATCTTCCGGTGTTGGTGACATCCTAGCACTCTACTACCTCTCGTTATCTCTGCAGGAAAGCCCATCGACTGCCAATAATGTGGGGATTCTGCTTGCTGGCATACCTCAGACTGCTTCAAATGCGGACACCGCGCCACCACACGTTCAGCCAAGCATCCCTGGTGTCCTCCCCGGCAGCGGCTTATCGCTCGCTCTTGCGTATTACAATTATGGCCTCCGTTTAGATCCAAAGCATGTTCATCTTCATACCAACCTTGGTAGCCTGTTAAAAGATGTTGGCCAACTTGATCTCGCAATTCAGATGTATGAACGCGCTGTTGCGTGCGACGGCACATTTGATATCGCATTGACAAACCTTGCGAATGCCGTTAAAGACAAAGGTCGAATAACCGAAGCGATTGGCTACTATCGACGCGCTGTGGCCGCAAATCCAGGGTTTGCGGAAGCAGTGTGTGGTCTCTTCACGGCACTCAACTCAGTCTGCGATTGGAAAGGTCGTGGCGGTGTTTATTTGTACCTCGGCAAATACGATAGATGGCATGTTGATGACAGTGGCCGGTTACTTGATGCAGAAGCCACCAAGTCTGCGTCCGGTCTCAGCAAACGCGTAACAGAAATTGTTCGCCAACAGCTCGACGACGCTTCGCAATGGGGACGAAACATCATCGACAAACAGCTAACTCATCTGTTGTCACAGAGTCTTTCGCATCTTGGAAATGACTCTTCGTTCGACCTGGAGGAAAATTTACAAAAATGGGTCGGCTCTCGCTGGGCTGGCTCACGTCTAATACGCCTTCTTGAGAGAGCTGCCAAGGTCCTACTTCGAAACTGGTACTTTGACCAACACATTATGCCTAAACAGACAAACCTGTCTTATACCCGGCCGCGACTACCGCCATCTCTGAGTGTGCCCTCAGCGCCTACGGTTCTCCCTTTCCATACTTTCACATCTCCACTGACGGCGAAAGAAGTCAGAGTTATCTCGCAGCGCAATGCAATGCGGATATCATGCGCCACGCTACGCGCACCCTGGCTTCCTGAGACAATCCTCCCCCCACCAGCACCGCCGAGCCCTCATCTCAACGTCGGATACGTTTCTTCTGATTTCAATAATCATCCCTTGGCCCATCTGTAAGTATGAGTTGTCTCATTTTGCTATTCAAAGTCTAATGTGCGGGTGACAGTATGCAATCTGTCTTCGGTTTTCACAATACGGAACGAGTACGGGCGTTTTGCTATGCAACAACCCCGAGTGACAAGTCTAGCTATCGTGAACAGATTGAGAAAGAAGCGCCAGTTTTCAGAGATGTCAGCAGCTGGG
Organism: Paracorniculantispora psalliotae; assembly: GCA_002796755.1. Taxonomy (NCBI): domain Eukaryota; kingdom Fungi; phylum Ascomycota; class Sordariomycetes; order Hypocreales; family Cordycipitaceae; genus Paracorniculantispora; species Paracorniculantispora psalliotae. The sequence goes on from PHFE01000008.1 coordinate 1,316,023, forward strand.
CCCCGGCACGTTTGATCAAACAGATCAGCGATGATGGTATTCATATTCTCGTGAATTTGAATGGCTATACTCGCGGGGCTAGGAACGAGATATTTGCTGCACGACCAGCTCCGATCCAAATGTCATTTATGGGCTTTGCCGGTACTCTTGGGGCAGAATGGTGCGATTACATCCTTGCCGACACTACTGCTATACCTCCCAGCACATTACGCCCGTGGCGTCAAAATCGAACCTTGGAGGACGTTTTCCATGATGACTCTGAGTCCGATTCTGGCGAGTGGATGTATACGGAGAACATCATATTTTGCCGCGACACTTTCTTTTGTTGCGACCATGCGCAATCATCTCCTCCTACGGAGAGGGACATGACTTGGACTGGCGAGCAAAACCGGCGGTGGACAATGCGCAAAGAGTTATTTCCTCATTTACCAGAGGATTCGATAATCCTGGCAAATTTCAACCAATTATACAAGGTGAGAGACATTGAACTACAAGGGCAAGCGTCCAGTGGCGTGGTTGTGTGTTATGCTAATCCTGTGACTGTATAGATTGACCCGAGCACTTTTAGATCGTGGCTCAGGATCTTGGCACAAGTGCCGAGGGCAATTCTTTGGCTTCTCCGTTTCCCAGAGGCCGGTGAAGCAAACTTGCGGCGGACAGCAGAGCTATGGGCAGGCCCCGAAGTCGCAAGCCGCTTGGTATTTACTGATGTGGCTCAGAAGAGCCAGCATATATCACGCGCCCGGATCTGCGATTTATTTCTTGATACCCCCGAGTGCAATGCTCATACTACCGCCGCAGATGTGCTGTGGTCCAGCACACCACTACTTACCTACCCTCGTTATCCGTACAAGATGTGTTCGCGAATGGCAGCATCCATTTTAAGGGGTGCATTGCCAAAAACGGCGGAGGGACTGCACGCAGCTGATGAACTAATAACTGCGTCGGAGGAGGACTACGAAAAATCGGCCATCGAATTGGCTGCCGGCCTTGCTTATGCACGCACAGACTCTGGTGACATTGAGGGCAGCGGCCGCCTGGCAGAGATGCGCGAGCTGCTGTGGCATAACAAATGGACGTGTGGCCTCTTCGATACGCGCCGTTGGGTTCGAGACGTGGAAACTGCTTATTTAGAGGCGTGGAAACGTTGGGAAACTGGCGAAGGAGGGGATATTTACCTGTAACGAATGTTTTGCATCGTGTTTTTTTGTTCTTTTTGTTCTCTGCACGGCTGGCCCTTTGGGATCTACCCGGAAGCTCATGATAAATGATGACTGCCATATTTAGCGAGCAATTTGCAAATTCTAGCCGAATCTGCGGCTTTGTTCCAGGGTGCTTGGATGCCATTTTCGTCGTTTCAATTTAACTGGCCGGGCTTACGTATCGCGCGCTATTGTGTGCGACACGCGACTGTAATTCATTATATACGTAAGGAAGGCTACCGAGTGCACCCCTTGTGCATGTGACCATTATATTGCATATCGATAGGCTGGAGCCGACGCACGGAGACAATGCGTCGCGTTCCGAGTGTTGTGAACTTAGCTGCAAGTCTTGGGCGTCAGTTTCGCCCTTCGCTTCAGCCACGAAAATACACTTCCGCTAATCCTCAAATATGCAATAATAGAACGGCGTGTGATCGAAATACTAGCCGAGAAGTGAGGTAGCTTCGACACCATGAATCATTCATTACGTGGAAGTGGCTGGAGCCCACGCGGCCTAGCTTTCTGACTCTTCAGAGCCAGAGAATCTAAACAAATCCAGAATGTGCAGATTGTGGTAATAAAGTCCACGAGCCAAAGCTAGCTAATAAGGTGGCGCTGCGAAAAGCGCTGATGAATCATTGTGTCTGTCACGTAGAGTAAACGCGTGAAGGCTCACGCCCTGCGAGCTCACGAAGTTGCAGCGGCGCTCTATTGCATAGCTGGTCCTACACCGGCATGGAACTCTCGATACATAAGTGGTGGAAGCACTATGAGTTCGGGTGTTTCCATTCGCTTCAATACATATTCGTTCGTAACATATAACCACCACAATAAGTTGTTGTCAACTGCTCGTTACCGGGTACCGCAAGTATTTTGGTCATTTTAAAAAAAAAAATTTACCACCCCTTCCTCCAGGTGTGGACGAGAGCAGACACCCCGCCCCACTCCCCTCGCACTGTCCGCTCCGCCCTCGCTCTACACGCCCTCCCGTCCCGACACTCCTCCTCTCTGCACACCCACCCCGCCCTTCCAAATCTTTGGCTCCGCTCATACTCCACAGTAGTGGGTTCCTGCCCCCACTCCCCTGTTCGCTGTGCGTCCGATGGCAGATCCCCCGAAGGCTTCTACATGGGCCGAACTGCTATTTGTTCCCCCCATGCCGCACTTTACGCCAGCCATCAACGCCCATCCTTTTGAGCATCATCAAATACATATTGTAGCGACGCCCTCAAAAAAGAAGTTATTGCTCCCATCGTTAATCGTTATTCCACTTCCGACTCCGTCATCTATAAAAACGCCAGGACAACCGCCATCATCGTTTGCACACGGTCGAGCAACCTACCCAACGCTTCTCAACAACACCGCTTCAATGGAAGACGACGCTTCTCTGGCTGCCCACCGACGAGGCCCTTGGTCTCAACACGAAGATGGCTGCCTCATGTCATTAGTTCATCGACATGGACCTCTCAACTGGGTTCGCATTGCCTCAACACTGGGTTCCAGAACACCCAAGCAATGCCGTGAGCGCTTTCACCAGAACCTCAAGCCCACTCTGAACCACGAACCCATCACAGCCGAGGAGGGCGCTCAAATCGAAAAACTCGTCGGTGAGATTGGAAAGAAATGGGCCGAGATTGCCCGTCGACTACATGGCCGCAGCGACAATGCCGTGAAGAACTGGTGGAACGGCAGCCAGAACCGCCGCAAGAGATTCGATCGCCGCCGCAATGCCAACACCGTCATGAGTGGTGAAGAGTACTACCACCGAACTGCATCGTTGGGCTCGCAGCTCAGCTTGCCGCCACCAAATGCCCTGCAAGCCCCTATCGATCATCATCGTCCGCAAGGTTCTTGGTCAGAGGCCCCTCTACCATCACCGTGCGCTTCCGAATCGCCTGACTTGGACGGCTACCACCACCACTACACCACGTCGCCGGCCCCCGGGCGGGCCAACGTCTTGCCCTATCATCATCGGGAAGCTGTCGAGCTGCCACCCCTGAGAACACTACCTGCTCCTGGAATTCATGCCAGCCATGCCAGCCATGTCAGCCATGTCAGCCAGATGCCTACTGCTGTCTTGCCCAGCCTGAGCTCTCTCGGCCAACAACAAATTGCCCACGGCGACGCCCAGAAGAGACAGCATCTTCTCACAGCACCCAACTCGCCAATTCAGCCGCAGCAACAACATCAGCAACAGGCCTCTGGGAAGCCCAGAGACACGAGAATGAACCTTTCTTCTCTGCTAGGCTGAGCTACCTGCGAAAGCCCGCAGCGACGAAAAATTCCGTTACCTTGAAACTGCCCAGAGTGAGCCCCAGCTGCAGCGCCAGGTGAGCGCGCGCTAGCCTAACCCTATTCGAAGGAGGCTTCATGCTCACCACGCCATACTCAAGCCAAAAGTAAGATGACTGGCCCAAACCTGTCTCTTGACTTTTGAGGGCGTCTACTCGATGCGTCCTGGACACGCACAGAAGAGAGGCGCAAGATTGTTATGATGTTTTTGTTCTTGTTTATTGGAGCGTTCTGTCTTTTTTTTTCTTCCTCAAAGCGACTAGGTTTTTTCCTGGATTTTTTTATGGTCGAGACACCACTCAGGCCGTGTAATGTATATACGTGTATTAGTTACGAAGAGACTGCGCCAGATTTCAGGCTGGATCCTTTGAGAGCAGGCAGATCGAAAACAGCGGCCAAGATAGACAGGCCACCACTACAATGAAGATAATTAATTACTGATACCAATGTGGGCGAAACACTACTGGCTGTGACTTGTGCGAAACCGTGATGCGTTCTCTAATCGCTGACAGGTCGAAGGGCAAGTGGGCTGCGTGGTGAATCATGAACAGCAAAAAGCAAACTACGTGGGCGGGTCGACCCGCGAAGGAGCAGTGCTGTGGCGGCGGCCGCCAGTGGCTTGTAGTGCTTGCTGGCGCATTCAGTAAATTTTATTTTAGTTTCATTTTAAACTTTTATATCAGCATCATGTGGCAGCTGACTATTGCCATGTAGCCGGCAGAGGGGAAGCATGCTGGGTGACTTTGCTCAGCACTCGCTCGGTAAGTGTGAACTTTCCCTTGAGATAATGTTGGCGCTGTACTTGATGACAACTACTCTTATTGTCCTTTTATTTATTTTTTTCCGTCTAGCTTAACCTTTTTACTTTTGTTTTTGTTTTCTTTTTCATACGCTAACACTTTTCCTGCGCGTCACTCACGAGCCGTGTGAGAGCGACCTGGCCAGTCGTAGGACGGCTGGCAAGCAGAAGGCTGTTCCTATTAATTAACCAGTAACTTTGCGCGTGCAGGTGCGGCGGCAAGACCAGACCAGATGTTGTTGCTTGGGAGGTAAGCGTAGCCCAACTGTCAGTCCCTTCTTTTTGATTAACTCTGGGGAGCCTTTCAGGGTGCGCTGGGCAGCCCGGTACCCTACCACTTCGGGTGAGCGACGCGGGCTGCGGGCAGTATTTGGAATGCCTTTTTTAGTAGGCGCCACAAGGTTGGGGCCGGATGCAGGCGCGGGATCGACAACTGGCTCCGGGCCTGCCAGGGGCGCCACAGGCCTCAATAAAAGGGCAGCCGGTCGGTCTTGGCCCGCATTGGTCAGTCGCCAAGGCAGGATGTCGACAAGGCAGGCTACAGAGCGAGAGGAGGTGGGCAAGCAGATGAGCTCTCATGTTTATTAGAGGCGTTGGCATAGCATCGTCGTCCGAAGGGGCCCAGAAGAGTTTCTGCCTCTACGTCCTGGATGGCCTTTTGATTTCCCCCCTCTCCTCTGGGAGGATCGAGACGAGGAATTATGCGGCACCATCTCCCTCGCTAATTTGCCCACCAACCGGTGACAGTAGCCTACTTACAATGCTGGTACAGCGGCCACTGCGCCCGTACGAATGTACCAGAAAGGGGCCGGGTACAAGGCCGGCGCTGCTGAATTGCGGAGATGAGGGGGTATCAGCTTCGGTGCGAGTACTTGGACGCTACCGAGAAACTTCGGCTCGCACAGCAGCCACACCAGACGACTGAAATATGACTGACAGAAACAGAGAGTGAGTGGCAGATGAATCTAGATTTGTGGTCTGACAACCCACCCACCCAGCGAGCCTGGCGCCTGGCCCTGGTCGCACCGTTGAAGTCCGATAAGGATCGGATGTTCTGGATTTCTGACGAGTCGTGCAGCGTCTGGGCCTCGCCGTCAAATGACGGAGCCTGACGCACCCCTCTCTGCGCAGCGCAACGTTGGTAGTTCCAGCTCTACAGGCCTGCGGCTCGCTGGGCAGCGACAATGCGTTGCTGCCAGCTACTGCCAATAAACTAACGCATTTTTAAAATAGATTGGAGCTGGCCGCGAGCGTGACTTGCCCGAGAGCCCGAACGTTGAAGCCAGTCGCACGACGACGGACGGAAAACTCCGTGCGACTCGTAACTCATCAACAAGAGATGTTCGCTCTCCAAACATCTCCAGCCAAACTGGTCCGTCTACCTAGCGGAAGATCATGGGCGAAAAGAGGGCCACGGAATGATGTCACACTGATTCTTGCACCGACTGACCGGTAATTTGGGCTGCCCTGGCCATAATTTCACGCCAAAACATAATATTACCAGCAATTACCGTGTGTGGAGGCCGATGAGGCTCCTACAGCAGCTGATCGACGTGTCCTTGGCCTCTGCAGCGAGTGGTCTGGCGCTGTCGCTCCAAGAGGAGTCGGTCCCAGCAGAGAGGACGGACGGCGGAGAGCCCGCGAGGGTGGCGCGCCAAGATGCAACGGTCCTGGTCTGCTGCGCCCCACCAACCGCTGGACCAAAGAATGAAAGTCGTGATCCAAGTGTAGAAGGGGGAACATAATAAAAGTGACTGCGAAAAAGCGGGAAATGATATTCCAGAAACCGTAGTGCTACAACCCTGCCTGTCTATTTTACCCACTGCGGGCTGATGCATCTCACAGCCAGGTTCTGGCGGCGAAGTCGGCGGAGGAGGGGATACATAACCGGTCACAGGCCGCTGAATTACGCTGAAAGATGGCTGGGCTAATAAATACGATGATTAGAATACGCCATTGAAGAGAGAGAGAGAGAGCACCTGCGCCGGGGAGCCGGAGAGCCGGGGAGCCGGGGAGAAGAGTCTGTCAGACTTGTCACCGCTTCACAATCACAATCTGAGCGTGTTGGAAAACGAAGTATCAGTCGAACACAGCGGCTTGTCGTCTGTCATTTTTTCTTCTTCTCATGTCTCCGCTGACGTCTACCATGTCTCAGTCTGGTGTGTGGCTTCATTGACATGGAATACCAGTAACTGTTTCCGTCTCCAGGCACCTCATCGTCCTGTGTGTCTCTGGGCGGCTGCATGCGCGACCGGCTTTGCACGTGTGGGGAGTTGACAGCGTGCCAGTACCAGCAGCAGGAGCAATCCCCGGCAGGTTGGAAACGACAGCTTTGGCATTTTCAGCCTCCTGCGGGCCGGGTTGCAGCGCATCATGGTGCCAGTCCCAGCCAGTATTACCGTCTGCGCCAGCGTTGTTTGCTAGCCTGCTGAGCCTGCCCTTGCTGCCCTGCTGCCCTGCTCATCTCAGTCGCTCCAGGCCCGTGTGCGAGGGCTCCGGTGCCTGCCCGCTGGCTGGCGCGCCCGTTGAATATCGGCGGCCGACGGACAGGGGCACGGAGGGTGTGATCCATTACTCGGTAGTGCGAAACGTCGACGGCATTCAACGACAACAGCGCGCTAAGGCCCATTCAGGCAGTATCTGGAGAAATAAAGAGGGACCACCGGGGGTGCACCGGGGAGCGCCTGGCCCTTTTTCCCTTTCTCGCCACCTTGTGGGATCGTTTCAACTTTGGCCCCCATCCATCCGCTGCAACGCCCAGCTGAACTGGGCAACTGGGAAAAAGTAAGCGCTGCAAGGAACCACCGTTGCGCACCGCTGAATTTCGGTCCCAGCTGCCCGGGACCCCCCCCCCCCCCAC
>PHFE01000008.1:1323219-1490968 GCA_002796755.1 Paracorniculantispora psalliotae
TATTTCCCCGTTTTATTACTCGTTGGATTTCAACGCACCCCCTCCCTCTCCACCCATTCTCCCCAGCGCATGATTGCCAGCCCAAGCCAAGCCGCAACCGTCTTTTTCCTCGGGACGAAGACGTTGCTGGCTGAATCGCGGTTTTTTCTGGGAACCGTCTTTGCCTTATTTTACGTCATGGTTTACCCATGCATTCCGGATCATCAGGCGGGTGAAGGGAAAGGGTTCGTCTTTATGCCGGGCGCTGTCAAGCAAGGCTGTTTCTTTTGCCTCTCCCCTGCCATGCGCAGCAGACACGGCAACAGTGCAGACATACGTACGATGAAGATGCAGACTCTGGATCAATAATCGTACATACATCTAGTCTGTCATCAGACCTTGCTAGGTGATTTGTGACGGGGGACTTGACTCTGCGGCATGCCCACCGGCAGGACGGTTCTCGCATTTTGAGCCCACGCCCCGATGGAACGGTCTTGGATTCCGAGGAGGGCGGGGGCAGGTGTGTGTCTTGTAATGTGGAACCTCACCGTTGGCGTTTGCCAACTCTGGCTAGTCGAAGTGCCTGCATCAGTAATCGGAATTGCTCGACGGATTTTGCAGCCGGGCTTGTCATTGGCTCATGCTGCGGCGCCTCGTACCACTTTTGGAACAAGCCACCCCGGCCAGCCCAGGGCCTTGGGTAGAAAACCGTTGTGGGATGCCCAAGTGCAGCCTGTGTGTGTCCACTGTCAAGTGAGTGTGTGTGTGTGTGTGTTGGGACGGAAAGTAAGAACGGCAGCCACTTCTGTGCGGCTCACGTGTAACAATGCCGTGCCGTCTGCACGGTACGTTGTGGGGAAAATAAACGGACTCGCCCTCCCAAATTGTTCCTCGTTCAACGGCATCGTGACGCTTGAGTCGTTCGCGGCTTGCTCTGACGACGAAAATGACTCTGACCTTGGCCGCGATATTTTCATTGTCTGTTTCCTGCCCTTGCCTCCTATTTACCAGGGAGCTTCGATGAGCCAAACACACAATCATCGCCAGGCGTTTTCTCCGTCTTTTCTCCTTGGCCATCATCTCACAGAGCCTCGCAGCTGGCCTCTGCTGTCCTCTGGCCTGAACCAGCCGCCGAGCAACATTAAACCCCTCTCGCTGTCCACAGCCAAGGGCCGTTATTATGGTGATTAGTGATTATGGCGACACCAGCAGTGGCGCTGCGTTGGATGTGGGTCGGGCCATCCACCCCGACGACAGCTAAAAACGGTGCATAACATGTCATCCAGGGCGGCCGAAGGGGGTGTGCGTCCATCAGGGTTCTTCCTTGGCCAAGACCCGCCATTTGTCTTTTCTTTTTTTAAAACAATTATTTTTATTATTTCACTTTTTTTTTACTCTTCTTCTCTCCTTCTTTTTAGTCCGTATTCTGTCCTTGTTTCGTCGACCTCGGCCCACCCGTGGCCCTACAACGACCGTTCCGCGGCGTTTTTGTGGCTCTTGTCAGACGCAGCACCGTTGGCGTGTGGCGCTCCGGAGTGCGACTCCCGACCGAAATTTTTCGGGCATCGGTCTGGATGCGCAACGACTAACGGCTCCGCCAGCCCTCTGCGCCGCCTGCACACACCCACAACACCCAGAAGAAACTGGTCGCCGCTGAGGTCACCGTACATGCCCACCCAGGGAACACCCACGCCCAAAGCCACTCTCGCCGCACACAGAACCAGCTGGCTGGGCTTCCCGCCCGCTAGCACAGCTTGGCCGACCACCCAACCCACGCCCCCGGGTCCAGCCTCTTGGTCCTGTGCTCTTCTGCAGTCTGTCTCACTCTGTTCCTCTCCCCTTCCCAGCCGATCCAGTCGCTGCGTCCATTGAACGAGCACATCCTAGTCTCGTCTGCCCGCTAACCACTCATGTCGTATCAGTAATACATGGCAGGCGTTTCTGCGACCTGGCCTCCGCCTACAGGCCACCGCCCACTCAGTGCACTCGTCTTCAATCGCCACTGGTTAATTCTCTCAACGATGCACCCACCCCCTCCGCAACGGTTTCCGCCGTTGCGTTCTCGTTTCACCGGCACTTTTCTCACCGCGTTGGGCCGATCGACAACCAGGCTTGGGTGGCTCGCAGCGGTTTCGCTCACATACTCCCTTCCTAGGAGACAGAAAGACTCAGCTATGGTAGGTAGCCTCTGATGAGTCTGTCCTCCTCCCTGCCTGCATGCTTGTCGGCTGATTCTGACTATTTTCGAGTGGCGCCTCGGAAGTACCTGAGACGTGGTACAGAGACAGGCGTCTCGCGGCCACTTATTTCGTTGGGCTATCCATTCGGTACAGCTCAACCTTCAGGCCTCGATTCTGCCACTTTCTCCTCACCGTAACGCTAGTGACCTTGGGACCGGAACCTGCCAGGCAGCAGCAATTCTGTACCCGGCAGCCAGGCTCATCTGTGTGCTTGTGCGCACATAGGCTAACAAGGTTGCTAGTGCCCAGCAAAAGGTCTGGGCAACTCGCCGAGAAATTGGCCACCTCTTCCCCGGCGGCCAGGTACCGTTGGATAGCCGGCACGACAGACGGAAGTTGGGTATCCCCAGTTCAATAGTCAGGATCGCTGCATCATAACTCTCACTGTACTCCGTACATGGACCATGAGCTTCTTTTTTTCGTCAACTGCTCCTCTCCGCTACAACGTCAGTCATTACAGGGCGCATTTGCCCGCTTCGCAGTTGTCGGCAGAGGCTCTATGGCGCGCCGACCCCATAACCCTTTCTTCGTTCATGTCGATTTTAATTTCTGGGTGCAGTTGTGCATTCTTCTCGCCATATGCCTTGCTTTTGGCTCTTCCTATTGTTCCGTGGGGAAATTCCGCATTTTTCTCTGTGTTTCTGTGCCAGGTTGCTGTTGTGCTTCGTATCTTTGTGCAGCTGTCCCAGCGATCTGGACGTACCGGTCCTCGCTTATCTCGACGTTCGCCCTGGCTTTCTCACCCCGGTGTGTTTCTATCCTGTGGGTTTCGCTGGCCCCTCTGTTCTGGACACGCCTCTCCATCGCGCCGGCACTGCAACCGTCCTGTCTCATCTTCCTCTTCGTCGTTCCAATTTCTCTCTTGTCTCGTTGCTTGTTGCCAGCTGTGTGTCGCCCTAACGGTCGTTTATTACCGGGCTGTCTCTAATATTTGCAGCCCTGAATAGTTGTGTTGCGAGAGCACTGGGAGCAGCTATACGTGACAGGCTGCCGTTATATTCCGCTGCACTCATTTTTGGCCCCCTAGTTTTTCGGGTCTCTGTGCATGTCCGGTAGCGGGTGTGGCAACAGTGCTCTGCCCGTTTCGATCCTGGGCTCGCACATCCGGGGCTCATATCGATGCTGAAGCGGTCGGGTCGTTTTGCTCCATAGCTCGGCTGGGGTTGGGAACGGCCAATCTGCGCATGCCAGTGTAATTTTGGCCGTTCAACATGGGATTTTCATGTGTGAGAGTCACCGTGAGCGCAGGATCCTGGGAAGCTGCGTATTTTGGCCAATCAGGTGCTACTTTGACTTGCGGTAGGGATGTCAGAACCCCGCAATTAACACTGCCTGTTCTACGCGAACTCTGCTACGCCAGCGCTGAACCGGGGGCCTGGTTCAAAACCCGAGCCAGCGTACCGGTCAGCCGGGAAGAGAAGAGAAAACAAAGCCCAGGGGGGCGTGCCGATAAACTTACGTCCGTTACACTGAAGACGAATTTGGCTCGCTGGCTCTCACTAGCGCAACGTTCGCCGGGGCCAGCATAGATGCCGCCTTTCGGGTACAATGAGCGAAGAGCGTATGATTGCATTACCATTTGTTCTCTGGTCTATTGACCGCGACGGCAACATAGGTAGTTGACCTTTTGGCTGTTCGCAGTGTGTGTACCCCGGTTTATGCGGGAGTTTATTGCTTTGCGTAAACAACATCGGGATTCCCACTCATGAGACGAAAGATGAGATCAGTGCAAATTGCGTGCCCGTGATAATGTTCTGCAGAAGGTAAACGACGTCGCCAATGCGTGCATCCGACAAGTTACCGGGCGGACATCGCAATTACCGTACGTACTGCCCCAACAACTGACTGCTGCGATGACTCCGGCATGGGTAGGGAAGATGCTCGTGATGTATAGGGTAGGCTCACGACACAGCCTCATATGCCTGGTCTTCTCGTTGCTCGCTCTCTGGCCACTGCTGAGTGGTTTTGATGTGGTTTCGAGCACATGTGCGGTTTAATGGTTCGTCCTGTGTAGAGCTGTGATGTGTGCGCGCATTGCGTCCATGGAATTGCTTACCCAAATTGGTTCAATCTGATTGTTTGTCCAAAAGCCGACGTTCTCGCATCTCGCAAACCAGTCGCAAAGTACAAAACAAGAAACGCCACGACTTAGAAATACAAACCCCAAACACAGGCATTGACAGGCATTAATAATATCGTTGCCCAGGCCAAAAAATCGCACCTGGGCCCATTGGCGCCGAACCTGTCATCAATGGTATGACCACTTATTGGATCAAATGCGAGATAGGGCAGAGACAATATGACAAATGCAACGTAACACCGCAACACGGAGTCTAAAAAGCACATAAAACCCCAACACTGCATCAAAATATGATAACAATCCTGACGGATCATGTGGGCGCGCCAACCATTCCAACAGGCGCGGTTACCATTTGAAAGCCATAGGATGCAGAATCACAACACCCAAAGGACAGCAATATGCACAAACAAAGAAACGTACCCACGCACACATATAGTGAGAGGATACAGTAAACCAAGTCAATAACTGGCATGGAAATCATAGGTATCTCCCGGTCAGAAGAATACCCAAGTGGACGGTGGTAAGATTATGTATGACACCACCACTCACACGAACATGAAAGAAGTGCTATATAATCCAAATAAAGAAAGCAGATACCCCTATGCGATAAGAACTGATGCTGCTGAGAGAAAATGCGCAAAGAAGGCCGTCTGCGAGGCGGGATACGGTCGCACGGAGCTTCAGATCATGCGCCATCTTCCAGGAAACAAACACAGAGAGCCAAAAGAGAGTGTCATGCTATGTAAAAAGTGAAAACTGACGCATCAAATCACAGCACACAATGACGGACCCTTCAAGAACGGAGAAGCGATTTCTGTACTCTCGGTACGTCTTACATAGAAGAGCATCATGCCAAGTGACGATTTTTTTCTTTTTATATTCTTGCCTCAAAGACCGCCTGCAGGTATTTTACAAGTCATCGAGACCACGAATGCCAACAAAGTACAGGAAAACAAAGGGAAAGTGTGTCAACCAGCCGTGTCGGTCAACATATTTCGCCGCGACAACCAATGCACAAATCGCACGAGCCTAATTCCGTCCCAGGAGCTGCTTTGACTCCTCATCCTTCCCAAGTAAGCCCAGGCTGCGTATTTGTTTTGCGCTCGGCGCATCGTCTCGTGCGGTGGCAGCCTCGGATCGAGCATACGCAGCTTGCATAGCCAAGGCTCTGGCATGCTGTTCCTTGTCAGCATCCGCTGTCCAACATGGCCAGCTCAAAAAGCGAATGACGAACCTCTTTCTTATGGTGTAGACACTCGTAGTAGTCCTCGAGTGCCAGGGTGCACTTCTTCTTGCCGGAGTCGTCCTCAGCGGTAGTGTTGACAACATAGCAGCCCATCACCTCTTGCCAGAAGGAGAAGCAGCGGCCAACACCTGGGACCAATTAGCATCATCCAACGAATCGCATTGGAGCTCTGTAAATGACAAACCTCCATGCATGCCATAGCCGGACGCCATTGTGATCGAATTGCTGTGTTCGTCGGGTTCAAGAGCCGTGTCGAGCGAGATTATGGATGCTGAAAGCATTGGGAAATGGCAACTCGAATTCGGACTATGGTCGGCTAAACTTGGTGACGCTAACAAAGGTACGAATTAATTGGCGGGAATTAGTAAGTAAGAATGCGTATATACTGCTAAAGGGGAATGTATCGGTTGTCACATACCCCCGACAGTATCCACCTTAGCACCTCACAAACGCATAGTCCCCATATATGCATATCGGAACAGAACACGGGTACAGACGTCACAGTAGCTTAGGGAATGATATGTGGTGCAGCTTCCATCTGTGCAAATCCGCCAAAGCTGCAAAATACACTGAGAATTTGCAATCGACTCGAGAATCGGGCGCCAATGATGGGCAAGGAGCTAACGCCAGCCAAGGTTCTGCTGCTGGCAGCCTACTTGGCTGCCCAAAGCGACATTGGCAAGCTAGCTTCACTGGCCGTCCAACACGCATATGTGTTGCGCCCGGAGATTTTACTGCGCATTCTTCTCACCTATCTTCCGGAGACAGTAGAGCCGCTCGCATACGTCGACTTTCTACGCGATCTTTCAGATGAACAACTACGAAGTCAAACCGATCTCGAACTAGACACCACCTCTGTCGACAAACTAAGTGACGAGAATGCGACGAAAAAGGCAAAAAAGCTTCGCCTCTTGCCACTGTCTAAAGATAAGATAGATAGCGACCAGAGCAAAGACCTTGTCCGCGAATTCATCGTCCAGAGAACGTACAGAGTCAACAGCGAAATAGGAGCTCTGTCACAGCTACCGGAACTTCTCCAACCATTCATTGACGACTCCCCCCTGTTAAAACAATGGGCGATATCAACAGTGTTTCCATTCGTCAGACGGAATTGCGAATATCATACCGATAGCTTACCGAAATACACACTATCCGAATTTGAAAAGCTACCGGACCGGAGCGCAGCAATTTACTTGCTGTCAGAATCCGCCGATGGAGATGGAGAAGCGACCGGCCGAGACCTTCGAGGAATTATCGCACCTTGGATACATAATGAAGCGCGTTGGAAACGAGAAGTCGGGTCAGAGAAGGAATCTGGTGAAAGCTGTCCGGGATGGGAGCAAGTCCAGGATACCATTCTATCCTGGGCAACGAAATCATGGATCAATGCGGCGGGAGCAATCACGTACTGGGACGGGCCACAAGACGCCTACTTTGGTAAAAATCTTACGACGAGTCTCTCGGACGGCCGGACACAATATCTGCGGAAGACACATGCCACCACCGCTATGGCCTGCATATACAGCATCACAGAGACGAGCGAGGAAGCTCTACGCAGCTCCTATCAAATATGCTGCGCAGCCCGCCAACGACTAGATGAAACGGAACCACTCCCGGTACTGGACGATATCATGTCGAATATTGCACTCCTGCCAAGCTTGGAGAAAATGCCCAAAAGCGACCCCAAGATGGCCACCTTTATGCGCCACGACCTGTTGAAAGCCACGAACCCTCTCACTTCCCCCACAACAGAATCTCTCAACCTAATCACGGCTCTTACAATCAGCGCTTTCATCTCGACGTCGCTCGGCGTGCCCTGGCCTGTGCGGAAAGCTGGTGATCTTCTCTTCATAAGGGATGAACGAGAGCAAAAGGGCGAGCTCAGCAAATTACTTCGAGCGATATCCAGCAAAGCGCCTCGAGACGATGATGGCTACTGGAAACGATCCAGAGATGCTGTTTTGTGGCTTTCCAATTGGGGACATGCCGTCAAAAGTACAGAATCGCCAGCACATGGCCGTGGGCCACTAGGGATGGTCTCTAGAGAGCATATCGAGACCGAGATTTTGAAAGCCCTGCTGTCCAAGTCAAGTATGACGCCCTAGTGACCTAACAAAGAAATGCATGCTAATTTCTCAACAGGATATTCTTTATCGAGAGAGATATATGAAGACTCCAAAGAGCCACCGCTGGCGCAAGAGAAGCTTCAAGATGCCGTTTATCAATCTGCGCTGAATGCTTTTGATAATGCGTCAAACCCTAATAGAACTCGGGGTGGTCTGAAGAAATGCGACGAAATGTGAGTATCACCCCTTCGGCGCTAGATCTGCACATGCTTATTAAGCTTATTTTAGAATTCATTCTTTCCCAGCCATGTTGGCGAAATCCTCGCCACTCGTCAAACGAGTAGAGGCGCTTCTCAAGGCCAGCCATGCACTGAGCGAATACCGCCTTGTTTTGAAGCAGGGTGAACCCTTCAGTCCAGTTGTACTTCGGGTACACTCTGATCCCATCATCATCATAGAGAAAGTACTCAGTCAGAACCAAAAGGCATACACGCGTCTGCAGGAGTTCTTGGAGATGGGATCGAACATGGTCTATGCCGGTCTGACTTTACCAGGTTCATCCAAGAAAGCAGCAGCGACACCCCCAGAAGTTGAGAAAGCGTTGTTTGTTGCCGAAAAGCGAATAGTGGCCATCTGTATAGAAGCAGCATTAAACGAGGATGATTCTGAAACGGCCTACTCCTACGTCGTTAGCCGACTCGCCAATGGAACGGCAACCAAGACGAATCATGGAGTCACCCTATCTGATACCTGGTCTTGGGCGGCTGCTCTGAAAGCTGGACAGTACATCCGAACACAACGGTCGCAGCAGCCGACTCATCTGGGAACAGCAAGCGGCAATCTTGAGATACGACATCTTGAACAAAGGATTGAGTGCCTGGCTACGGCAATCCGTGCCGCACCGCCTGCCGAACTCCAGAACATTCTGAAGACCTTTAGGAGGTGCGAAGAGCAGCTTGATTCTGCGATCCGAGAAGAAGCTGCCAACGAGGCCGCCTGGGACGCTGCAGGAGATTTCAGTGCTCTGCCAGGCAACTTTGAGACGCCGATGCAGCGACCTGCTCAGCCGCTTCGCAACATGACAGCCAGTGCCGTGGCCAGGCAAGGCGAGGAAGCACCCATGTCGCTGTTCGATTTATCTCGGGCCACGGCGCGAATCGCGCAGCGCAACCTCACGGCCCTGTCCAGCCTCCAAGGCCCCTCGGCAGCAGCAGGAGATGGAAACGAGGCACAGGAACAGCCCGAGTCACGCACAAGGAAGAGGGATCAATTACGAGAAGCAGCAACGGGAACACTTGTCTCTGGCGTCGGCTGGCTTCTTGGTGCAAATGTGAACGGGGGAAGCGTAGGGAACGAGGGAACGAATTAGAGACGAAGCCAAAGCACGTCGCGCATGAACAAATACCAAGAAAGCATGTTATTTTATTGTTGGAGGTTTATGTAGCCGATTGACCAGCATAATTCTACTGAAAATACGCAATTCTTTACTGAGAAGCTATAAAACGTAGTTGTACAAGGCTACTGTATATCGTGTGCAGTTCGCGACTATGGCTAGCACAACTTGACGGTACATGAATCGAGCAAGCAGCTAGATTACCGTTGATGGGGCTGGCATGCTATTATGCCAATCATCATCTTCCGGCGAGACAAAAGAACTTATCACTTCCATGGAAAAGGGTTCTCATGGGAGCAATTCAACGGCGCACATCGTTGAGACTGGGACGCAAGCCAAGACGCAAGCCAGCTGATTGCAGAAAAAAAAACAAAGGCTACAAAAATCGACCGACTCGCTTCGAAACTGGCAGTAGCTCAGCAACACAGCTTGATAAATCAGTACTTACCTCGCCCAAAGGAACAAACCAATGTTCAGCGGTAGCCAGCCGTCGTCGGCCATGTTCATGCGGGATCTTCCATGTGCTGGGCTCGCTGTTCCAGGGATAGCTGCCGAGATGCCTGTCACCCAAAAGAATGAAAGAGACTAAGTACTTGTGGGAAATTTGAGAAGAAAGACTTGTTCAGGTGTTAGCCGTACGTGGTAGAGATCGGTTATCAGCCGAGCGTGCTGGACTCGGCTTTTTTGTGGCGTGAAGCGAAGTCGAGAGTTTTCCGAAGGCGTGCAATAAACTCGTCAAACGAAGTAGGCGATGGCGGAAATTTACGATGTTTGGTTCGATAATATAGCGGATGTATTTCGCTGAATATGCTGTTGTTCAAGGTTGTCTGACTGAATTGCAAGGATCGAAAGCCTAGAACCAGGATAGGCGTGGTGGATGGCAGTTCATAACAGAAGAATTAATGGCGTCCTAGTCGACTTTTATTTGATCCATGGTTCACATGCCGATATGCTCAATTGGCGCTTTCTGAGCGGTGGTTGTAAATGTTATTAAAGACGCGGTCGCAGAATGCGTGGGCGATGATTGATGAAGAGTTTTGATTGCAAAGTCCGAAAGCTGCCAAATGCGGTGCACATGTATTCCCGTCGTCGCAGAACTGACGAGCCCAAACAATTACCAATTCTCGGATGAAGTCGCGAATTCTCGAATTTTCTCCTCTACCGTCGCAAATTGCGAAAAACCCATCGGCGGGCAGTTTCTCAACGAGTAACCACATGGACCGTAGTGCTCGCATGTGAAGGCGATGGATTTTTGAGTGACAAAAGAAAAGAAATAACAGAACAAGATGCTTTGAGCATGAGCAGTCCAGAGGGCAAAAAAGGAAACTATACAGGGCCTAAATACGGCGGTTGGATGCGAGATGAGTGCGTTGAGCTCATCGCATCGTGGCGTCAGCACCTATATTCAATTAGCCTTTGTGCAAACCGTGTAAGATTGAATCTTAATGCAAACCTCCGTATTGCTCCCGGGGCTCGGAGCGCGACGTCGAGTCGGCGGCATATCCGCCAGAACCTCCAGCAGCAGGTTCACGAGGGCGGCCACCCTCACGATCGCCTTGGCGATCATACCTCTCGCGGTCATAACCACCGGCTCCACCACGGCCTCCGCGGTCGCGGTCATCACGTCCACCCTGTCTGTCGCGGCCGTAGTTCTCGTCACGGTCACGACGCTCATAGCCACCACGCTCGTAGTCGCGGCCGTATCCTCCTGCTCGGTCATCGTAGCGTCTGTCATCACGGTAACCGCGTTCGTAACCTCCGCCACGTTCGTAGGAACGGTCATAGCCGCCGGCACGGTCATCGTAGCGACGTTCGTAGCCTCGGTCGTATCCGCCTCGGTCGTTGCCACCTCGGTCGTAGCCGCGAGAACGAGATCCATCCTCGCGACCATAGCCTCCGCCGTAGCCTCCGCGGCGACGATCTTCAAATCGGGGACGCGGGTCTATTTCGATGTTAGCAAATATTCTTACGAAAAGATGTAGTCACGACAAACCTCTCTTAGGAGGACCGAAGTATTTGCCGGGAGTAGGTGTGCGAGGACGAGCTCTGCGAGCCTTCTCAATGCTCAAGGTACGTCCTTCAATGGTGTCTCCCTGCAAGCCTTCTCTGGCCGCCTCAGCCTGCTCGGAGGTAACCATCTTGACGAAGCCAAAGCCGCGCGATTCCTTGGTGTGGGGATCCTTCATGATCTGGCACTTTTCAACGTCGCCGTATTTCTCGAACATTTTAGTGACCTCAGCCTCTGACAAACGCGGGTGAATGCCAGTTACGAAAAGGTTCGAGCCAGGGTTGATGGCACCATCGTCATCATCCTTCGGAGCAGAGGTTTCCTTCGAGCCACTGCGGTGATATCGTCAGTAATGATTTTCGCCCATGAGCTCCAACGCTTGAGCTTACCTATCGCCGTGGGCGGCAGGAGAGGCAGAACGGCGGCGCACGTTGTCGATTTCATCACGAGGACGGGGAGATGCACTCCTATTATCGCGCTCGTAGCGAGGAGCCTCGTCTAGACGGAAGAAGATGCGTTAGCCTGTGTTTTGGTAGTGCGATAGAAAACGAAGAGATCTTACCCTCATAACGATCGCCATTAGGCGCCTCGTAATCCATTGCAGCACTTGCCATCTTGCCAAAGTTTTCAAATTAGATGAATTGCGGTAACGGAAAATGGATGGATAGAGGCTGCGTTTGTTGATGTTTGCAGACGGTTCCGTGGCATGGCAGACGCAGAGGCGAAAACAGTGCTGGCAGGGCGAACAAACAAAACCGGCAGCTACCGAATATTATCCGAGGCGCGCAATCTGTGCTGGGCTGCTAGCACACACTGGTCACATTTTTCGCAACGTAAGCTGGCGCAGCAGCGCCCCACAATTAGCTGCCTGCCAGACACAGCTGCCAGGCTACCAGCTGCCAAGCGCCAGTGCCTCTTTGGCAGGCGCCCATGTACATTCATTCACCTATCCCTCTGTAAATGTCTGGGGGGTTCTTTCAGATACCAGGAAACTGTAAGAAACACTCTTATCGGCACATAGAATTGAAAAAAAAAAATCAATCTTCTTTTCTACTTCATTGATCTACCCATATATTATAAGCCTTTGCCCACCTAACAACCAATGGCAGCTTTCGCAAACATATGGCGATGTTCTAACCAGGCCCCTTCAAAGTTGCGTTGATGTGATGCAATGAAATTGATTGGTCCGTTGGAAAAGCTATCGATCCATTCCTTGTGACCCTTATATGACGATGTTTTATAGCATTGGCTGCGTATCTTCAAGTTCTTTTGACACTATTCAATGCCTCGTCACCAGACGTCCTCAGGGTCAACTTCATGATCTTCCCCGTCATCTCGAACATGCTCATGCTTTGTATCTCGCTTCATAGATTTTCGCATATCAAACGCGTCCTCGCCATTTTTGGTTGGGTCTGTAGCATGATCTCCGTAGTAATCTTTCACAACTCGAAAGACGCTGTATCCCAAGCTCTTGTAGAATGCGATGGCTTTCTCATTACTTTTCCGGACAAATAAGTCCATAAACCAGGCGTCGTTAGCATCAGCACCCGCTTCTAGTTGTTCCACTAGAATTTTGCCAATACCGAGCCTACGAGCCTCAGGGGCAACTGTGAGAGCAGTGATGTGTGCATGCCACGGCAGGTAGTGCTCAGAGTATTTATAGGCATCAGGAGATGATTCGACCTTGCCCATAACTGCAGATGCCGTTAATTATAAAAACGTGGGTGAGGATTAATTGTGTCCCATACTGTATCCGACAATATTCCCGTGCATGTCTTCGCAAACTTGGAAAAGAGACGGCCATTTTGAATGATACTGAAGGTAGAACCCAAGCTCATACGATTCTGTCAATGGGTCCAGGTTGCATTTCGAGAATTTATTGACGTCTTCAGGACGAAATCGGCGAAACGTTGTCATGGCTACCTGCCCAGATTGGCTCAAAAAACGAATGTGAAATTAGGCCCTTGACTGGCGAGTTGCGGCAAAGTCTCGGCACTGACAAGTGAAGGTGGCCAAGTGCGCCAAACCATTTTTTCTGGCGCTGCCCCTCCACCCACCTGGAGATTTGGGGGACAAAGAAAGCTCCACCCTTAATGACGGCGCCACCACCCTGTGCTCGACCACATACCACCAATTGTATATTGCACTTTACATATTCCCTCTCTTTCCTCACAGAGCTTCTGTTACTTCAACTCCGTGCCGCCGAGAATCGACTTCACGAGACCTCGAATTTCTTTCCACGGCATAGTGCCTGTGGTGCGATTACGACAACCAACGGACGGCCGTCGCATTTCAGCGCAGCACCTTGGCGGTGAGCGACCGCCAACTTTATCAAAGAATGCCCGCGTCACCACAAACGCCACAACACTCGCGGCACTCGTCTGTTGCCGATGGCAATAATGTTTCACCAACTGCCCGCAGGCAATCTAAATCGTCGGTCAGCGATATCACTACACCATTTCGCAACAGCCTTACACACCAAGACACGCTGGACATGAGCATTCTCGCAAGCGGTGGTGGGCAAGCTAGCAACGGCATGGGAAATTTAGCGGATGAGCTTGCCGATGCCTTTTCCGACTCTGGCGAAGAAGATGATGGCGGCCCGGGCGAATCCTCGGATGCCCCAGCGCCCGGTGATGGCTCGAAGCTGGATGGTTCTCGCGATAGCGGGGTGGACGTGAACGGCACTGGTGCAAGCGATGGAGAAAAGACGAAAGATGCTAAGCTCTCTGTGCCATCCCCTCCTCGCCGCGGACACCAAAGGAAAGGCAGCGAGTACGATGGCAGTGAATATGGCTCCGAGTCTGATCTAGACGCTGCTGGCTTAACTGCGAATCTAATTGCTAGAATCGATGCTGTCGAGTCCCTGGTTCGCCGCGGCACTGAAACCTATGGTGGACCAGAAGATGAGGTTTTCAAACGTGTTACGGAAAGCTTGCGTGATTTGGGCTCACAGTCAAGCGTCGAAGGAAATGCATCACGGCAAGTATTGCGTTCTGAAGCCCAACGGAAGACATGCTAACGAGACGCAGACTCATTACAGCGCACACGGCTCTTACCACCCACCTTGCCCACCAGACTCGTCAGCTTCATAACCTGACGTTTCCATTGCTTTCGCCTTTGGCGCCAACACCGGACCTTGAAACGATCGATGATTTGGTTCCTCTTCTGGTCTCATTGCTAGAGGCTATGCCGACGCCATCGACAGTTGCCTTCAACTCTATAACAGCGTTGCATTCTGCTACAGCCGAACTTATACAAACATTGAGCTATCTATCTGATACTCTGCACATGTCTCGACAAACTATTACCACCGCAACTCGCAGACTCAAGAGCTCGAAAGAACTTGTCGCTGAGCTGAGAAGAGACGAGGAACTGCGAGAAGAGGGCGAAAGATGGCTGACCAGAGGAAACTGGGGAGAGAGATTGCAGAACCGAGAATGTGCCGGAGTTTGTGGAGACGTCATCGGCGGATTTGAGGCTGTATGCGATGGCTGGCGAGAGCGTCTGCTCGCTCAAGCGGAATCTACAGCTTGATCGCCGCGCTGAGCCAACCAAGCAAGGAAGGCACGGACGTCATACTTGCGGGTCTGCGAGGTAAATTAGAAGAAGGGGCCTGTTTCCTAGGCGGTGATGGTTGATGTTCATCATATCATCTCCGCCACTGTCTTCAGCTGCTCTTTTTTTTTTTTTTTGAGTTTTAAATTTTATAGCTAGACATGATGACATCTATTATAGGTAGACGAAACACGACGATTATGAATAATAGTAATGGTGGATTATATGGCACAGCTCCTCCCGTAGCAGCTTTATTTGTCTCCCATGCCAACGACATCCACCGATGAGTGCCTGTTCTTACTGAGGCATCCAGGCAGTTCTTACACTCTCACCCCTGAAATATTGTTGGCGTAGTACTATCCCCGATGGGTAAGTATACATTATTACTTTAACAGCTCAACCTTGCTCTTATATACACAATTCTTATAAAAAAACTTAAATATAATAATAATACTACTACAACTACTACTACTACCGCTGATGCTGCTACTACTACTACTAATAAATATCCTTCTTACTATTTTTCTTATTTTTCTTATTGTTATTATGGCTGGAGTAGTATATCCCTGCCATCTGTGTGAAGAAGGGTTACGAAGTACCACGCGAACATTATTTCAAGGGTGAGAGTGCACAGAACCGTTTCTCACGCGAACGCGGGATGATTGTTTGGACGATTTACGCGTTAAGCCGCGTCGTGTGAAAGGCGTGCCCATTCTGTGCCATTCGTCGCGACAGGCAAGGGCAGCGTGTTTCGCTCGCGATTAGCGCCCAGGGCATGATTGGCTATGGGGGACGCTGAGAGTTGGGTAGTGACTGACCCCGTGCTACCCCGCTATTGAGTTAAATGGCTGGCGCGCAAAACGCGACTTGTGTCGCGCCAATTTCGCGTTGGAGCACAAAGGTTACGATTGAGGAGTAAATGAGTAGGAAAGTCTTTAGAATAAAGAACTTGGAACTTCTGACCAAAACTGATGGCCATACAATGCCCATTCTCAGATGCTCTAGAGGAATGCGAAACTCAGCTCCCCAGTGGCAAGGATTTCCACCTTGGTCTACAAGAATAATTCATCGATAGTTTTGCAAGAAAGGAATATTGCAAACAAATTATGGGCTGGGCTCTGGTGGCTCAAAGATTTTCTCTTGACAAGGTTCTGTTGTTGTTATCCTCAAGCCCACCTCCGCGTCCAGTCCATCCCTACTTACGATACGTGACAGGCTGTTTTTCCTTCCAGAGTTGGTCCCGGAGTTGCCGCCCGCGGCCCGTTCTGCAGGCCCCAAGGGTAAACCAAGTGTCATCTGCCTATCAAAGTCCTTCGAAACGGCGCCAGGCAGATCTGCTAGTGATTCCGCAGCTACTGGCTGGTTCCTCACCTACCTGCCAAGATTGTATCAGCAAACTTGCCTGGTCAATACGACGCCGCCTGGTAACAATGTCGAGAGCCCTCTGAAATCTTGCTAATAAAAGGAAGACGAAGACGAAGAGCATCAACAGTCTCGAAAATTACGCGATTTTGTTTTATAAAATAATTCTTGATTATTTTCTAGTCTTCCTCATCAGCTACAGATGAGTCTCCATGGCAGCGGCCGGGGCACCTCATGGCGCATGGAGGTCACGGTGGAGCTTGCTCCAGGCACGCTAAAAGCTCTAAAAATACAGGGCCTCCGGCGTGAAACGAAACCCAGAGTCCCGGACGGCCGTGGAATCTAACTCTGGCGAAAGATACGCAATTGAAACAAAGACAAAAGGCATACCTACAGTGGTACAAGAGGAAAAGACAATTCCTATTCAAAATAAATAATCGATGCGTTTCCAAGTTTAGAGTAAACAATAGAGCAGCATTGTCTGGCCGTAAGGGGCCGCTGAAGTCGTGCAGTGACAACTGTTGTTATGTACATAAAAAGCAGTGGCCCAAGCTGGCGCGCCTGGGGTGGCCCAGCGATCCTGGCACCAGGCCACCCACTCTGCCTCGCCCCATAGCCGCCTCCTCCCGCCCCCCGAGATCTTTACCTGAACTTCAACCTCCCTCGCTCATCAGACCTCTCGACGTCGCCCAGTTCCAACGCAAACGGGCGTAGTTTCTGGCGCGAATTTTCCTCGAGATTATCCCGACTGAACGCCTCACTTTTCGCCGCATTTTACCTTCTCCTGGGCCTTATGCCTGCTTACCGCCAAGCTCTACATCAATCACGGAATACTGCTCGCACTTTGCTGTCATCGCGAACACCTCAACATCCGAATCATTATTTTGCAGCCGTCGAAATCATATTCTATACGATACAAATATCCGCCATCTGCGGAATTCAGCGCTCCCGCGACCGGCTTGTGAAGGAAGCTTGTTGATTGCATCTACAGCGCACGAGCTGTCGCTCGAGAGAGGCTTGATTTGCCCTCAGAAGTACTCCGCCGAACATCGAGCGAATAAAATAATCCTGCTATGAGCGAAGAAAAATCTTCATCGGTTGGGAGCGCGCAAGCGTCCTCACCGCTGCACGGTGGACGCGGGCGCTTAGAGGCACGCAGCTCTGTTGACGCCACCTCAGCTCGTCGTATTCGCAATGGGCTAGGTAATCGTGATTCCACGAGGACAGCGCGATTCGACACAGATTCTATTGATAGTGCTCTGGCGAGAGAAATGCATCGCCCGCACCGAGAAAGCACACCGGGCGCTAGCCCACGACGCAAGCGCCAGAGGATCAATGGAGACAGGTATGATGGTTCCCGGAGCAACGTTGACGCTGCACAAGCCGTTCTAACTCGATCAGATTCATACCAAGCCGATCTGGACAGGATCTTCAAGCTAGCTTCAGTCTACTTCACGAAGACGGGTCACCGGCTGCGTTATCGAAGCAGAAGAAGCGAACACCACATGGCGAGCTACATTTCCAAAAGAGTACGTGAAATGCAAACCGAAGTGCCATGCAGGCAAAAAGCTAACCGCGACAAAGCTGAGGAGGCAAACCGTACATTTTCAACATTGCTGCGTGCAGAGATGTTCGAAAGCTCAGTGCCACAGGCCGCATCATCTCTCTCACCCGACAACTCGCTCCCAAACACTTCCAGAATAAACCATATGGATGGCACACGATCTCACACACCGCCGAATAATAATTCCACGACTTCATTACCGTCTTCGCTGACGCCATCAACCCCACACAAAAATTTGTTTTCATACATGTCTCCCAGACATCACCACATCGCTGGTCACCCTACTCCCACCAAAACGCCACAGAGTCGCCATGGCCCGAACCTAGACACGCGCGCAGAGATCTATAGCCTATCTCCCGTCCGATTCGGAAGCCAACAAATGCTGCTAAGTCCTCGAAGGCAGCCACGTTCCGTCAGCAAAGTCCCTTATAAGGTCCTGGATGCACCAGAGTTGGCGGATGACTTTTATCTCAACCTGGTAGACTGGGGCAGTGCGAATGTGCTCGGTGTAGGCCTAGGCTCCAGCGTGTATATGTGGAACGCGCAGACTAGCAAGGTGAACAAACTTTGCACACTGGAAGATGACACTGTGACTAGCGTTTCGTGGATACAAAAGGGTACTCATATCGCGATTGGAACTGGCAAGGGCCTCGTGCAGATTTGGGATGCCGAGAAGACCAGGCGTTTGAGAACCATGACAGGCCATACAGCTCGAGTAGGTTCTTTGGCATGGAACTCGCACATCCTCACTTCAGGCTCTCGCGATAGGCTCATCTATCATCGAGATGTCCGGGCGCCAGACCAATGGCTTAGAAAGCTTGTCGGCCATAAGCAAGAGGTTTGCGGTCTCAAGTGGAACTGTGAAGACGGACAACTCGCCAGCGGCGGAAACGATAATAAGCTTATGGTTTGGGATAAGCTGTCAGAGACACCACTTTGGAAGTTTTCGGAGCACACGGCCGCCGTGAAGGCAATTGCCTGGTCACCGCACCAACGCGGGTTGCTCGCATCAGGAGGCGGCACAGCAGATCGACGAATCATTTTCCACGACACAGTCAAGGGTTCCGTTATCAATGAAATCGACACGGGAAGTCAAGTCTGCAATCTGGCATGGTCGAAAAACTCGAATGAAATTGTTTCGACACACGGCTACAGTCAAAACCAGATTGTTGTGTGGAAATACCCCTCGATGCAGCAAGTAGCAAGTCTGACTGGCCACACGTATCGCGTTCTTTACCTCGCTATGAGCCCCGACGGGAGAGTTGTGGTAACAGGAGCCGGTGACGAGACGCTGCGGTTTTGGTCTGTTTTCGGCCGAAGACCAGGCAGTAAAGAAGAAGGAGAAGCTGGTGGAAAGCTGGCAGACTGGGGCGTCATTCGATAAACCCATCTAATCTCATTGGGCCACACTCCATGCCCTCGTCATTGCTCAGCAACATCTCGCTGATGCCGCTTTGTCCGACGTCCTACATCTTTGACGACGGCCAAAAAAGTATACGCAATTTCAATCTGCAGTGAGGAGTTCAGTCCTGGTTGGCCGGCCACGCCTTCCTTGACTTTGCTGGCCTGGCAAATATTATCGAGGAAATGCCAGAAGAGTGGCGTATGAGGCAGCAACATTTTGTTGTACGAATTGGAATGAAAGACGACGGAAAGTAAATGGGCTTGGCAAATCAAGAGGCGTTGCGGTTTGACGAGCGATCAAATTTTGTATTTGCATCATGTTTAGCAGCATAGCGAATGTTAATGAGAAGACATAAATGCGTTTTGGATATTACAAGCTGAAACTAGTAAGCACGGTGAAAACAGTGAATGTTCCTGGTATGATCCTGGCAGTCTTGGTTAAAGCATAAGCCAGTTAGGCTTGACAATGTTTATTTATTCATGTCTGCATTTCTGTGGTATCAGGTGCTTCAAAAATCATCAGGGCTTTCTCGGTTCAAAGACTTAAAAAAGAATAACACCAACACGCCAAATTAAAGTGACAACTTCACTGCTCCAAGATCAATACAATTACCAAACTGTCAAAATATATATAAACCGGCGGCTGTAGTTACGCTGCCATCTGGCCAGTACTCTACCACATGGGGTTCTCCGAATCTCACCAACACGGCTGTTTACTCAGCCGTCTTTCGTTCGCGCGCCACATCTCGCGCACCACCATCAACGCTGGTCGAGTTGGCGGTGGCAGAATCATCAAGCAGGGGAATGCGGTCCAGGCTCGTCGATCTAGCCATGGCCTCCCTCGCCGTCACGGCGCTAGGCTGGAAGTTGGGCGTACCAGAAGCCTTAACCAGTGGTTCAACGAGTCCATTTTCTGGTTGAGGCTGCATCAAGGGGGATGTGAGCATAAGCTCTGGTGCGGTCTGCCATTTAACTACCTCGGCCTTCATAGCCTCGAGCTCTTTCTGGAATCGCTTCCCGAAGACATCAATGTAATATGTAGAGCCGTTGTAGATACTCCAAGCAAAAACAACCAGGAGGAAGGAAGTTGACGCATAGCGGCTAATAAACCATAATGGACAGGGTAGCATAGTAAGAACGGCGTACACGTACTGAATCATCATGAACGTGGGTTCTTGTAGTGCGTCCGGTACAGACAGAACAAATCTGCCGATCCAGGTCTTGGCATATGAACGGCGAAGCCAAGTAAATGACGTTGGCCGACCAGCAGCAATCTTCTCTCTACGGCGAACCGTAATAAAGAAATAGTAGCTGAGTTGCCACAGAGCATATGGGATAGTGCTCCAAGCTAGCATCGATACGATGTTAGCGTAAGCGGTCGCCGAGCCTGGCTCTGCCGATTTGATAGCCCAGATAGCCGGGAACCGTTCTTGCAGCTTTTCTTCCGGATAGAGATGGACAAGACAGTGCAGAGTAGCGCATGGCATAATGTGAATAAACAGCGATGTAACCTTGTCGAAGCTGTGAAACACCAGAGAGTTCCTCCACATGATGATCGCAACTGCGTTATTGCCGAAGGCTAGGCAAAATGCGGCGGTGAAGAGTCGCTTCGAGGTTGGGAATACCCAGAGGCTGAGCATGAGAAGAACGTTGACGAAATAGCAAAGATCGGCAAGGAAGTAGTGGTAGCCGCGGCGATGGTAAGTAAACATGCGGATGGGCATGAAATACACGAGTTGGACTGTGTACCAGATATGGAAATATTCGGGATAGCCGCCGATGAGATAGCCACTGATGAAGATGTTCATAACTCCGCAAATGAAAGATATCTTCTCGCGCAGGCTAATGGCCTTGGTGTCGTTCCATTGTCTACCAAGCTTATCCACACGCTGGCGCATGCGCTTTCGGTAGCGATCGAATTGTTCGTCCGCCGATGGCACGCGGCGTCTCCATTCCTCCACCATGCGATGCCGCGCATTTTGGGTTTTGGATTTCAGTGCATCCCTGGAGCGTCGCACCTTGTCTGTCTGAGCTGAAATACCCTTCTGAAGCTTTTCCAGCTGCTGCGGTAACGCAAAGTTATCCAGGAGATCAAGGACGGTCAGGCGATCCAGAGGCGGAAGCGAATCCCAGTCGTCGTGGTAGGAGCTACTACCGGAAAACGAGGGATGTCTTGAAAGTTTAGGGCTTTTAGGGGTCGTCGCGCTCAGGCTAGGTGTATCGAGGATCGTTGGGTCGGGCGGCGAGGAGCTCAGCGGTGACGCCAGGCCAGGCTCGTCGGATAGAGGTTCACGGAATGTCGCATTTGGAGTCGGGATCGGCATCGCCGCCGTCTGTTCGTCGTCCATGCTCAGGTTCTGAAGTTATCGATGCGATTTTTCTACTCAGGCGCGACGTGTCAGCACTTTTCAGGAGGGGTAGTAACCAGTCGGTTGTCCAAGACGCAGCTGGCCACCGAGGCGGTAAAGACAGCATACCTTTAGCCTGGAGCTTGGACGCTAATAAGAATAATCGAAGCCGGTCACCAAGGGGTTACAGAAGAGAAACTCAGGAAACAAAGATGAGAGGAGCGACGTAGAAGCAAAAGTTCAGAAGGTTGAAGGTGTAGGTGAAAAGAGATGGTGCACAAAACGCAAGTTGTAAAGAGTGTCGCCTCTCTGTCATGTGTAAGAAGACGCTGATATATTTACACGAGCTTGCTTGCTGGATTGGCAGGTGGATACTTGGAGGCAAGTACTTGGCTGGCTTGCAAGTGACACTTTACAGTGGACTGCTGCGAATTCCAGGCCCGCCTCCACGCTGGTGCAGCTGCCTACGGGAGACGCAGACGCGACGTGCATACTTGGATGGGAGGTACCTATTAGGTAGTGGAGACCGTCGCCGCCGGGCGTTTTGTTGAGACCTATGGAATCGCAGCACAATGCACGTGTGAATCTAGACAGCGCCCTGGCGAGCACCTGCCCGAACGTTTGAATTCAACTAATATCTGGTGGCCCGAGGCTGTTCATTCAATACGTCGTGCGCTTTCCCTCCGCACAGTAGCTACTCAAGGCACACCATCGCGTGTGCAACTGACCCGCAGGGGAGGTAGTCACGTTGACATCACCGGGAGAGTTTGGTTTATTCATAGCTAGCTTGTCACCTGAGAGGCGGCTTGTCTTTGGCGTGGTGCCTAGCAAGCTCCCTCCTACAAACTAGCATGTGGATGAAAGTATCATCTGATCTTTCGCTGAGAGACCAAACTGGCCTCTGGCTCCTAAATGTGGCATGGCTACTAGTTAGACAAACGCGCAAGCTCTAGCTAGACGGCAGAATCAATATAAACCCAGCAAACGGCAAGTCACCTTATTCAGTATATCGTATATAGTAGAATAGTCGACTAGGACAACCGCCAAATGATGTACACACACTCGCCTCTTGCTGCAAAAGTATCATATCATCTCCCGCCAAGATATGCAGTGTAAGGCCAAGGAAGCGCTGGCGACAACTTCATTACAGTCTGTCTTCCAAAAAGCGTCGGTTCATCAGTAACGTCTTTTATTATTAACTAAAACCAAGGTACCTACCAGCGTCGGTAGTTTGGCAGACGACGCTGGCTCCAACTTCACGGTGCGCTCATGTTTGGAGTCGATGTGGTCCGTGCGCCACAGGCACTCCCCTCAACGCCCTCCATGCTGGCGCCGACCGCGCGACGCGTCCCATCACCAGCCGTTCGCATCAAACTTGCGCTCGCATCGCAAAACGCCATCCCACGCAACGCCTCGCTACTATGATCGACGCTGCCATTGGAATATCTTCTGATAGCAGACAATTATACCAATAATCGAGCGAGCAGTTTGCTTCAAGCGGTCGCACCCTGACAGTGCTGTGCAACAGCTTCAAGTAATCACCTTAAACGGCTTTTCGCGCCGGGACGAATTCAATCCCTCTCAACCATCGTCGCACGCCGTCAATTGTCAAATAGTATCGGAAATATCGAGTCCCAGTCGACACAATGGGAAAACTCAACCGGCTCGAACTTTTCAGTATGTATTGCAGCGCTGCGACCGAGAGAAACGCGCCCAGAAAATCTAACATCTGCTGCAGACTTCAAGTCCTACAAAGGACACCACACCCTTTTGTTTGGCGATTCATATTTCACCTCAATTATTGGGCCCAATGGATCCGGAAAATCAAACTCGTACGTCGATTGTACAACGCGCCAGCCACCATTTTCCTACTAACGTGTGTCCAGTATGGATGCCATTTCGTTTGTGCTCGGCATCAAATCCTCCCATCTTCGCTCCGCACACTTGAAAGACCTGGTCTATCGAGGCCGTGTTCTCAAGACATCGAAAATAAACGACGACGGATCTGCCGCGACAAACGGAACGGCACAACCGAGCGACGAGAAGGCCTCACGTGGGGATCCTAAAACCGCCTGGGTTATGGCCGTTTACGAGGATGATAGCGGCGAGGAACACAGATGGAAGCGTTCCATCACAAACCAGGGCGCAAGTGAATATCGCATCAACGACAGAAGCGTGACTGCGCAGCAATACAATGCAGCCCTCGAGAATGAGAATATCCTTATCAAGGCAAGAAATTTCCTGGTTTTCCAGGGAGACGTTGAGGCTATTGCTTCCCAATCACCCCAAGATCTTACTCGCCTCATCGAACACATTTCTGGAAGCCTGGAGTATAAGCAAGAATACGAAAACCTTCAGGCTGCAGCCGAGCAGGCCGTCGAGAACCAGAACTTCCAACTTCATCGGCGACGTGGCATCAATTCCGAAATCAAACAATACCGCGAACAAAAGAGAGAAGCCGACAATTTCCAGAAGAAGATGGACGAAAAAGATGCTGCCATTGTGACGCAGTGTCTATGGAAATTGTTTCACTTCCAAAAAGCGATGGACGATTCTAGCGCTGCCATCCACAGTCACCACGAGGACTTGAAAGAATTGCGACGCAATGTTGAATCGTACGAAGGACAGCTCGAGGCTGCGCGTCGCGAGCAAATCTCGGTCTCTCGACGTGTTGGCCGGGTGGATCGCGAAATTCGACAGAAAGAGCGTTCCATTGAAGATCGTGAGAACGCGCTGGTACCGTTTGATGAGAAGATCCACGAATCATCTCAACAAGTTGATAGACTGCAGTCTCAAAGTCAGAAAATCTCAAAAGAGCGGGATGAACAGGCGGACATTATGCAAAAGGTGCAAAGTGACGTCGACAGCGTCAACAAAGCTCAAGCCGTTTTTGAAAAGGGCATCCAGGAGCAGATGCAAAAGCAAGGCGGAGCCATCAGTGATGCCGACCGCAAAGAGTACAACACCCTTCGCAGCGAAGTCATTGCCCGGTCTGGAGCAGACCACACCAAGTTGGAGAACCTTGAGAGACAACACAAGGCAGACGAAGTTACAGTCAACAACTTGAAGGGCAAAGTGGACAGCATTACAGCCGCCATCTCCAAGACGGAATCCGAGCTTAGCAGTGTTGGAGAGAGGAAAGACACTGTGGAATCTGCTGCCAAAGATCTCGCCAGTGAAATTGCCGCCAAGAAGAAAGAATTCAATCAGCTCCAATCTGAGCGTGTCCGAACCAATCAGAAAAGAACGGAACTCGAAGAAAAGCTGGAAGATGTTGCTAAAAAGCTGCGTGAGGCTGACGATGGGCGCCGCCAGAATGATCGTGAGGCTCGTCTCAAAGACATGGTTGCCTCCTTGCGACGCATTTTCCCAGGTGTACGTGGTAGAATTGGTGACCTGTGCACACCCAAGCAGAAAAAATACGACGAGGCAATCATCGTCGCCTTGGGAAGGGACTTTGACTCGGTTGTCGTTGATACGGAGAAGACAGGCGTTGACTGTGTCCAATACCTAAAGGAGCAACGGTTCGCACCGATGACTTTTATTCCTTTGGACAACATCAAAGTCAATGCCGTGAATACTTCCGTCAAGGGTATTACAGGAGCCAGACTCACCATTGACACGATCAACTTTGACTCATCCGTTGAACGCGCCCTGTCCTATGCGTGCGGAAGCTCTGTTGTTTGCGACACACTGGATGTTGCCAAACACATTTGCTACGAGAAAAAGATCTCCGTCAAGGCCGTAACTCTAGAAGGTTATGTCATTCACAAAGCTGGTCTTATGACTGGTGGACGGGGGCCGGAACCAAAAGGCGGCAAGCGGAAGTTCGAAGAAGCGGACGTTCAAAACCTTCAAAGAATGGCCACGAAACTGAAAGAAGAGATTGATCGTCTCCCGAGAGCTGACCGACGCGGAAGCAAAGAAGAGACTCTGCAGATTGAACTCGGTGGCTTGGAGCGCCGTGTCAATGCTACCAAGGAAGAGCTTGCCGTCTTTCAGGAAAACTTCTCTAGCAAGAAGCGCGAACTCGAGAACCAAAAGAAGCAGCTCAAAGAAATCCAACCGAAATACAAGGAGCAAGCCAAGCAATTTGAAAGCACCACGTCGACAGTGCAGAAGTTCCGAAACGCCACTAGCAAAGTTGAAGACCAAATTTTCTCGAGCTTCTGCAAGAGACTCGGATACAGCGACATTCGCGCCTTTGATGCTTCTCAAGGAAAGCTTGAACAAGAGGCATCGGAGAACCGAAGTCAGTTTGAAGTCCAAAAGCAGCGTCTTGAAGGCCGCCTTAAATGGGAAGCGTCTAGACACGCCGATACCGAGGCTCGTATCGTGAGGATGCAAGAGCAGATAAAGCGCTTGAAGCAAGACATCAAGGCATATACCAAGGAGAAGGCAGAGATTGAAACGGAGATGCGTGAAGAGCAAGACGAACTGGAAGCTCTCCGAGAGACGCTAGAGGAGCATCAAGCCGACCTTGGCGAGAAAAGTGAACGAGTCAACGAAGCGAAAGCCGAAGTGCAGCAACGTGGCAAGGACATTGAGGCTCTGAACAAGAATGTCAACGCTCTAGAAACGACTTTACAGAAGAACAGCGCCGGCAAGTCTGGGCTACTTCGCAGATGTCGTCTTGAGCAAATTCAGATTCCTCTCGCGGAAGGTGCTTTGGACAACCTGCCAAATGAAGATGATCTGCTTCGCCAGGATCCGGATGCGATGGATGTCGATGCTGACGGTGACGACATGGTTGATCTTGCGCTAGATGACCATGGCATCGAAATCAATTTTGAGGGATTGGATGACGATTTGAAGCAGGTAAGTGCATGTTGAATGGAAAGCAGACTTCCGTCTTTTGCGCCATAGCTAACCGAACTCGCCAGTCTGATGACCCAAGCGTCGAGGATTCTCTGACAGAACGCATCGCAAACTTGACGACCGAGCTGGAAAAGCTTAACCCCAACATGCGCGCTATGGAACGACTCGAGAGCGTTGAGTCGCGACTGAAACAAACCGATCAGGAGTACGAAGATTCCAAAACAGCTGCTCAGGAGGCCAAAGAGGCCTTCAGCAATGTCAAGCAGCAACGCTACGAAATTTTCAATAAAGCCTTTACGCATATCCAGGAACAGATTTCTCACGTCTACAAAGACTTGACTCGGTCCGACACCTTCCCGCTTGGTGGCCAAGCGTACCTGGACATTGAAGAGGACACGGATATGCCGTACCTATCTGGCATCAAATACCACGCCATGCCTCCGCTGAAAAGATTCCGTGACATGGAACACCTTTCTGGTGGCGAGAAGACTATGGCAGCGTTGGCGCTTCTTTTTGCTATCCACAGCTACCAACCCAGCCCCTTCTTCGTCCTTGATGAAGTCGATGCTGCGTTGGATAATGCCAACGTGGACAAGATCAAGAAGTACATCCGTGAACATGCCGGCCCTGGCATGCAATTCATTGTGATCAGTTTGAAGACCGGCCTATTCCAAGATAGTGAGAGCTTGGTTGGTGTATATCGAGACCAAGAAGTCAACAGCTCAAGAACATTGACGTTGGATGTAAGTTTTGACCGTCTTCCACCGCCCATAAACAACTTACTAATTGCCGTTACTGCAGTTGAGGAAATATGCGTGAAATGGGAAATGTTAGCTTAGGGTTTGGAGTAATAGTTGCTGGTATGCTTTTGGCGTTCTGTTTTTGTGGCAGTGAGCGAAGTCGCCGTGACACTTGCACCTTGTCTATATAGTAAAATAGCTCTGAATATGACTGGGAGCACAGATCTTTATGCAAGCTCTTATTCTGATGTAACTCAGGCACGTATCGATATCTAATTCACGTCTTCACTTCGGATTCTGCGCGGCCTTTTGTCTATGTGCCTCGCTGTAGACGAAGCTGGGCGGGCTGTGCGAGCAATGAGCGTTTCTTTGCGTACCCACTTTATCCGGCCGACTACCTACACATATGGCAGAAAGCAGCACCCTTTCACGTTTGGCATATTTCAAACAGCACCATTTGGCGAAACCCTTCCGCGTCAAATTCATCTCTTGAGCGACTTTAGATATAATATTAAGCGGTAGAAATATCTACACGCCCGCCTCACCTAACCCGACACGCGACCGAGCTACCTCCATCGACCGAAATCCAGCGTCGACATTGCCAGTCCTCGAGGCAGAGCACCGGCGCACTTCTCACAAGCCAGCTATAACGACGGAAGCAATCGCTGTGTGAATTGGAATATAGAATACACAATCGCGACCTGCAGAGTTTCAAAGGTCCGGCACCATGGATCTCGCGGTCACGCTGGTCAAGTCGGTGATGCGCGCGTTCTACCAGACGAGAGAGATCCTAGTAATAGACGCGCTTATCCTTCATGAGGCGTACGATTTATCACATTGGTGCAGACCGGAAAGCAATACTAATCGTAGACTAGTCTTCGGGACGATGACCTGGCGTACTTGATGGCCACAAACCCCAAAGACCTTCACAAGATTTGCGGAAAACTTCGAGAAGACAGATTCTTGACGCAGTAAGTTTCTCAGCTCACCAGCTTTTGAATATAGAGAAAATTGGCTCACAAAATTGATCCAATTAGGCATACAAGACCGGAATACCGAGAAGGAAACCCAAGACCGAGCAATCGCACATGGTATTACATCAACTACCGCCATACCATTGATGCTATAAAATGGCGAGTGTACACAATCGACAAAGATGTTCAAGGAACAACAGAGCGGACGACTGAGAAAAAAGAATACATCTGCTCCTTCTGCAAGGCTGAATGGTCTCTTTTGGAAGTAGTGGACAGCAACGGCCCGAATGGCTTACTGTGCCATCGCTGCGGTCATGTCCTCACATTTGAAGCCGACCGCAATGCCGGTGGACACGAACAATCGACCCGACTCAACGATCAGTTCAAATTCATTAGCGAATTGTTGCAAAAAATCGACAATGTGCACATACCCGAATGCGATTTCGATCGCGCTTTCGCGAAGACTCGACCGGTGGTCCGTGACGCGACTCATCAAGTTGCGGCGACGACAGGCATGGATTCAAGCATGAGCCGACCGATGGGAGTAAAAGGCCTCACTAATATCGGACCGCAATCCATCTCTGTCAACATTTCGACTGTTGAAGGCGCTTCAGAAGCGGAAAAAGCGGCCGAGATTGCACGGAAAGAAAAATTGGCCGCGCAGAATGCGCTCCCGTCATGGATGTCCAACAGTACGGTTACTGGAGAATCTTTTGCTGGTGCTACCGGAGCAGGACCTACGACTGTCAAGGATGAGACCGGGCTGAACGAGGATTCAAAGCAGAAGCACGTAGACCGCAAGACGATCGCTCAAATCGACGATCTCTTTGAGACACTTAAAGCTGAAGCAGCGCTTAAGAAGCAAGACGATTCCGACGATGAGGATGGCTCTGATGAAGATGAGGACGACTTTGAAGATGTCCCTGCTACCGGCAATAATTCGAGCATGGGTACACCAGCTCTCAGTCAGTCGATGAAGCGAGACCTATCTGGGGAGATATATAGAGATGGATCCGGCCCCGAAGAACACAGCAGAAAAAAGGCAAAAATCGAGCCTGATGTAAAGATAGAAGGGGGAGCTAATGACAGCGGGGACGATGAAGACGACGATGAAATGGAGTTTGAGGATGTATAATAGTTATTAAACAGCGGTCCAATAGTCGCTGACGAGGAAACTGGCTCGTCAATGTATATAAAACTGAGACTGGGATAGAGTAGCATACTGAAACTGCGGGCATCTCTGTCCCCAAAGCATAACAAATAAAAATCGTTAGATTTGCGAGCACCCATCCAGGAGATGACGATTATCTTGTCCCTTGCTATTAGTAGTTAGTTCTCAATGGAAGCTTCATTGCTTGGCCCCCAAGAAATATGCGGGCCGCCTGCGCCAGAGAGGGTCCTCTACCCGACGAGCGTGCACATTGCATTGTTTGAGACCAAGCTATCCAGCCACTTCAACGATACTAGCCAACCACATTGCTTAATTTCCCCCGATTTTTGCTGTGACGCAGAAGAAAGGTTTTTGCGACATATATGGTGCTCAGTGTGAGCCAAGTGTGATGCTCTTCGGCTCAGAATCCCCGTGGAGAGCGAACCGCCCTGCGTTTGCTTTGAGCTGAGAATCTGGCATCATGGCGCTTCCCCTACCGACAATTTTTCTTCTCAAGACGCATTTGCAGCCCAGAGAGCTACATAAACTGGAAGAGAGCATCCCTACGTTGACGTATGATGCCAATGAAGCTGAAGTGGTACTGGGCAGGGTCTCTCGCAAACAGCGCGCTCAATTTGAGTTGCGTCGCTTGAAGAT
Source organism: Paracorniculantispora psalliotae (assembly GCA_002796755.1). Classification (NCBI taxonomy): domain Eukaryota; kingdom Fungi; phylum Ascomycota; class Sordariomycetes; order Hypocreales; family Cordycipitaceae; genus Paracorniculantispora; species Paracorniculantispora psalliotae. The sequence goes on from PHFE01000008.1 coordinate 1,352,807, forward strand.
AGAAACGGAGCCCATTGAGAAAAGCGCAGAAGATCGCGACTCTGTGACAGTTGGAGAATGTGACGGACAAAGCTCCAAACGCCAGAATCTAGGGTCGCCGGAGCCGACTTTCAGGGACCGCTCTCTTGTGAGGGTGCTGAATTTATCATGGCTGACCGAATCTATGGAAAAAGGCACTCTTATGCCAATGTCGGGATATATGGTGTATGAAGGCAGGAAAACTGGGCGTGCCGTATCGAGGGTTGGGAACGAAGAAGCTATTTCAGAGAAAAGAACAGACGGCGATATCCTCAAACGCGCTGCAGAAGATATGGTGGAATCGGGTAGTCAACCAACGTCGCACTACAAACGGAAGAGGGAGACACATCTGCCATTGAACGCTCAAGCGAAGCCAAGCTTAACACGCCAGTCAACATCAGAACACGACATGTCCTTGCCGCCGATTCCAGAGTTTCTTCATACAACTTATTCTTGCCAGCGGCCAACACCTGTAAATCCGCCCAATGCTGCCTTCATAGAGGAGCTGAAGAATATTCGAACTCTTCGTCTTTTGTTAGGCGATAAGATAGGAGTGCGTGCCTACTCAACATCTATATCTTCAATAGCGGCGTATCCTTTCAAGATCAGAAGTGCTCAAGGTAACGTGCTTAATACAACGTCGACAGTGGACTCGAAGCGCTAACTTTTATGCCACACTCTAGAAGTTTCTCGCTTACCAGGCTGTGGCAATAAGATTGCCGAGCTTTATCAAGAGTGGCGGGCGACAGGAAGCACGAGCGAGATGGTCACTTCTCAAGCGGATCCCAAAATCAGCACACTCAAGACATATTATAATATTTGGGGAGTTGGTGATGTGCATGCACGAGAATTCTACCAGAAAGGTACGCTGCTCTGCGCATGAAGCGTGAAAATGGAAAACTGACTGGTGTGGCTATTAGGGTGGCGAGACCTGGACGACATTGTCGAGTATGGCTGGCAATCACTTAGCCGCGTTCAGCAGATTGGGGTCAAGTATTATGATGAATTTCAAAAAAAGATTGGTCGCAGTGAAGTGAGAAAAATTGCCGACGTTATCCTGAATCATGCCCATCGACTCGACTCGAACTATGATATGGTCATTGTTGGTGGCTATCGGAGAGGCAGAGAGGAGAGTGGTGATGTTGATGTCATATTGACCCATCGCGAGGAGTCCAAGACTCTGAATTTGATTGAAAACCTTGCCTTGAGTCTGGAGAAGGACAACTACATCAAACACACGCTGAGCCTGTCGAAGAAAAACAGTGAGCGGGGACAGATGCCGCTTCCCTGGAAGGGGGAAGGCAGCACCTGGGGGTCAGGATTTGACACTCTTGACAAGGCAATGGTTGTCTGGTTGGACCCAAATGAAGAAACTGCACTGCACCGGCGTGTTGACATTATTGTAAGCCCTTGGAAGACGATTGGATGCGCCATTCTGGGCTGGAGCGGGGAAACCACATTTCAACGAGACCTCCGACGGTACTGTAAGAAGGAAAAGGGACTCAAGTTTGATAGCAGTGGGATTCGCGACAGAAAAAATGGCAGCTGGGTTGATTTCGAGAGCCGGGATGCGGCAGTCGAGAGTATGGACGAGGCCGAGAGGCGGGTGTTTGCTGGATTGGGCATTCCCTGGAGGCCGCCCTCAGAACGTTGCACGGGTTAGTTTGAATGACGAAAGGAATCGAGCTGCAACACATGAGCGCACGAGTGACGCGGTCACCCGCCATCGTTTTGTTTTCCGTATAAATATAATTATTATTATTTTCATTTTATTTTGGGGGTTGTATCATAAGCTCCATTCCGCGTCCCGACCTAGTACCCCTGCATTGGGGTTGCGCGTCAATCGCTTAGAAGATCAGCTGGTAGCAGGTGTAAGCAGCAATACCCTTCAGAACGAGGTCGCTCAGGGCGCTTCCAGCAAAACCACTAGAAAGGAAAAAGTTAGCGGCGAGCCAAGGCTGCAAAGGGAGAAGCGCAACCTACGTGATACGGCCCTTGGGGCCAGCATCGCTGGTGTATCCGAGAAGGTACAGAAGGCGGGAGACAGACCAGACACCACCCAGGGCGGCGGCAGGGACGGGGTGCTGGATACCGGCAACGAGGAGGGCACCGAGGAAGGGAGTCAGGTTCTCAGTGTAGTTGGCGTGGGCACGCTGGGCTGTTGAGGAGCATGTTAGCAATCCGAGGCAGGCCCATTGGTTGCCCATCCGCTCGGGAGGGAGCAGGGAGCTTATTCTGGCATCTACATACCGCAGTTGAACTTGGAGGCGCTGGGGTTCTTGGCAGCCTCCTCTTCGGTGGCATATGAGGCAGGGTAAGCGATCTTGGCGAGCTTTCTGAACTTGGCGGTGCGCATCATGTGGACCGTGTTCAGGAAGAAGGTGCTGGTAGCAACAGCGAGAACATAGCTACGCGGACAAGGTTGTTAGCATTTGGCTGCAGGCCTCGCGACTGGTACCATTGTTGCGGTGGGGGATCCTGCTCACCTGTACTGGTCGGGGAGTTCAAGAGTAAGAGGCATCTTGGCGGTGGTGAAGAAGAAGTTTGTTGTGTGAGTGAAGGATGGATGAATTGAGACAACGATGGAGTGTGCAAAGGAAGGTGATTGAAGGCGGGACTCGCGACCTCTTATAAATGGTGGACTTTTCTCTTGCGCGGTGCCAGATTCCGGTCGTCGACGGAGCCAAAACACACGGGGTGGGTGCCTGGGTGGGTGCGACCAGGCCGACCAGCCGCCATCTCAAGCTCGCGGGGCCGCCGCTTGAGCAATGGAGATTACGCCAGTGGTCTGCCTGCCAACTGCCTCTCCGCCAAGTAGGTACAGGGGGAGATGTGTGGAAACGGTGCTGCGGAGAAACTAGCGTCGGGCTTGCCCCTGGATTTGGGCGGATTACATGATCCTGGATGGACGGGCTGTATTAATCGAGAAGGGTCGAATGCTGTATTTGCGATTGCTATCCGTTGTAGGGCGTCGGACTGTCGGCAACATCACATCTCGCCATCTGTCTACCTGCCGCGCTATTTTGTAAGATCTCCCGGCGCGAAGAAACAAAATACCCCGATCATAAGAGAGGACCCGGCGCGGCATACTAAGTACCTTCGCTATTTACAAGGGGACGGCTCAAAACTTGCACATTTGATTCAACAGGCAGCAAGCAGCTTACAAATCTGTTAAAAGACCCGTCTCACCACGTAACCTGCTCAGCCTTGTGACTTGCGAAACATTCTTCTACCTGGCACAGACGATCAGACCTCAGAAGCGTGCCATGCAGCGACACGAGTTAGCGGATTGGGCCGTTTGCTGCTAGCTGGCCTGCAACTCGCAGCCTTACGCGAGGCACTTGCAGCCACATCGGCCTCCGCAACAGCGCAAAACTCCGCATACAATTTTTTTTTTCTTACACAAGGCGTAATAAACCATCCGAAGACCGATGACCGATGACTGATATATTCTACATTGCATGAGCAAAGCCACCGACTGGCAGTGTGGCGCTGCCGACAATGTCACCGGTTCATGACAGTTGTCCTTTTTGAACGTCTGCCAGCTCCATTATAACTTCTAACGCAGCATCCTGCAATAGACGTCACGGTAGCACATCTTCAGACAAGACAGCGGCATGCTGTTCATATCAAGTTTGATTTGGAATATCTTCTTCTCTATGTAAAACCTATTCTCCCTGGGTATTCTACGACACTTATTATTTACTGCATGTAACCGTTGCTCTTCAGCCAAGCCGCGACGTCCTCGGAGTCTCTCTCGACCCAAGAAATCTTGGCCTGCACTGAGTCAATGACCTGGCGGACCGAGTTCTCCACGCCCTGCGTGTCCTTGCCCTCAAAGAAGGCCTTGAACTTGGACAGCTGCTCGGGGGTGGCCATGTTGTCGCAAAAGTACTTGACGAGGTTCTTGAGCATGGACAGACCAGGCGGGAAGCGCTCGTAGTACTGCTCCCAGTTCTTGAGCAGGTGCTGCCATGCCGCATCCGAACCAGCGCGAGTGCTGCGCACACCTCGGAGGGGAATGTAGACATCCTGGTCCTTGATGCCGTCAGTGCTGTCCATGGCGGCAAACACCTTCTCGATGACCTTGGGGTCATCGGAATAGCTGCAGCCTCTGAGTGCAGAGATGCACTCATCTGAGACGTTAGAAGTCTTGTAGACGTTCAACAGCTGGTTCAACTATTGGCGAAAGGAAAACAAATGGTTAGCTTTCACGTGTACGATGAGAATTTTTTCTGCGTCATTTTTACGTACCTCCTCCTCGCCACCATATCGAGAGACAATAGCATAGACGGTCGTTCGCAATGTCGGATGGAGTGCGGACGAATCGCCAGCCATACTTTTCTTGAAAGCATCCTGTGCGGCCAGGATGGCTTCTTCGTCGCCGCACAAACCAGCGCATATCATCATCATGTCCTTCAGCTGCTGGTCAACGTGACCATCAGTCTCAGTGATACTGAATCCAAGCTTGCGCGCAATGGGGGTGATGAGCTCCTTTCTGAAAGCCTTGAGTCCGGCAGTCACAGCCTCGTCCTGAAACATCCAAGCAACCGAAATGTTGCCGAGACCAGAGATAAGCTCTTGCCATACAAAGAACGAAGTCTCGTCTTTGAAGCTCTGCGCCAGCGTGAGGAAAGTAGAAGTCTTCGTGTAGCCAGCGGCCGTCAAGGCTGCGGCATCAGAGACCATACCAGTTCTGTCCGCGATACTCAGGCTGCCATCCTGTGCAGCCTTGCCAAGGCGAGCGAGGATGTCGGGTGAGTACAGTGTTCTGTAGACTGAAGGGTGGTCAGCGTTCAGCTTGAAAAAGCTGCCTGCCGAAACATCGAGCGTCATCTCCCTCTCAGTCATTAATGTAGAGCGGTCAACACCAGCGTCCGTCCGGAGACCGAGAATGATGGGGTAGATGGTCTTGTCATCTTCGGCAGTGACATCGCCGGTACGGAGGAAGCGGTTCTGCTTAACAGTAACTGTCTTCTTAGCTGTGTCTTCCGAGATAGCCAAAACAGGGTAACCAATTTCACGCGTCCACGGTGCCATGATTTGAGTTACAGGCTTTCCGCTGGCATCGCTCAGGCAGTTCCACAGATCATCAGTGATGGTGTTCTTGTAAGCAAACTTCTGGAGATAGTCTCTGACACCCTTCAAGAACACGTCTTCTCCAAGGTGTACAGAAATCATGCGCAGAACAGAGCAACCCTTCTCATACGAAATCGCATCGAAAATTTGGTTAATCTGATTGGCGCTCTTGACAGGCACCTCAATAGGGTGACTGCTTCGGAGTGAGTCGAGTTCCAGTGCATCCTGCAGCGAGCCGATGACAAAGTCGGCCCAAATGTTCCACTCGGGGTAGAATACATTGGCACCGTACAGTGAAGCCCAGGTGGCGAAGCCCTCCTTGAGCCAAAGGCCTTCCCACCACTCCATGGTGACAAGGTTGCCAAACCACTGGTGGGCAAGTTCGTGGAGAACAATGTCGGTGACACGACGCATACGGCCAGCGCCAGCATTTTCCTCAACGAGCAAGTCAACAGCTCGGTAGGTAATCAGGCCCCAGTTCTCCATGGCACCCTCGGCAAAGTCGAGAACGGCAATCTGATCCATCTTAGGCAAGGGGAAGTCAACACCAAAGTCCTTCTCGAAAAGTGCCAGAGTACGGGCACCGAGATCGGCGGCGTGACGACCGTACTCGACATTCTGGTCAATCGTAACATAGGTGCGGACAGGGATGCGGAAAAGGTTGGATTCGACATAGTTCAGCTCGCCAATAACAAATGCGGTAAGATAGGTTGACATGTAAGGCGAAGTGTCGAACTTGACAGCCTTGCGGGTGGCATTTGTAATCGTGGACTGCACATCAGTCTCTGACTTGACGGGCATGTTGCTCAAGCAGGTCAAGTGCTTGTCAGCAATGAGAGTGACGTCAAATGTTGCTTTGAGCGCCGGCTCATCGAAACAAGGAAAGGCTTGTCTGGCACCAGTGGGCTCCATTTGCGTGGTCGCAATATAACCCTTGCTGCCATCGGCCTTGGTGTAGCCAGAGCGGTAGAATCCGACCATCTTGTTGTTGAGCTGGCCGAGGAATGTCAGCTCGAGCTGAACCTTGTCGCTCTTGCTGAGCTTTTCAGCGAAAGAAATCGTGCTCGTCTGACGCTCCGCATCTTGAGCAACCTTGAGGTCGTTGCTTTTGAAATAAATTAGCATTCATTTGTGAGAGTAACAACGTAAACTCGCAGCCAGGGAATCCATGGTTTGCTCGTGTTGTCGAGGCGGTGAAATAGCCACAGCAGAGTCGCGGTCAGCGCAGGTTAGCCTTACCTGATTTCTTTTCCTTCAGACGTAATTTTTCCGCCGTGGATATCAATCTCCAGCGTGTGAAGCGTGATGGAAGAACAGTCCTCGATGACTTCAAGGTCAATGATCACTTTGCCGTTGAAGGTAAATTTGTCAAAGTCGGGCTCGAGTTCCAGCTGGTAGTGGTGCGGGATGACACTGGCGTTGAGTACATCGCGCTCAGGGACGTTTCTTGCGCCGCTGGCCGCGAGAGATTCCGCAGCTCTGCACATCTTGATTTACTTGTCTCCTTCACGGTCAATTCAAGAAAGGGTAAAAGAGAGGAAAATAGGGGACCAAAAATCCAGAAGCAAAGGAATTACCGACGTGGAATTGAGCCGCATCTGCTCACTAAATAGGCCTAAAAAATAAACAGCCCACCTTCCTATACGAGTCAACAGTCACCCCGCGGCGGGGCACACGCTGCCACCCGGTATGACGCCCTTGGTAAAAAGTGCATTCGGTTAGTAATAGTTTGCTGATAGAATCGGCGAGGCTTACTTTGCCCTAGAGATTGAATTTACCTTAAGCCGAATGAAAGCAGATCCGGCTGTGACCCTCGCTATTACTCAATGTTTGATCAAAGTATTGGGCACTGCAGCCGCGGAACTACTGCGCCATTTGCCTGCTGGGTCCCTTACAATGAGCTTTGTTCGGATACTTGTTCGGACACTTCACCAGGCTGCATAACCAGGCCGCAATAGCCATACTGTCGTGCAAGCACAGAACTTGCATAGCACGCTGATCATGCAGTTGATTCACAAAATTGTAGGCTGGTACAAAGTATGTGCACGACCAAATATGTAACATCAATTTCTGGTTCAAGAGGGAATACAATTTGTGCCCTAGCGGCGCATGCGACGACGGCGAAGCTCCTGGTTCGTCGTGTCCTGTTCTTCATCATCATCCTTTGTCGTCTCTTTAATCATCTCAATACCGTTATTGCCCAGCAAATAATCGGCTCCATATCTCAAGACAAACCACATCTCCCTAGCAGTTGGAATGATTTCTTCCTCTGGGAGCAGGAACCCATACAGACCATGATCGCGCAATTTGATCTGGTAGCTAAAATGGGCCTTCATATCTTTGTAGAACCAGTCCATAACAGAGCCAGCGCCTTCGTTGATTCGTCGGCGCGAAAGCTTGCTCTGTGACTTGTCCATTACCATGGCCGCGTCGCATGCTGGCGAGACGCTGTAAATCTCTCCGGTGGTTAACCGGATCGTCTTTGCGATGCCATATGCCAGCTCTTCCAAATTCTCCAGGTTGGGGGGCTCTTCGCTGCAGGAATACGCATATGGGAAGAGGACTTGCTGCGAGTAGGAGTGCAAGTCAACCATTCCAATGAAATCGACATTATTATTGTCCATCTCGTCATGGGCCCATTTCGCAAAGGCGGCGGCCTCAACGGCTTCAAACGGCTCCTCGCCACCAAAGTCTTCAGAGCATGGATCAGACTGCACGTGCTCCTCAGGCTCACCGCGTCCAAAGGCTCGGTCAAGATCGTAGCCCTTGCAAATATTCATGCTGGTCTCCTGTCGGGTCTTGCGCCAAAGCCTGTCAGTTTCCCAGGTGTATTCCATGCCGTCGGGGTTCATCGCGGGAATGACAACGACATCAAAGTGGTGCAGGAATTTAGTGATGAGCGGGTCTTTGTTAAACTCTGTAGCGAGCGACCATGCCATGTAATTTGCCGATGTAGTCGTGATCCATTCGCGAGCATGAAGACCGCCTGCAATCACCATAGTCTTTCGCGGGGCATCGCCGGCGTCTAGGCCGGGATGACCGATGCGAAGAGCGGGGATATCGCGCCCTTCCGCAGACTTGCCAATGGAAATGAATTTGACATGCTCTGGAAAGATTGATTCTAGGAGCTGCATCCACTGGGTGATGGTTTTGAGGGGATGATATCTCATGAAGAAAAGGTTGTCCTGCACACTGAGAGGGCTGGGCTGACCTTGGAAGATGCCCTTGGTTCTCATCAGGCGAGATGGCGTGTCTTTGGGGAGTGAGTCATATACGGCTTTTGAAAGATCGGATATCAATGTGAAGTGCGTAGATTGAAGCCTGCTCGGAAGCATGTCCAGGAGCGGCGACACCTGGTTGGTAGGCATACGAATGTCGACGTAATCGCGAGTCACGGCCCAGACGTCGAGAAAGAGACTCCTGGATGCGTCGGCAAGCGCTTGCTCCTCTTCAATACTTGTGACATTGAATCGCATGACAATTTCGTCGCCGTATTTGCTGCGCAAGCTGTTGATGCTGGTAGTGGACTTGCTGCAGTCTTTCGTAGGGTGTCGGCCGAAGAGGAATTCCACGGCGCCGTCTCTCAGCTTGGTCAGGAAAGGAAAGACGGACGGATTGCCGTCGATTGATCGCGCGTGCGCTTGTGTATTATGGTCTCCATCGCGACCGAAGTGGCTGTTGTCTCTGAGCTTGTGAGCAGAGGCGGCCGCCAGCAGCAGGGTCGCAAAGCTAATTGTCTTCATCGCGGATCGAGCATGTGTCGCACGGGCGGCCTCGCTGGATGGGATCGACGAGAAATGCGAGCACACGACCGAGATGCGTCGAGATGCACCGGGATTATATAATGGAACGATGATAAAGTTGAGTGTCGGCAAAGGAAGCCCTCGGCATTATGTTGGCTGCCTGGTGATCGGAGCAGCAGAATGCTCCGCCGGATACGGCATCGAGTGCCATCAACGGCTGTGCGGGCGGGCGGGTACCGCAAGTGGCAGCGCGTCTGCCCATTGGCCGCGTGTCAGGAATCGCTGCGCAAGCACCGAAACTCAGTACCTATGTAGTACCGAGTTACCTGACTGTGCAGCAGACCGATAGATAGCACTTCCTTGCCAAGGAGCAGCTCAATAGTAATACTACCTAAAGTTGCCTTTCATAGTGTCTTTTAAGGTAGTGGCTGCATTGAAGTGCTGGTACGGCGGCCTCGATGCAGAAGATACCTACAGCGTACCACCCCCTGGGAGGTACCTTGGGGGAAAGCAGCACCTGGCACTGGGCAGCCCGCCCAGTAAAAAAAGCCTAGCTGGCTGCCCAATCCCAGCTGTGCGTTTCGCGGACATTGGCCAACTTACCCAGGCCAGCCCCTGGCTTGCGAAGCACCAAACTCCACTTGCCTGAATGAAGACAACCACTCCAGTGGATTTGTCCAATTGCCCTGGTGAGACCATCTCGCCGCCAAGTCCGGTATCTTGGTCCTTTCTATCCTTGCTGTTCCCGTCTTCTTCTTTCACAAGCTGCTGCGTCACCAATATTCCCGACGAACGCCTTCGCGCTGCCTGACATGCTTGACGCCTGAGCTGTTCCATTCCACTCGCCCAAGCCCAACGGCCACCAGGGAGCTCTGCGCGCTCTACCATGCATGGCGATCCTCACGATGCCTTTTCTACGCCGTCGTGGCAACCCGGCCAGTGATTCTGATACCCGACAACACGACTCCTCGTCAAAGAGCGACAAAAACGCCGAAAAGCCTGTCGCCGCCGCCCCTTCTGATGGCGAGACAACAGACCTCGACGGCCACGCCACCACCACAGCAAAACTCCCCCGCGACTCGACTACCAGCCGGCCTGATACGTCACACACTAATGACGACCTCAGCCGACAGAAGCGTTTCTCTGTCTTGAGATTCAGAAATGCTTCCGACTCGCAGCTGTCCCTCAAAGCCAAACAGCAGGCCGAGCAATTACCTCCCCTACCTTCACGTACTTTCTTATACCCGTCCTGCTACATTGGCTTATCCTTGTTGCTAACGCGAAACCAGCTCCCGCCATCATCACCACCGCACCAACGAACGAGCTCAACGGTCCTCGCAAGGTCAAATCTCGAATGAGCTTAGCCGCCGCCAGATTTCGTCGATCCAACGACATTCCTCGAGACAGTGACTATCAAAGCCGACCCAAAAGCCAAAAACAAGCAAGGAAGTCATTCAACGATGTTCGAGGGAGACCTACCACCGCCAACTTGGAAGAGCCGCAGTCGCCGCCATTGGAATCGCGAACTTCCACAGCATCCAATGGGACAACTCTGACTACGCCAGTCTATCGCCAGTCTGAGTCATCGCGATCCGATGCCAGTTCCAACGACAATGCCTTCCTCTCGAGCCCAAATACAACTCCGAAAAAGACGCCCACATCATCCATCTTCCGGCTTCGAAGGATGAAGAAGACACCAGAGCCTCTATTCCCTCTCGCGCACTTGCCACAGAAGAGTAAGGTCGGTACCGCCCCGTCGTCGTCGTCATTAAGCGTGGCTGCAACACCCCGTCCAGCTTCATCGCAGAGTGCCACGACTCCCAGACCCAATCTTGACGGCACCGATAGCGTGCATGGCTCTCAGTCATCCACTATTGCCGCTCTGCAGCACGCAGAAGGCCGCTCTGGGCGGTCATCACCCACCCGGGTTGGTGTGCTGCGCGGCCGTTCCTCGACGATGAGCTCACTCGGGCGTGACTCTACCGACGATCACCTCACACTCCCACAGGCCCGGACGTCTACCTCAACGGGTCGGAAAAGCTTCGGTGACTTGCTGGGCATAAGTCGTCTTCGCCAAAACTCAGATCTTGCACGACAAGGAACCCTTACTCCTCTGACCCCAGGCTCCGTCCCCTCCAATCAGAATTCATTTCAGCTGAGCCGCGACACCATAACCCTGCCAGAAAGACAGAATGACGAGTCTGCAACCAAGTATTTGGAGCGCGTGGAAGCCGATGTGCCACGCGGCATCATTGCAGCCAATTTAGCCAAACATGCAGATGCGTTCTTCGCTACTGTCCTGCGGAGCTATATGAGGCGTTTTAGCTTTTTTGGCGATCCCATGGATATGGCTTTGAGAAAGCTTTTGATGCAAGCCGAGTTGCCGAAAGAGACACAGCAAATCGATCGATTTTTGCAGGCTTTCGCAAACAGATATCATGAGTGCAACCCTGGAATTTACTCTTCTCCTGACCAAGCATACTTCATTGCATTTTCGCTTCTTATTCTTCATACCGATGTTTTCAACAAGAACAACAAACACAAAATGCAAAAGTCGGACTACATCAAAAACACGCGCGGAGAAGGCATATTTGATGATATATTGGAATGTTTCTATGACAATATATCATACACGCCCTTCATTCATGTCGAGGATGACCTGGACCTGAGCATCGAGCGAACAGCATCAGTCAAGTCGAAACGCAAGCCTCTAATTCCCGCTCCGGGAGGTGATACCGCGGCTCGTGCCGCAAAAGAACCTATTGATCCATATACACTGATATTTGAGGGCAATCTTGATCCATTGAGACCCAATTGGAAGGACACCATGTATTTGGAGGATCACTTCAACTACCTTGGCACAGCATCCTGCCTCAATATGAACGACCTACAAAAGACCTTCTTTCGTACGGGCGTTTTGCAGATCGTATCTGCCAGATCCCGCCCTGACGCCTTTATGTCCGAAAAGACTGCGACAAATCCCGACGAAGCACCACAAGGAATTGTCGACATAAAAATCACAAAGGTCGGCTTGCTATGGCGCAAAGACGCCAAAAAGAGGAAGACGCGTTCGCCTTGGCAAGAATGGGGTGCCATCCTCACCGGCGCCCAGTTGTACTTTTTCCGCAATACAGGCTGGGTGAAAGGCCTGATGCATCAGTATGAAAATCATATCAAGGCTGGAAACGACGGGATTCCTATCATTTTCAATCCCCCCCTCCATGAATTCAAGCCGGATGCATTGATGTCGACACATGGGGCGGTGGCATTGCAGGATACGACATACAAAAAGCACAAAAATGCTTTTATCTATGTTCGACAAGAGGGACTGGATGAAGTGCTCCTTGCGGACAATGAGGATGAGCTGAACGATTGGCTGGCTAAGCTCAACTATGCTGCTGCGTTCAGAACATCTGGTGTAAAAATGCGTGGCATTATTGGTGGTAACTACGATGGGCAAGGTAGGAGAGGCATGAGACGGCTCGATAGCTCCGACGGCATTCAATTGGTCCAGACACCTACCGGGCCTGTCACGATTGCGCGCGGAAAAATCGATTATAAAATGGCGGAAGATATCCAAATCGCGCGCCGCGGCTATATGCAAACCCAGATTGCTGAATCGAATCGCAAGGTTGAGGAGGCTCAGAAGCAACTAGACGAACAGCTGCGAAACGCTCGTCATCTTCAAATTCTAGCACCCATTCAACCCAGAACGAGGGATAGCTTGTTGTCTGCGGCGGCTCGCATGAGTGCTCAGCTCAAGTGGACTCGCATGCAAATCTGGAAAGAAACCTGCCACCGAGATATCTTGCTTCAAGACTTCAACGAAGAACTTCCAACATCCCCAATCCTATCAACGCCGAACAACAAGCAGAATTCGGAGCGAAGCGGTTCACCAACTCCGAAGCCTTCGATGATCAGGACCGAGTCAAAGTCAGCCAAGCATAGCCCGAGCGAAAATGGTCCTGTCACACCCACGGAACCATCAATTGCTAGATTCTCCAGCACCTTGGGCTTGTCAAAGGATGGTGAGCCACTGAAAGAGAACGACGCTGATGCGGCGTCGTCTACCAGCGCGCCATCGCCGATAAGGACTGCAGTCCCAAGCCCGAAGCCAAAGAGAACACAGCCTCAAACCGAGCAAGAGAATGCACCATCCCGCAAGTCGGACGACTTAGACGACATGGATGCCGAGGAGCGAGATCTGCTGAGGCAAGCGGGACTACTCGAAAGGCAAATGACGAAGGATGCTGCGGAAAAAGCGAATGGGCCCCTCGCCGCTGACTCAGCTGATACCGAGCGCGACAGGCTGGAAAGAACCAAGGTCCGCCGCAGTCTCCAGCGTACTCTTAGAGAGAGTGCAGGCCACTTGTCTCATCACAGAAGCAAGAGAGGAAAGGAACCCGAGCCCACTCGTTTGGAGGAAGCTGGAAGAGATAACATGCTCTCACGTGGCACTGGCAGTTTTGTTGTTCACGGCAAGAAGGCTTCCGTCATTAACTTGGGTACCGAAATCCAAAACATGTCCAATGACGAGAAAATCATGGCATTGAAGCTTCAACACCAGGGTGATCAACCTCCATCGCCTAGCCTGAGCTATGGAGGCGATGAGGACTTTCATTCTGCCATCGATGGTCCCTCAGAAAGGTCCGAGTCGCGAGACCGGCGTGAATCAGCGGCAAGCGCAAACACAGCTACTGCAATGAGTTTCAGAGAGCTTCACCGAAAATATTCGTCAGCGCAGGCTGCTAGGGTTGTCTCCGCTGGCGGACGTCTTGTAATTCCATCTGATGGTGAAAGCGACGTTGCCGTGAGCTTTTCTGACGGACGAAGATCCTCTCTGCCCATTATTGAAACCGAGTCTGATGAGGAAGACTTTGGATCAGACAGGAAGGCGAACTCAGTCGCGAAAGTGGACCTCCACGCAAACTCCGACATCGGTTCAGATAGCAGCAGTGATGAAGAGGAAGGAGGGCACGGACAGGCAGACGAAGAAAAGGAGAGACCGGGATCGAGCCGGGACATGGCCAAACTTGCCAGTCGTGCTCTGCAAGTGGCAGACGCATAAATGTACTACAACCGAACAGTGACGCCTTGCTGGTGTTTCTGAATAAGGTACTGCTCACGGTAGTTACCTCGCCAAAGAATAAAAGGATTATTTCGCGATTTACATCTGTCTTATTTAGCGAGTGTTGGGAGTGTACAGGGCAAAGAAGCAGGGGGAAACAGGAACATATTCAGCACAGAAGCGTGTCTTTATAGGAACAGTGAAAAATACTATTTGTACTATTTTATTTATACCTCCCTGTGTGCGAGAGCCCCAATAAGGACAATAATGATGCAGTATCATGAAGCATCCCGAGCTCAGTACTCCACTAGACAGGTTTTCAGATTGCCAGCTCAGACTTCCCTAGTCACCTTTGGGCGCCACAGAGACGAGACGGAACAGCAGCACGATTCTATTTCTTGCCCTTCTTCTTCTTCTTGGCCGCGCCGCCGCCGCCGCCGCCCGACTTTTCAACCTTGACGCCGCCGCCGCCCACGAGGCCCAGCGTCTCCTCCTCCTTGACGACACCGCCTTGCGTCGAGTCGGCGACCTTTTTCTTGCCCTTCTTGTTCTTGGGCCGGTACGACGAGCGGTCGCGCAGGGGCAGCCAGCGCTCGGGGTCAGGCGCCGCCTTGCCCTCCTCAAAGTCCTTGGGCAGGCGGCGGCGGCGGCGCTTCGTGGCCGTCGCCTTGTCGGCGGCGTCGTCGGCGGCCGCCCGCTTCTTGGTGCTCGCACGGCTCGGGGCCGCCGCGACGCCGGCCTGGATGAGGCTCTTGACGTTGATGCCCTTGATAAGGGACTCCACGGGCGGCAGCTCCGACATGTGCTGACGGGTCTTGTCGGTGTCGACGGCGGCGAGAGACGCCACAAGACCAGCGGAGGCAATGTGCGAGCCCTTGTGCTCGGCGAAGAGCTTCTCGAACGCAGAGCCGGCCAGCTTCAGGTCCTCCGGGTTTGACGAGCGCATGAGCTCGATGCCGGATTCTCGCAGCAGGGAGTCGGAGGATGCTGTCGGCCGCTTCGTCCAGTGCTTGGCAGCCGTGACAAACTCGGCCTTGGCAGAGTTCTCATGCCCTTGCGCGCGCATCAACGACACGGCCAACGCGACCAGGCCGGGGCTGAAGCGAACATCTCTAGCAGCATCGGTGTCTTCTTTCTCCAGACGACTGAAGAAGGCCTGGACAAGAGACAAAGCAGCGCCCTTGCGGCTGAGACGGAGTTGAAGTTGGACTATGGTGAGAAGAAGGCCGACGTCGAGTGGTCGCTTGGCTGCAAGAGCCTGCAGCTTTCGAACGGCTGCCCTATCATCCAGCCCGTCAGCCACGGCGGCCGCGTTGACGACCGCCATGGCGTTGACGCTAGCACTGTTCGTCGGTTGTTCTGACTGTTGCAGGAATTTGTGAGTCTTCTCCTCTACGCCGTTTGCTTTATGCACATCCAAGTCAAGCAGGTAAGAATTTTGACGCTCGCGGCTGGACTGATAGCTGAAGAGCTTGGCGTTCGTCGCCTTGACACCTCCGGCACTCATTTGCCTATGTAGAAGGTATGGGTTCGAGGGCTTCGGTTCAATCGAGAGGCGGTTCTGTCGGGCCACAATAATAAAGTCTTCATCGTCGTCGCTGGATTCCAAGTCAGTAGCTGAACGAAGAACTAAATATCCGCTCTTCATACCTCAATGATCCGATTGAGTTGTAAAGATCAAGAGCCTCTTTCAGTTTTCCTTCCCGAGCATAAACGTAAGCTTGTTGGAGCCAGATCGGTCGGAGTTCGGCTTCCTTATCCTCGTCTTCCAGGTCGTCGGAGGCCTTGCAGAGCATCGCCGCGCGCTGGAGAAGCTTCGTTGCCTCGCCGAGTTCGCCGCGCGCAATGCTGGCGCACGCAATGTTGTAGCACAGCTCGAACGAATCGGGCATGCTGCGGAGCGGCTCTGACGGCGCAGACAGGCCACTCCATTCAGCTTGCGCATGTACGGCCTTCAGGTTGATGTTCAGGTCATTTTCCTCGTCTCCAACGTTTCCGTCTAATAACTCTTCGTAAATTTGGCCCGCTTCGCCAAATCGCTCGGCTCGGTATGCAACCTGCGCGGCAATATGCTGCAGGCTGCGCTCTCGCAGACCGGCTTTCTTCAAGGTCGACGTGGCCTCTTCCAGCTCTCCTGCTTTGTAGAGAGCGTAGGCTTTCTCCAAAGCGCATTTGGATTCCAGCGCAGAGCCGCATTCGGCGAGGAAACGCACTGCATCTTCGAATCGGTCGAGCTTGAGCAAAGCTACAAGCTTGGTGTGTCTGGCGAGAAGATCGTTCTTGTCGGCTTTGATGGCGAGGTTGGCGGCTTTGAGCACCTCATCGTGGTCATCGATCGATGCACCTCGCAGCAATGCGCTGAGGGCGGCGGCAGGATCTTGGGGCATGGTTGCTACACTCAATTCATCGCTTGACGCTGCGCGTCTCTGGCTTTTCGAGGACCGGTGAGGACGAAGAATTTAGCAGTCGTCGGCGAGGAAAGGCTGGTATCAGAAGCTCGATACCCCGAGATGTTCGATGTGGCGGAAATATCGATTTCGGAGGTTTCAAGATTCGGGTAAGCAAGTGTGGTACAGCGCTTATCCTAGGAAATTCAACTTGCGACCAACTTTGGTGATTTTTTGGATCGCGGGGTTGCGGCGTTGTGGGTGGTGGTGGGGCTGCCACTGTTGCTCACTACAGAAGGCCGGAGACGAGCTACAATTCGCAAGGTACCAGGAATTTCAAAATCCGAGTGTATTTCGGCTATCTTATATGGCTAAGAACTAATAACTGTTTCCAAAATGGTGCATTGCTTGCCGGATGGAAATAGAAAGTCCATATTTGAGCTCCCTTTTTTATTACTACAACGTGGCTTATCGAAACAGCGCTTCAGCTTCTCCTCCTCCACGGATTCCACCAACTTCTACCGTTTCCATCCATCCGCTTTGTTTGTAGAGGACTTTCAGGATATGATACAGTGACTTGGCGTGATGAGTCCCTGTGTTTGCTTCTCCTGATTTCGCCAATCTTGGTACTATCGGAAGACGCCGTCATAGTAGAGGCCGATGCCCCAAAGCCCCTTTTGGACCTGTTCTGCCTGGATTCATGACTTGAGTAATCATGCCGTCGTTGCTTCCTTAGCTTTTTAGAATTTTCTGATTTATGGGAGGTAGAGCTCAGACTCCCCCTGCTTCTGGCTCTACCGTCGCTTACTCTGTAGGAAAGGGTCGACATTGTCCTCATCGCCTCCTTTCTCGACGACTTTGATAGCGATTGAAGTGATTCATAGTTCAGATGCGATAATTGGTCTTTTTTAAACATCCGAATCACTTTTCTTATCGTGACTTCGAGTTTCTTCACTAGTTTTCGCAGTGAGAGGCGCGATTTACCTAAAAGGATGTTAACCACATTATCATGAAAGTCACCGCGGTGCCAGAGGCCAAAATACTAACTGTCTCCAATTTGAAAATCTGTTCCATGACGGGATAGCTGGGCCGAGTACACAGTGTCTACTTTGCCTCTATCGGACCGCAGTTGGCGACGGAGCTGTCGCACTGACTGGAGACTTTCTTTGGACCGACTTCTCTCACACCGGCCCAGTTTGCGCACCAGTGACATGCATGTGCCATACGTTTCCAGTAACAGGGCAACGGTTTCAGCGAAATTTCCCATTCTGAAACTAGATGAACAATTGTGATTTGGAAGTTGCTTGTGAAGAGTGG
The DNA here is from genome assembly GCA_002796755.1 of Paracorniculantispora psalliotae. NCBI lineage: Eukaryota > Fungi > Ascomycota > Sordariomycetes > Hypocreales > Cordycipitaceae > Paracorniculantispora > Paracorniculantispora psalliotae. The sequence continues at coordinate 1,370,419 of PHFE01000008.1, forward strand.
CAAGCGAGAAGTCAAGACGGCGGCAACAGAGTGCACGTGGTTGGCTCGTGGCGCAAGAGAGCCTATCCAGTTCGTCCTTGCCTGCAGGTCGTGCCGGGGCGGAAAAAGGTGAGGAAGAGGCGCACGAATCCGAATATTTTGCTAGCTATTACGCGCTTACTCCCCGAATCGATTCGAATCAGACAACATTGGAAATTTCGCTGTTCACCGATGAAGCGAACGCGGGGGGCGCGCCAGGCGCTGCCAGGCACTACCTTAATTGCAGATCAGCGGGCCAGCTTTACAATAGCGCATTCTCGCAAGACCCTCACAGGCTTTTGCGACTTTGCATACCTGCATCTCTTCAACGCACATTCGGCGGTTAGCGACCTTTGAGCATTTTGCGCCTTGTTACCTCGATCCCACCAATTGGCAATACTTGTCGCTTCGTTTCTCTTCATCTTCTGCGCATTGATCCATTATCTGAACGGCGCGCCGCTGAACAATTGAACCGCGATGGATCTGGACATTGAGATGGGCGATGCGGCCGAAGGCAATCACGATGCCCCTGTCGCGCCTCTGCCTGACGCAGATGACATTTTAGTATGACGCACTCGCATGGACTGCGACCTTTTTCTGTGACTAACGCTTTCGAAGCAACCAGACGAGGTCGACGAGCCGGGCGAGATTGCAGACGACGAGCCGAAGCCAGACGAAGACGCCAATACGATTGTACCGAACAAGGTGAACATACGTGGTGTCGATTCTCTACATACAGATGATATCAAGGCATACGTTAAGTCTCATTTCGCTCCCGTGGATCGAGTCGAATGGATAGATGACACGTCTGCAAACTTGGTGTTCGGCTCGGATTCGACTGCTCGCGAAGCAATGGTCGCGCTCAGCTCCATTGAGATTGCCGACGCTACGGCGCTTCCTGTCGGCGAAACACTTCCGGCGAAAGGTTTTGAAGGAAGGCCAGAAACCACATTGCACATCAGACTTGCGCTCGCCAGCGACAAGAAGCAGGTGGGAGCCGCTCTGCGTAGCCGCTACTACCTTCTCCATCCAGAGCACGACCCTGAGGAGCGCCGCCGCCGGCAACAAGACTCGCGCTCGCGCTACAGAGACAGAGACAACGGCCATCGGAGAGGAGGCGGCCGTCGCCGGCGCGACTCGGACGACGAGGTGGAAACTTTCGAGGCGAGCATGTACGATGATGCGCCGCGTCAAGCAACAAGGCGGCGCTCTCGATCCGGCGACAGGCGAGACTCATACTCCCGCGAGAACCGTGGCAAGGAGCTTTTCACCGACAGAGGATCGCGTCGCGATCGCTCTGCCTCTCCCATGCGCGACAGCGATGGTGACGCCGCCATGGATACCGCGCATGCCTCATCTCGCAACCGAGACTCTGCGCGCGCCGTGAAGCAGCGCCTCCGGACAGAAAACAGCGTCAAGGAGCTATTCCCTACCAAGGCAGGCTCCGGCAGTGGCCAACTCGATAGATTGGAGGACGCCATCGGCTCCGCGCAGCTTCGGGAGGAGGACATCCCCAAAGTCGTGTCCGTGCCTGGCGGCAGCGCACGCGGCGGCGGCTTCAACATCAGAGGCTCCGCGCACCATTCCGGCGGCGGCGACGCAGGCGGATTCAGCATCAAGGGGTCAGCAAACGCCCGCGAGCTATTCCCTGGCAAGCTGGGCAGCGACAATGCGGGCAAGGAGTTGTTTGACGTGAGCAGGACGAAGCAGAGACAGAAGGCTCAGGATCTCTTTGGTTAAATCAAATTTAGGCGGTTTTCAGCAGATGCCGACCATCAGGCACTTTGGAATTGTTTCTGCAGCAGGTCTTGGGTGCTTTGGGCATATTTGGCACCAAGAATAAAATCTAATCTTCGGCGTTTTAATGCTTTTGATACAAAAAATAGCTATCCTAAATATACCACTTGCTGATATTTGGTCTTTCTTAACAATTATTTCTCAACTATTTACCACCACTTCTCCGATTTAACTCGTGCAGGATCAATCACGCCATGCATTTCCGGCGCTGTGAGCGTGTCGACGAAGTAATCTGTCATGACTGGGGGGCCGCACACATACACCAGTGTGCTCTTCTTGTCACCGCCAGCGCGTACTGCTGCAAGAACAGCATCCTTTGTCATTCTTCCGCGTTTTATATCAACGGCATCCTTTTTGCCACCGTGCAGATCCCTGCCTTGCGGTATTGGTCCGGTCAGAAATAGCCCAACTTTGCCCGTGAGTCGACCTCGCCGAAACAAATCCACAATCCTGTCCAGAAACAGAATTTTATCGAGATTTCCGTCTTCAGGCACCTTGACGCCGTACATTACTGATACTTCCAACTTCAGCCTGTCTGTTTCGTCGGCGATGTAGCCTAGGATGCTCATGAGCGGGTTGATGCCCACCCCGCCTGCAACGAGGACGATGCGTCGAATGCCGTCAAGCCCGTCGGTCGGCGGGCAGGTAAAGCTCCCGCCGACGCGTACCTCTAACCTCGTCCCCATAATTTCCTCTTGGGGTTTCCAGAGCCACGCTGCTGCCGGGTTTTCGGGGGCTTCTTGGATAGCCAGTTCCAGATATGGCTCGGAGCGCTGTGCCGCGGCGGATGGCGGCGAAGCTATGGTAAAGCCGCCTGGCTTCGGATTGCCCGGGACGAATGTATCCAGCCATTGCCCCGCAAGAAACTAGAGAGTTTCAATGTTAGACTCGATTCATAAATCCGATGCAGTCGCTAAGATGTTGGCACTTGCCTTGGATGGCCCATCTCGTAGCCGAAGCTTCAACAGACGAACATTCTGGTTCGCCCTCTCAACACCAACAATTTCTACCGGCAGTAGCTTCTGGAAATCTTGTCAGAGATTTTGCTGCAATAGTTTCGCTTGACCTAAAATAATATCTTTTGTCTTCTTCCAACCTGCCACTCGATAACTTGACTGACCTCCTCACGTGGTTCCGCTATGGTGCGATCCAGATGTCCCAACTTGGTTGCCGGCTTAGCCATCCTGGCATTTGTGGAATGGCTCAACGGCTTTCTTGCAGGGTGTAGGCTGAATCTGACTTTAGAAAAGGTGGCCGAAGATGAATAGCCAGCAGTCCTCAGATGAAACATGGGCAATAGCGGGCTGTCAAGCTGATGTTGCTTGAGAGAGGTTCATGATGCCTCCACTTCAACGAGCGTGACCCTTCATTATTGGTGACAATGATTAGGCTAGAACTCAATAATACAACAAGCAGCGATAAATAGCGCAAGTAAACAGAAGACTTTTTATATCTTACTGCAAAAATAGCATTTTATTTAACGTGCAATTCTATCTTACCATATACTTTTCTTCATCTCATCAAGACCGAATAGACATGCCACGAATTCCCTTAGCTTTGTGGGTGGTTGTTTTAATTTCGCTTCTAATTGCACTGTTTCAATATCTCTTAAGACTCCGTCCAATTGACCTGTTCCATCACTTGACCAGCATTGGGATGTGTGTAGCTAATTCGAAGGCGGAGTCGGAGGGGCTGTGACAGACATGTTAGTAGAGTTGCTAGGTGTGCACAATCATAAAATGCGTATACTTACTCCGTTGCATCCAGAAACTCTCATCATCTGAGTTGCTTCAGCACCGGGCGATAGAGTTGCGGAGGATATGCTGAGAAGCTGGAGTTTCTGCGATTTCGGTACAGCAGCTTGAAGACCAACATTGGACAGCGTGGCAGAGCCAGACGTGTTCTGGAACTTGGCAGTCGCCTGAATCATGCCTTCAGCGTTGCGTTGAACTTGGAATGTCACATTGAGATCATTTCCGTTATAGCAAGCAATGCTTTGCCCGCCTTGCCGCGCTTGCTGAGGGGCGGGGGCAGCAGGTTCAGAGAGCATGTCCAGTCCTGATGACGATTGGGTCGCAGCTGGCGCCGAAGATCCAGCTCCGCTGCCAAAGAGATCCATGATTGAAGAGTTGTTCGATTGCAGGGGCGGTGGTGACGCAGCGTCCGAAGTCATGCCGCCACCAAGAATATCGGCAAGAAGGTCAGAGTTGGAGGTCTGTCCACCGTTGGGTGGCGCCATTGTTGTAGCAGGGGTATCCATGATATCGAGGAGGTCTTGCTCGGACGGTTTGACAATCTTGGATCTGCGGTTAGCAGCAGCCTTTGATTTCTTTGTCGGGGCAGGACCAAGAACACGCGATTCTTCTTTGATTTGGGGCGGCGGCATTTTCTCCAGTACACCACGACGAATCTGATCAAAGCCAAACATATTGCTGTATTCGACAGCTCGCTGTTGTACTTCAACATCCAAGCTCGTCTGGTGATTCTGAAGTATGCGCCTCACTCTCTCGATTTGAGAAGCATCTGTGAAGCGCGTAGTGAGTTTCATGAGTGCTGTGACGATATATTCCGTGGAAACTTGGTTGGCGTAATTGCTGTTCAGAATCAGAGCAAACAGATCAATGATCTCATGCTCCTTAACTTCTTGGACAAGCTCTTCCTCTTCATATTGGCCACCCTTGAGTAGGGCGTCGGCAAACTCTCCAATACACCAAGCACCCGCTTGTGTCAGGCTTTCTTGTGTAATATCCTTTTTGAGATTGATGTACAGTTTTTGCACTGCGTAAGTTTGAAGCTCTTGAGTAGTGGCGATAAGGCGGACAAAGGAAGAGAGGATTTGCTCTTTTACGAAATTGCCAGCAAGACAGAGAACTCGCAGCATGGTATCAAAATGCCACCTTTTGTTTGGAGCAAATTTGTCTGCTGCGATACCAATTTGGCTCGTCATGGTAGGTTTGAACTCATTATCAGCGACCTCAAGGAAAGCCAGAAGTTCGCGGATTAGGACACGGACGTTGCTCTCGTTGATAAGCGTGAAGCTCAGCTCCAATGCTCTCCGTCGGATGCTGATATCCGGGTCTCTCAGGCATTCCAGTATCGTGTTTCTGTGTCGTTGAACAGCGTTCGGCTCGATCGCAACGACCTTGATGAGCGTGTTAAGGGCAACGTAGCGAATGTTGTTGTCACGGTTTGTCAAGAATTTTCCTAGAATATTGACGCCGAGGACACGCAATCCAGAGTCGGCCTCGATATCCAGAATCGTGCGAACTGATTCATAGAGAATGGAGTTTCCAACGTTCTTGGAGGAGTCCGTATTCGTAGCAACTTGCGCAAGGATGTCGTTGATATGTTCGCTCGTCTCAGGGTCTCCCATCGCAAGTATTCTGAGGAGGCGAAGAATCTTGACCTGCAGGAATGGATCCGTGATGCCTGTGACATCATGCTCCGGTGCATAACCTGAAGTGGACAGGCTCTTCAAGATCTTGACCAGACCAGGTACAAAGGAGCGGAATTTCTCCACGATGCCTTCTTCGCCGCCCTCTTCCTCGTCCGCTTCGCAAAGACTTGTTACTAGGGTGAGGCCGCAGAGAAGGACACCATGGTTTCGGTCCGATAGCAGCTGCGTGGCCTTTTCGAGGAAGTGCTCTTGGAGATCTGGCACCTTTCGGCAGATTCTCATGGCGCAAAGTGCAGCCTTACGACGAATGTATGGATTCGATGTCGAAAGCAAGTTCTCAATCTCAGGGAATAGATCTCTCGACATCTCGATAGACGCAATATTTCCGAGGGTGCACAGTGCCAGGCCGACAATGTATTGGTTCGAATGGCCAAGATCACTGGAGATGATTAGCATGCAGTCCTATCGCGAGAGAAGGGTGACTTACTTTTTCAGAGAGTTTGTGACCAGGGTTAGAACTTCCTGGTTCTCGTCAAGCAGTAAACTGGTGGCGAGGTGGCCGAGTCGCTTATCGGCGAAGCGGGGTGATGCAAGCAGCTTGATGCACTCAATCTGGCCGAAGTGCGTTCGCTCACCGAGTGTGAAGAGATAGAGAAGCTTTGCGACATTGTTTCGTCTGGGTCATGCTGTAAGTAACTGAGAAGAATTGACAGCGGAGGATATCGTTGTATGTAGCGTACCGAATGCCATGGTCCGCGCTCTCTTCGCGAAAGCTGGCTCTGATGGCTGCACTCTCTTTCTGGATAACGGCTCGTTCGTCGGCGATCGTCTTTGCGGCACGCACATTGCGGATGAATTGTTTAACTGTCACACAGAAGTTGTCAATACTTGGAGAGCTTTAGAACACATGGGGCGTTGATGCGGCGTGTTCATACGGGAGCTCATCTTGGGTAGGGGGACGACCCAGGAAACGGGTCGCCTAGTCGGTAGGGTTTCCGAAACAAAGTGACAGACAGAGCGCGAGATATAGGCCTGACGATTCTCAGGGTCGTGGCTTCGACTACTCTCCGTGTAGGTGCGAATGCGATAATCAACAACCAGTGCCAAGCTATGCGCGACAAGGTGTCCTGGGCAGTGTGTGCGGTCGGCTGGCATCCATCGTCCAACGTGGGGCAGCAAAAGAGGCCACTAATACACCACTCCTCCACCACCGACCGCTCCATCAGTCGGGAAAAGTACGGCCCACCTCCTGTTAATAATAAGCTAGGCAGACGTTCACAGGTTTCCGCCCAATGCTCGTATCAATTGTCTGATCATGAGTAACTAACATATTATTTATAATTGAAATTAAATTTCCCTTAAAATTCCTAGCAGCTTTTGCGCTCATTAGCCTTTCCACCACAGCTACTGTATCTGGAACGCATCAACATATAGCAATAGCATCGTGAAAACAAAGAAGCAGATAAAATCTTGTGATCATTTGAATAGATATTTTATTTCTCATACAGAGATAATTCACCGTAGGCCATCAATTCGCGGCGAAGCTCATGGCGCTGAGGTTCAGAGCAATATTGAAGAGCACATCACCGCATAAATCGTGGACCAGTAGTCTCTCAACTGTTTCTCGAAGCTTTTGATCCGACTGTCGTCTTAAACCATTATAAAGACGGAAAGGGGACTCTCCAGGTTCGCATCACATTCCAAATTCGCTACACAGCGACTCTAGTCGAATAATTCAGTCTCGAGTTGAATGTATCGCAGGAACGTAGCTAATTGGAAAGCTAACTAGCCAAGGTCTACTTTATTTTTGCATCATAAGCTGGACGAATTCGTTATCTGGGCAAATGTTAGCTTCAGTTTGCAGCACAGTGGCGGCGCATGCGGCTTACAATCAATGCGGCCATCGCCATCCTGATCGGCCTCGCGGATCATCTCGTCAACTTCATCATCGGTAAGCTTCTCGCCGATGGAGGTCATGACGTGTCGCAGCTCGGCGGCGGAGATGAAGCCGTTGTTGTCGCGGTCAAAGACCTTGAAAGCTTCCATAATCTCCTCCTCAGAATCGGTGTCCTTCATCTTGCGAGCCATCATGGTAAGGAATTCTTTTCATTTGGTAAGCGTTTGGCCGGGTCGCATTGGCAAAGTTGCTCAACCTACCAGGGAAATCAATGGTGCCGTTGTTGTCGGCATCGACCTCGTTGATCATATCCTGAAGCTCCGACTCAGAGGGGTTCTGGCCGAGGGAGCGCATGACGGTGCCGAGCTCCTTGGTGGTGATCTGGCCTACAATGTTGACGTTAGCTCCGTGCTCTCCGAAAGCAGCAAGTATTGCGGTCGGTGTCGGATAAGGCAATCGAAATATCGCTTTCTATTTGTCGAGCAAACGAAGGAATCGATGTAGGTGGCGAGGGCTATCGGGAGTACTAACCATCACCATCCTTGTCCTATGCAAAACGGTCAGTGTTTATACTCCAAGGCACGCCAAAGCGCAGGCGTGCGACGTGGCCACTAAAGTCTGCGATTAACTTACGAACAGGGAGAAAGCCTCCTTGAACTCGGCGACCTGGTCTTCAGTAAGAGAATCAGCCTGCAGAGAGTGACTGTGTTAGCGAAGCTGCCGCGTTCGTGGCTGTTTTCCGTCCCAACCCCTCACAGCGCGGGGTCACCGACAACATGGCGGCGAGAGGGCGAGGACAGCGATGCAGTGGTAGACGAACCATGTTGGGCGGTATGTGGATGAGAGAATATGAACGAGAGTAAAAATCGAGCAGTTGGTGACAGAGGCGTACGTCTGCAAAATCCGTTCAGCTTTTGTTTTTTAGTTGCGACAGCAGACGTGGGGAAGAGCAAAGGGGGGAGCAATCAAGGCAGAAATAACAGTTGTGTGCAGCAAAGTGCTGGAGCCCACAGCGTGCAGCGTCCAAGCAAGCACCAGGAGAGCTGGCTGACCCCCCCCCCCGCTCTCTATCAGCCAGGCACCTCTAGCTGCACCGCCAGTACCTAGGTACTTGAATTCTGGCGGGCACTCAGACGCGCCGCCTTCTAACAGCTCCACCGCTCGGAGCCAGCTAGTGGCAGCTCCCGCACCCCTTCTCGCTACTACGGTAATGTACCTTATTGTCCACGTACAGGCACAAGAATCTCCTCTGGCACGTGACAATGTTCATGATTTGCTGCCAATCACCTTCCCGAAAGCCTACCTTTCGATATCCTAAAATGGTGTTATTTTGCACGTCTATTATAGCCGTTCTGCCTTTGATAAGAAACCCCAGGAAACCCTCCTCAGCTACCCAATTGCTGGCTTGGGTCTGCTGATGTCATTAGGCCAGCCACGCTGCTTGAGAGAGCTCGTCAAACGCATACTCTTCCGACACGATGTGTAATTATTGGATTTGTATTTACAGAATAAGATAAATCGATGCTCTTTCTCCTTCTCTCTACAAATATCACATATGAAATCATTATACATGTAGGGAAAGCCTGCTTTATCGCATACTGTAAAACAGTGGTGGAGTTTGGTGTAGGCCGCAACCGGATCCACCGCCGCCTGCTTGCTGTCTTCGCTCCCGCCAACGGCTGGCGTCATCCGAAAAGGCCACACGTAACCGCTAGCTTGCTGCAACACACCCATCATTGTTCAGCTTGACTGCCACTCCGCGCTCCCACCTGCATCGCAATCCGACGCTGTTCGAAATCGAGAAGGGTCGCATACCTGCTGCCGATACCACAGGACGGAACTTTCGAGCTGCGACGGCGTCCGCCATGTGGCGAGACCGCACCAACTTGTACGGAATCCACTCGCGCGAGAGCAGTCCCCAATACGCCCCTAATCACTAACATACTTTTGTGCAGATATATTTCGTACCGGCAGTCGTACGCGCACCACCCTACACAGCGAAGCAAATACGGCGGTGGCGCCTCTGGCACCGGTGCGTTCTCCGATGCATACTCGTCGGGTAATTATGCCAGCGAGGACCGGCGCGGGCTGCTCTCCAGCGGCGCATTCGATGACGATGGCGACGCGGTAATCGAGATGGACCTACTCCCTCCACGGTGGGCCGATATATCCGACGAAATCACAGATCTTCTGTCCGACATTGCGACAAAAGGGCAGCGACTGGAGAAGTTGCACCAGAAGCATGTCTTACCCGGCTTCAACGACGATGAGGCGAAAAGAACCGAAGAGGCGCAGATTGAAAAGCTCACGCAAGAAATCACAAAGGGCTTTCATGACTGCCACCGATGTATTCAGCGTGTAGAGCAAATGGTCCGAGAATCCAAACAATCAGGGACCATCAGCCGCGCCGAAGAGACCATGGCCAAAAATATACAAATATCGCTCGCCGCAAGGGTACAGGACGCAAGTGCGAATTTCCGCAAAAAGCAGAGCGCGTACCTCAAGAGTAAGTAATTATGTGCTACTACAATAGGACTTCCGACTGACAGCGGTTACTACAGAACTTCGCGGCATGGCTGGATTAGGACAACCGTCTCCAGACATTCGATCATCCTCGCCTGCACCAGGATCATACATCGACCCTTCGATGCAAGAATCTGATGCTGACAGATCGTTCTCCCAATCGACATTGCAAGTTGCGCAGCAGCGACAGCTGACGTCGAATGACGCCGCTATAGCCCAGCGAGAACGCGAGATCGAAGATATCGCCCAAGGCATTATCGAACTGTCGGATCTGTTTCGCGATCTTCAAAATATGGTCATCGACCAAGGCACAATGCTCGATCGTATTGACTACAACGTCGAGCGCATGCATACAGACGTCAAAGGTGCCGAGGTTGAGCTCAAGGTGGCGTCGGGCTATCAACGGAGAACAACGAAGCGCAAAATCATGCTGCTGCTCATCCTCCTCATCGCGGGCTTGTTCATTGTGCTCCTGGTGAAGCCTAAAAAGGAAGAGAGAAGCGCACCCCCCGCTGAATAAACTTGGAGCGATGCCCATGTCGGACAGCCTGCACTGCATATATTTGAGGCACGATCCGGCGCTCTGCATGTGATGGAAATGTACAATATCGTATTAAGCGTGCCATGGCAGGTCTTTGCCGCAGCTTAGTCTAGGAGTTATGGTTACATGATTTTAAATAATATACAATGAGCTTTTGTTTATTCCTTTCGCCTGTTGTGTTCCAACAAATGGGCCAAGTCGCCTGGTGGCGCTGGCAACCCCCGCAGATCCTTCTTATCGAGCTGCATAATGTACCCAGCTGGCATGAGCGTTGATCCCCATGCGAGGTCCATTACTTCTTTCATCTGCATTGACGAGAGCCAATGCCTGCCTCTTTTGTCTCCGTCGCGTTGCCTGGTTCGATGGCTGCCATAGATGCCGTTGCGAGCTGCGGATTCGACAACATCGATGTTGATGAAAACGCCTTGATCTCGCAGATTGGCCAGTATATGTATGCCACATGCGACATTGAATTTTGTCACAAGGGCATTCTGAAAGCTTGGCTTGCGTTTCGAGCCGTTTCCAAGACGGAGGGCCCAGTTGAATCCCAACTGCACTGTCAAGCGTTGGAAACGGCCGTCAAAAATCTTGGACAGAGGATGGTGGTGGTGGTAAAACGACAGATCCGCTGGAATATAGCTCGAGTGCTCTGTGTATTCCAGCAAGGTTTTACCAACTTCTGTTATCTTTGGTAAGTCCGCTTTGTGTACAGGAAACCATCCACCAGAACTGGGGTCGTATACGTTCACAATCTCTTGGCTGAGTTGTGCCATAGTGTCAAATCTGCCCTGGTGCCCCAGGCCAAGCAATAGCATTTTCCAATGCTGAGCGGATATAGCCGCATTCTGGTTTGCCATGCACCGAACCAGGCCAATGACTTCGTCCAAGATACCAATGCAACCTTCTGATGCCCACGCAACGCCCGTTTTATCGACTGGGAAAGCTGCAAATGCTCTCTGCAAGACAGCAGAAGCTTCTGCTGGTCCTATTCGATGACCCAGGGAATCGATGCGTTCTAGCGCAAGCTTCATTCGCCAAGGCTCATCAAAGACAAGCTTTTCGAGAGGAAAGGCGGGCGCGCCCATAGCCTGCTGAAACGCCGACTGCGAAGAGTTATGCGAGTGCGCATTGATGGCCTTTGTAACTCCTCGCATTAGAAGTTCTTGCTTCGAGTCGTGTCTCCGGGTAGCATCGTCAAGGATCATTTGCCTAGTCTCTTGGTCGTCGAATTCCTCCGGGTGTATATCAGAGCGTAGAAGGTCGCTGAGAAGATCATCGTGTCCTTGGCTGGCGAATTCGGCTATGGCAGTACAGTATGCTCCTCTTGGTATGGCAATATTGAGCTTCTGAAGTGATTTGATCAGCTCGTTGACTTCTTTTGCACTGCTTGCCCGAAGAGCGACAGCTTGGAGTGCACGGGATCCTATCGATTGGATTCCTGCAGTTTTCGCCATTCGCATAGCAAATTCAACAGGCGTCCAGTTGCTAGCGAACAGCTTTTCGACAATCCCATTTACCAAACTGTTGGTTTCTGAAGGTGGTTCTACTGGGTTTCCAGTACCATCGATGTTCCCCCTAGACAGTGTTGCAGCGTCGAACCCGACGTCTTTGGCTACCTGCGATGACGTGGAAATGTCGTTTGCCACAATCTCTGATTCACCTCTTTGTTCCTTACGCTTCGATACGTTGGCAGTAACAACATGAAGTTCTTCTGACGTAAAGTTTGTATTTGAATAATAAGTGCCAAGAAATGTAAGGAAAGCCGCAGACGACTCAGATGATGGTGCATCATTGCACAGCAAACATGCTTCGCGCCAGGATTTCGCCAGATTAGATTGGCCTGATTTGAAGAGGGCAGGGATAATAATGTCGTAAAGATGATGCTCAGGTAGACCAAGATATATCGTTCTCAGCGTCTCCTGCATGTGGATATCGGGATTCAGAACAAAATTTTCGAAAAACATGCCCAAAATGTGTCGTTCGGGTAAAAAATTAGGAGCCAGAAATGAATTTGTTTGGGTGGCTTCTCTCAGGGCGCCTTTCTCGAGAAGATTGTGCATACATTTTGTGTAAAGATTAGGCCATCGATAACCGAATCGGTGTAGGAGGTGCTCGGCGCATTCAAAAAGCTTCTGTCGCTCTACTTCGGAGAAGACGGCAGCATGTAAGAGCTCGTTCCTTAAGCGGTCTGATTCCATAACAACGTCGAGGCTGTCGCGCTCTCGAAGTCTGTCCAGTACTGCACAAACACCTTGTGTGCCGTGCGTCCGGCCCATGTGTACGACAACATTGTTCCAGTCGACAGCGTCTCCATCTGAAGCATCCAGTTCAGCTTCCTCGAGGTCTTCCGTTATCGATAGCGTCGTAGAGTTCGTTTTCGCTGCGCCTCGTTTGGGGCTTGCCGCTTGTGTTGATACTTGTCTTGCGCCGAGGGTTGCGCTTTTGTGATTTGAACATCGTAACAGGGCGTGTTTTTGGCCGTTGTAACAAATATGATGAATTTGACACGGATATCGGGCACAAAGCGTTCTTGTCGTGGAATAGGTGCACGTCAGAGCGAGTGATTGTCGTGAGCTTGGGGCTCTGGTGTCAATATGCAGTGGCTGCGCAAAGCGTATGCGCGTTGAAGTATTGTATGCGCCATGTTGCAATACTCTCGACGGCCGACGCATTTATACGAGTCGCATGGAACAAACGCCGCATCCGGGAGGGTGCGGCGAGCAAGCCGAGAGCAAAAAAAATATAAGAAGCTCGATTACTTCAAATTGTCCGCCTCATAACTTCAGCATCACAGCATTGCTGGCTGTCAATTTTTAGTGGGTCTATAGCAGGAGGTCGCAAGTTGAACTCAGCAGAATGGTGCTGAGTCATCTGCGCTGATTGGCCAATCACATTATGGCCTCATTTCTGCACCTGAGGCTCCATCAAGTGGCCTCACATTGACTACCGACCATCTTCCACCACGCATCTGATCCGAAAACTTCTACCACGAATTCGACTTAAAAACCGTCAACATGGGGTAAGGAACGGCCCTGAATCGACTTGGAGATTGAAGCTTTGGCGCCGAATCCTGCCAGTGTAGCCGCAATGGCAGCGAAACCGCCTCGGCTAATCCTCCGATTTCTCGCGCGATCACGACGAAACTGACAACATTACAGCTTGGTCAACGCTAAGAACAACGTGCCTCAGCACCAGCGCTTCTACCAGCAGGCTTATAAGGCTCACACTCGTCTCTGGATGATCGTAAGGATAGGCCATAGCCCTACGATCGCGCTATCATGCTGACCGCTCGCAGAACGCCCGCAGCCGCTGGTACATGACTCCCTACCTCATTGTTCTCTGGGGTACATTTGGCGGTTTGTTGCTCCGGCTTCGCTTGACTTTCTGGGTTCCAACTGACATTATTTTAGCTACGATGTGGGCTGCCGGTCGCAAGATCAGCGGCCACAACACTTGGTTCGGCAAGGACTAAATTCGACTTCGATTGCATAAGATAAGGGAGGGGGGTTGTTTTATAACCTATGGCTGTGTGTGATTAGATGTTTAATCTTTTTAGATTCAATAGAACTGCCGTGTTCGATTTCTACGTCATCAAGTCGCCAACAGCAAGTTTGTGCATGATATCAGTGTTTCCATTTTCGGGCTGCACGGGAACGTGCCGAGTTGTCTAGATTACATTAAGGCGTTTGCTTCTCTTGAGATAGGATAGGTGTTGAATCCGCCAAGCCTTGGCGGCTTCTTTCGTGTGACGCCCGAGCTCCATCAGTATCCGGTCGCTCCAGGTGCCTTCTCGTCCTTGCGGAGGTTCACCAGCATCTCACGGAAACGCTCCTTTCCACTACCAGCAGCACCGCCTTTGCTTCCCTTGCCACTCACATCGACCAATTTAGCGATTCTATCCCAGCTAGTGCCGCCAGACACAGTATCCTCCCGGTTCGCCAGGAACTGCTCGGCATCCTTGCGAGTCTGAGCAACGCCCTTCTCCTTCTTGGTGTTGTAATTCTCGTAGAAGTCGTCAATGTTCTGCTGCGCTTCTTTTATCGTTTCTTCTTTTTGCGCGGCCAGTTGTTCTGCTCTCTTGGCGTTTTGAGCATCGCGCTTCTCTCGCCACTGCTTAATCACCTCCGGCTCTTCTTCGTCGGTCGCGGTGGCTTGGTAGCCTGAGTTGTAGCTGACAGATGGGCCAGTGATTGCCGATGCTCCAGGTGCACCTGCCATTCCCTGTTTCTTGTGTATTAGCTTCACGTATACACACAGATGTCATATTTGGTTGTGTCATACTGATGAGGGGTCGGCAAGGTCTGGGAACTGTGATTCGAAAGACGAGGGTGCGTTTCCTTCGCCAATCAAATCGCCACTCGATTCGGCCAACGCGGCGGCGTCACCGCTGGTAGCGAATTGATCAGCATCGTCACCGAGGAGCGCCTTCTCGCGCGCGAGGAAGTCTTGCTCGCCAGAGCCAGTAGTGTCTTTCACATCCGTTTGCGCTGCGCCAGGCGTTAGTGGTCAGTGGCCATAAAGTTTCCTGCGAATAAGTACCTCCGGAATCGAAGTCATCCAGTGATGGGAAGCGGTCAGCCATTTTGATTGTTGCAGCTGGTGAAGTTGCAGTTAAGTTGGTGTGAATAGGAGGAGCCGTGCAATCGCCAGCGGATAGATGCCACACACCCACTGTTGCGCCTACTCTGGCAGGTACCAGCTCAGCGCTGCATACGTCACGTGTCCACATTGTGGATCCGAAATCATCGTGTAGGGTATGTCGCAGCAAGCCTTGAACAGTTTGACTGCCTTATTAATGTTGGTGCTCTCTATTGTGTCTTCTATCTGGTGCTCTTGTGTTGCTTATTTTTTTTTGTTGCCGTGAATTGCATTGGGCTGGGGTTGTTATTGGGTGTTGCGCCACACACAATACACGTAGAAAGTGATGTCCAGCTGGCAATGAATGGTCTGCACAGAAATCGGGACCCTTCGAAATGCCAGTCTTAATTGGCATGAGCGTCTGAAAATATCAGATTTGAAACCCATGAAATTTAGATTGACAATCTCAATCATAAAAAAAAAAAGAATAATCTCGCCAGCAGTTATTCACGAGACTCGCGTTCAATGACGGCAAAGCGCTGCCAAGTACAGAAGTTCGCTTAGACGGGTTACACCGAGCAGGGGTGGAGCGCGGGTTACAGGCTAGCTCGCCTAATTGCATAAGGTGCGCTGGAAGCAGAGAGCTCCTTCAGTATCTACCTACCTATGTTTATTGTCCCTCTGTGCACCTCATCTACAGGTGACAATCCTCACACGACAGCTAATAACATAACCGCGAAAAATCGCATCGCTTCGATTGTGCCCGAATCCTATCTTATATTATCTGCCCTGGCCAAAACAACAACAACAAGATCCCATCGACCAACACAGACGCGCAGAAGGGGATACATAGCTACCTGCTACGCTGCGAAGCTCCTGCTCGTGCGACCACGTCCCCATCGAGCATCTCCTCGGCAGAACCAAGCGCAGTGGCCTTAAACGATGGCCTACAACGATGACGCCGTCCTCGCGCGACTCTCTGCGCTCAATGAGAGCCATGACAGCATTGCGACAGCTGCACAATGGATAATGTTTCACAAGTAGGCGCAGGATGCCATGTCTACAGCAAAGCAAGACTAATCAATGCAAACACAGGCGGCATGCCGATCGAACTGTTGCGCTTTGGATGCAGCGATTAAAAGACTCCTCTTCCACACGACGACTTAGTCTTATCTATCTCGCAAATGGTAAATTTGATCGACTGCAGCTCACTGGCATAGCTAACGAACGGCGAACCACAGAAGTTGCACAGCAGTCACGAATTCGACGAAAGGAAGATTTTATAATTGCATTCTCACCCGTAATTGCCGAAGCGACGGCACTGGCATACAAAGGCGCGCCTACGGAAATCCATGGAAAACTACGGCGCGTGGTAGACGTCTGGAAGGATCGAACTATCTTCGAAGCACCTATACAGAATGCGATTGAATCGCGCCTCGATGGTAGCTATCCTCGAACTAAATGAACGGCAAACGAATATATGCTTACACCATGCAGAACTGGACAAAGCGAAGGGCGCACCTCGGGCAGGATTTGGCAATTCGCCATTCACATCGAACACCGCCGCGCCAGCACCGCCCGAATTTGTGCCACTCATTTCAGGATTGCAAAAAGTTCAGAAACTAGGCGCGCCGCTTAAATCAACGCTCGAATCCGCGAATCAAGAATACGAAAAGCAGACAGATCCCTCCACAGTTGTGCCGTCAGCACCAGTCTTTGCTGCGCGCCTCAATGGTCTTCTCAAGACGCTGTCAAACGCAGAGAAGTCTGTCAGTGAAATCGTGGCTGCGCGCGAAAGCTTCATCGCAGGCCTTGAGAAAATGCTTCAGCAGCACAAGGCTGAGCTAGAGACAGACAACAAAGCCCTCTCGGAGCTGTCGGCGAAGAAGACAGAAATCGAGGAAAAGAAGCAACAGGTAGAGCTAGCCATCATGCGAGCTCTTGGACCAACCGATGGAAATGGCACACAATCGAATGGAGATGAAGCCTCCCACACACAAGAGCCGGGCCGACCGGAGATGGAGGCTCTTACACCTCCAGCGATGGAAGAGCTCACTCCTCCAGTGATGGAATCATTCACACCGCCGCCGCCAGAGGCAGAGCCCCTAAGCCCAATCGGCGACGTAGAAACCCATCTTAGCACAGGCGAAGAAACAATGGCTGCCCCCTCACATTCAGTTCCCATTTCCTCCAACGGTTCGAATAAAAGACGGAGGGTCGATGATGGCAATGAATTACTAGATATGGAAGGGGACGACGGTATCGATGAAGATGTTGCAGAGATGCTAAAGGGCGACGGATTATAGTCGTAATTCCAGGACGCTTCTGTATTATTATATTTTTATATGAACTTAAGGCCAGCGTGACAACACCCTTCTTTTCTCCATACACGGTGACTCTATGTCTTCTAGTGCTAACTGAAGATAATTGCAAGACGTAAGAAATTCTTGCCCACCAAATGCTCTCAGTAGACTCTCAACCGGTTAACTGATGCTTGCTGGACGTGGTTGCGTATGTGTACACTCTTCTCTTTGAAATATTGTTGGCGCGGTACTTAATACGTATTAAATCAACAATCATGTCTACTTTTTCTTTCCTTGTGTCTTTTATTCGTTTTACTTTCATACTTTTCATACTGTTTATTTTATTTTCTCAAAGGAACTCACACGCTAACATCTGTGTACATTCAAATAGCGCCAGGAGGTCGGACGGGCCTCCTTGCTCCGACCGAGGCCGACTCTGGGGCATCAGAAGCTAGCTCCACACCAATTTTCAGTCGACCTTGATTTCGTCAGCAGGAAATGCCGCTCTGGCGAGTCGAGGTAGCAACCTTTCAACTACGAGTTTAAAAAAACGACAGCGAATCATCAGTGTCGAGCCAGACAACAGTAACAGCTGCGAAAGACCTGGAGCTGTTCGGACAGCCTGACAATGGGACGGCGCGTACTTGAATAAGTCGAATTTGGTCAGGATGGTTTCTGGAGTGCTGCGCCGCGCTGCGGCCCCTCGATTGAGCTGCTTTGCAGAGGCGCATTCCCATGGAGCTACATTCGCGGCGCGCAACCTTCTCTCCAGCTCGTTTACGAAACCGATCAGTATAATTCAGCCGCGGGGCCTTTTCCACACTGCATCCACGAGCCGCATCGGTACTGCAACAAATACCTTGCTCGACGCTACCTTCTCGGCGCAACCGTCGCTTTTGCAGCGTCTCGCTGAGCGTCGAGCTACGTTTTCCCACAAGCCGTCTGCAACCTCCCCAACGCGCTATTTCTCAACTCGACCAAGTCTACAAGAGCAGCAGCAAAAACCGCAGCCGAAAGTCGAAGAGAAACCCGCGGCGACGGAGAAGAAGGAGCCCAGCGACGACGAGGCCGACTTCGAATTTAAGAAGAGCGATCGCGCCGCCCAAGCCGCACAAATCAACCTCGCTGCAAAACTTTCAAAAGATAGCAAGCAACCTTCCAAAGCCGGCGCTAGCGAAATATGGCGTCTAATCAAGGTTGCTCGGCCTGAGCTTCGCTGGCTGGCCATTGCCTTTGTCTTCCTCGTCATTTCATCGAGTGTGACCATGTCGATCCCTTTCTCGGTCGGCAGAATTCTGGATTTGGCGACAAAGGGCGAAGCAGAAGACATCCGGCTTTTTGGATTTACCTTGAACCAGTTCTTTATCGGACTTGCTGGTATCCTTACGCTTGGCGCTATGGCAAACTTTGGTCGCGTGATTCTGCTGCGCATTGTTGGCGAAAGAGTGGTCGCAAGACTTAGATCGCAGCTCTATCGACGTACCTATGTACAGGACGCCGAATTTTTCGACGCAAACAGAGTTGGTGACCTGATCTCAAGACTCAGCTCCGACACAGTCATTGTGGGCAAGTCCGTTACACAAAACATCAGTGACGGTCTTCGAGCTCTATTCAGTGGTGGTGCTGGATTTGCCATTATGTGCTGGACCAGCCCCAAGCTCACTGGCCTCTTGTTTCTCATGTTTCCTCCCATTGCGATTGGCGCATTCTTTTACGGCCGAGCGATCCGAAATATTAGTCGATCTATCCAGAAGAACTTGGGTACTTTGACCAAGATTGCCGAAGAGCGACTGGGCAATATCAAAACCAGCCAAGCTTTTGTTGGCGAAGTCCAAGAAGTCGGACGCTACAACAGACAGATCCGACGGATCTTTGCACTTGGTAAGAAAGAATCTTTGGTTGCAGCAACATTCTTTGCTTCTACGGGCTGGGCCGGCAACATGACCATTTTGGCAATGCTTGTTGTTGGTGGAAGCTTTGTTCGTAATGGATCAATGTCACTCGGAGAGCTCACATCGTTCATGATGTATACCGCATTCGCAGGCTCAAGTTTATTCGGCTTGTCCGGATTCTACTCGGAGTTGATGAAAGGTGTAGGTGCAGCAAGTCGTCTGTTTGAGCTTCAAGATCGACGCCCAGGAATTCACCAAACCGTTGGAAAGCCTGTCAAGTCTGCCCAAGGCCCGATCAAATTCAGCAACGTTTCTTTCGCATACCCTACGCGCCCTGCGGTTAAGATCTTCAATGGTCTCGATTTTGAGATTCCGTCGGGAAGCAATGTGTGCGTTGTCGGTCCTTCGGGCGGCGGCAAGTCCACGGTCGCATCTCTCCTTTTGCGATTCTATAATCCTACGGAAGGAACCATTACTATTAACGGGGTTGATATCGCCGGCATGAATGTCAAGTCCCTGAGACGCCGCATTGGCATGGTTTCTCAGGAACCTGTTCTGTTTTCTGGAACTATTGCCGCAAATATTGCATATGGAAAGCCGCACGCATCTCGAGCAGAAATTATTGCAGCGGCCAGACGGGCCAACTGCAACTTTATCAGTGATCTGCCTGATGGACTGGAAACGCAAGTTGGCGCGAGGGGGTCCCAACTGTCTGGTGGCCAAAAGCAGCGCATTGCCATCGCCAGGGCTTTGCTCAAGGATCCCGATATCTTGATCTTGGACGAAGCCACTTCGGCGCTAGATGCGGAATCCGAGACACTCGTCAACGAGGCTCTGGCGGGCCTGTTGCGTGGACACAACACCACCATTTCAATCGCCCATCGTCTGTCAACCATCAAGCGCTCCGACCAAATCATTGTCCTCAACACTGAGGGCAAGGTCGCCGAAATTGGCAGCTACACACAACTTGCTGCTAACAAAGACAGCGCCTTTAGCAAGCTAATGGAGTGGCAAATGAGCGGTGGTGAAGTAACCGAGAAGCGCTCATCTGCCGCCGCAGCGCACATCACAGAAGAAGAATATATGGAGCACACGAGGCAGGAAGCCGAAGAGGAGCTCATCGAGGAGGAACATCAGGAAGAGCAGGAGGAACAACGCGAAACCACTGAGCAGAAGCAGAAATAATTGTTCAGCGGGCGGCCAGCATGAATGCAGCGTCGGCGTTTGTTTTTCAACGGCGCGTCCTACTCCCTTCTCACTGTTTTGTAAATTATTATTTTGCCTAATTACCTTTGTAACTGTTTTGATGACTTTGGGGTAAATATCGACTTTAGCATATCCTAGTGAGATATCTGGCAACTTGACCAGGAGATACGCCAGGAGATACGCGAACAGCTATCAGCTTGCGTTTTCTAGGGCAGAGTGGTGTGGTTTTTCTTGGGTGTAACGGGATTTTAGAGCTAAATGCAAGTGCAATCAATACAAATTTGACGAAATTTCCCCCATGGATATGCAGCTCGGTCTGTCGCTATTCCTATGCTGGCGCCACACCGGCGAGAGTACCAGAAGAGGAATGGGCTGTTGATGCTGCTGTCACATGCCTAGTGGCAGCCTCCCCTGGCGATGAGTATTTACATGGCGCCCGCAGTCTTACTGCGGGAAAATTCATATATAGGCAACGCATCTACTTTTCAAGAACAGGTCGAGTCGCCCTTTAAGCTTTTTGGGTTTTCTTGGCGCCTGAAGAATATTTGACGTCACTTTTAGTGCGACCGTGGACAGCCACTCAACTCAAACCGTTTCAGTATTTTTTTTCCCACGTCAGCTTGGCCTTTTGAAAATCTGCAAAGATATCAAGCAGACAGCATGGCTACCACAGAGGAAGGACAGTTCCAGGTAGGAGACGTCAAGCTCTACACCAAGACCTGGACGGTAAGCGCTTCCCTCGGCTCCTCGCCAGATTCACCTAATTTCCGCTGGATCTCTCGCTAACGCCGTCTCTCCCGTGATAGCCCACCGGCCCCATCAAGGCCAAGCTCATCTTTGTCCACGGCTTTAGCGAGCACATCAATCGCTACAATGACTTCTTCCCGTACCTGACCGAAGCCGGTATCCAGGTGTTCGGCTTCGACCAGCGCGGCTGGGGCAAGTCGACGACCAAGAAGGCGGAGCGTGGCCTGACGGGCCCGACCTCGCAGGTCATCGCGGACGTCGCGGCCTTCATCGAGGACAAGCTCCCCTCGGAGGTGCCGGTCTTCGTCATGGGACACTCCATGGGTGGTGGTGAGGTGCTCACCCTGGCGGGCGACCCCAAGTACGCGTCGCTCGTGCAGCAGGTTCGCGGCTGGCTGCTCGACGCGCCCTTCATCGGCTTCCCCGTCGATGAGACGCCGAGCAGCCTGAAGATCTTCATGGGCCGTCTCGTCGGTAAGCTGCTGCCCAAGCAGCAACTCAAGCACGAGATCCCAGCTGAGTATCTGAGCCGCGACCCTGCCGTCGTCGAGTCCTTCCGCAACGACCCGCTGTGCCACAACACCGGCACACTGGAGGGACTGGCGTCGCTCCTGGACCGCACCGGTGCGCTGTCGTCGGGCGCCATCAAGCTGGGCAACAATGTCAGCCTCTTCATGGCTCACGGCACTGCGGACAAGACATGCAGCTATGATGCGTCCCACAAGTTTTTCCAGGATCAGGAGACGAGTGACAAGACGCACAAGGCCTATGAAGGCGCCTACCACCAGATCCATGCTGATACTTGCAAGGATGATTTTACCAAGGATGTGATTGACTGGATCAGTGCCCGTTGCGAGAACCGTGAGAGCGTGCCGACTGAGTCAAAGCTTTAAAGTGCTGCATAATGGGATAACTAATGTTTACGCTGCAGTATCTACTGCGTGATTTATATCCAGTGTATAGCGGTTCGATAATTTGGAAATATGATTTGGGTATTGGATATGCGATTTGGGTATAATGACTCTTTAGATAGTGTACAGTATAATGAATGCTCCATCTCCGTGGATCTGATAATATCTTGAATGACAACTCTGTGTGAGCTGCCAATAGAACTCAACCAGCTTCTGCCTCACCCAAGAGGACTTGAACCGTCTCAAGGTTCCGGCAGCTCCCGGAGAAGCGCCTGGATTTAGTTGATCGAAACGGCAATGGAAGCGCCATGCCAAGCCAAATCGCTTGTATTGCCGTTTCGATCAAGGTTGCGAGGCCGAAGCCAGCCTTACAGGGAGATGTCTCCGATATGTCGCCGCGCTTTGTTGCCGGCTTCACTTATATAAGTTGAACATTCAGGAATGATTCTTTGGCTCGGATTCTAGAATCACAACTTAAATTGATACCCTTTAATGCTTACTCTCCCAATTACACCCGCAATAATGTGTCTCGACTTGTACGCCCTTCGCTTTGGCCCGTACCCTCGCCGGGTGTTGATCTACATTGCCGAAAAGGGACTTGTCAACTCAAACATGATTAATGTTGGCTATGTTGACCCTCCCAACTTTGATGCACCCGGGAAACCGCCAGGAACAACCCCCAGTCTGCGTTTGCCGGACGGCAGCCTCATTGGACAATCCGTCAGCATCTTGGAGTTCTTTGAGGACATATGCGACGCGCCTTCCAGCGAATGGGAAAAGCAGCTGGCATCCTTTTCCAAGCAAAAGACCATGCGCGGGCTTACAGCTTTTGACAGAACGCAGACCCGCTGCGCCATGAGCCTGATTGACGAAGCCCAAGTCTACTTTTCGAATGCCTGCCACAAAGGCACCGCCCTGTACGCAGCACAAGGGAAAACACCGAATGAAGAAGCAGCTTCATATTCCATGGAAATGTGCAGAAAGGCACTGAGTCTGGTGGACGGCTACTACAAGCACGAAAAGCATCTTGTCGGCACGACGGATGCGCCGTCCACGCTGGCGGACTGCATGTTATTCTCGCTGTTGCAATTTGCTCGCAATTTTTACGGCGTGGATCTTTTGACAAAGGACATGGAAAACTTGAACATGTTTTTTGAGAGATTTGGAAAGAGGGACAGCGTTGCTGTTCCAGACGACTTGTACCCGCCAGAGCTAGTTGAGCTTGGCAATAAATGGATTATAAAAGTTTAATAAGTGCCAACAGTAATGGGCCTATCGATGAGTTTCGTTCAGTATTAGGATAATTAACAAGTGAAGACTTGCATCATTGATGGCCACTACCAGTATAGTTATTATACCACGTGCCTCTTATTATTGCATATCTCTCGTAGCGGACTTAACCTCCGAGACAACAGTGGCTCTCTCGATTTTATTAATCTACGGCGCCCGTTGTCGCAACGAAAGAAGGGCAGACCCCGCATCTGGAGGCCCCTCGGGAGCCCGTAACCGGTCCAGACAAGGCACGCTCTTTGTCCCGCTGGGCGGGCAGCCGGGTACTCATCGCAGGTGAGGGCTTGATGCTGGCCCAGTTAATCATCTATGTGGGCTTTTGCCAATGGCAAACTAATGGCAGCCCGGTTCGGGGGTCGTACGATGCAAGGATGGGACGCGCAACAAATTAGTTGGCACGCAGGGAACATGGGTTGGTGGCCGAGACACCTGGTCCTGGGTGTTGAGCTGGGATCTGCCGTTTCGCTCCTCATCGGGGGAAAAATAAAGCATATTGCCATGCACACGCGTTCCGTTTTGATGCCGGCCGGGTCGTCTACATAGGCTGGCTCTGTGCTGATTGGCATCTACCAGCCCGGGCAGACCGCAAATAACAGACACGGCAAGACGCAGCGGGACTGTTCATGCAAGTCTACAGCCAGCCACAAAAGCGAGCTTGAATGAGCACAGCTGGCCTTTTTTTTTTTTTTGGCGCTAAAAACAAAGCTAATGTGCTGGAGCTTCGGACTTCTTGGCACACACTTCGGACGCTGCACCACGTTGATCCCTTTCTGGGCATTCCGGGGTGCCCTCAGATCATCCATCCCATCTGCGTGGTGCAGCCAGCTCGGCGTCATCCATTTAACCCCCCCTTCACCCTGCCCACGCTCCTCACAGCTCGCCTTGTTTCTTTCATTTGCCTTCTTTGCCAAAGTCGCCAAGTTCATCCACAGCTGTTTGTTTCGTTTCGTTTCCTGTTAGGGCAGCCCGGCTTATCTACATCCTTGCCATCACTGTGGGGTTGGTTGCATTGTATCTGGCTGGCAGGAGATCCCCCTAACAATAAGCACAGGGAATACAGGGTCAAGCTAGCTCGTCATTACGACCGCTTCTTTTTTAGTACAACTCTCACGACCGCCGAATTCCTCCCTTCATCTCTCATACAAAGAGTTCACGGGCAAACAGCATGATTCCCAACGGAAGCAACACCATCACCCACCACCCGTCCGTCTACGCTCTGCAGCACCCGCCGTCCAGCCGCAGCAGCTCTAGGTCCCCTGCTGTCCGCCATGCGTCTAGTACCGCAGTAGAGACTGTGCCACCGACGGGTGGCGATGACGCCGTCGAGCGCCATCCTTCCCACGCCACAGATGTCGAGAGCCAGGTCACCATTGGCCGCACATCACGATTCCCGCGCGTCGCCGCCGAGAGCGACCCCTACGGCCTCTCCTCGTCATACAAGACCGACTCTGACCTCGAGCAAATCAAGCCCAACTCGTCGCGCAAGAGAGACGGTGGCAAGCTCAACCCCTACCCCAAGCTCGACGCGCGCAAAGTCCGCGGCTTCTACCAGAACCAGAACGCCGCTATTGAGCGCATGCTCAAGTCTGTCGAGGAGCACCGCGCCGAAGCCCGCCAGGAGCAGGGCGACGACCAGCTCAAGTTCAAGATTGCCGTCTGGGGTTCGTTTGTCGCCAATGTCATCCTCGCCATCTTGCAGCTCTATGCTGCCATTTCCTCCGGCTCTCTGTCCCTGGTCACCAGCATGGCCGATGCTGTTTTTGACCCCCTGAGCAACTTGACTCTTATTCTGTCTAACCGCGCCATCAAGAGAGTTGACCCCAGGAGGTTTCCCGCCGGCAAGGCTCGTCTCGAGACTGTCGGCAACATTCTCTTCTGCATGCTCATGACATCAGTTTCGTTCATTATTATTGCGTTTGCTGTCCAGCAGCTGATTACCAAGGATGAGGAAAAGCAGTTCCATCTTCCCTCTGTCATCTCTGTCTGCGTGGCCTTTGCGACAAAGTTTTCCCTGTTCCTCTACTGCTGGGGTATCAAGGACAAGTACAGCCAAGTCAACATTCTCTGGCAGGACCACCGCAACGATCTGGCTGTCAATGCCGTCGCCATTTTGACTAGTGTTGGTGGCTCGAAGATTGTTTGGTGGCTGGATCCTGCTGGCGCTATTCTGCTTTCCATCCTCATCTCCTGTGTGTGGATGCGCACCGCCTTTGGCGAGTTTTTGCTCTTGGTCGGCGTCTCAGCCTCTGTCGACACACAGCAGCTCATCACCTATGTCTGTCTGACGCACTCGGACGCCATCGAAGGCATTGATACTGTGCGCGTGTATCACTCAGGACCGCGCCTGATTGCAGAGGTCGACATCGTCATGGACCCCAACTGCTCCTTGAGAGAGTCGCATGATATCGCTGAAGAGCTCCAGATAAAATTGGAGAGCCTTCCCGACATTGAACGATCCTATGTCCACATTGATTATGAGACCACCCACAAGCCTGAGCATTTTTACAAGAAGGACCTTTGAAAAGTGGAAGTGAATTCTGCTCATCAGAAGTAGATGGGCAGAGACGAGGTATATAACCGCATCGCAACTCTTTTCCTGTTTTAGCCGTGAGCATGTTCAAAGCAAAAGAAGCTTAATATTTGACTCGTTTTTGTCATCATGATGCCCAAGTGACTGGACTGGTGAAGTACGTTCATAACCCTGCAGCCTCATGTTCTTTATTCAACACGACGCAGTCTTTGCCCTCTTCTTGACACACTCCTTGCGGCTCCACGGTACGCTCTGGTGGAGAGCATTCGCTACGGCTGGTGCTACGTTTGTGGGACATGATCCGTGGTTTGCGACGGTATGTTTGTTCCGGAAGCCAGCTGGTCGGTGTGTAAGAAACTTCCTGCTTACAAGCCACTGCTCCCGGCAGTATAACATTCTGAGCGAGGCCATCGAGGAGCCGCCCAGGGAGCAGTTCTTACTGTAGCTCATGCGCCTGATTTTCATTGCATTTGCCGCCTCGTTGGTGTCGCATTGCGTGTTCAACTCGTTGTGCGTTGTCAAGACGTATCGCTAAGTCAACGAGACGCAGGTTTTGTACAGTAAGATGATGGCAAAGTTTCTAGTCTGGATGTGCTCTGACATGAAAGTAGCCAAAGCAGTGAAACTGGTGATTCAGAGCAATGGTGTGTCGGGCCTTTTGGGCCGAGGACTGCCGACGCGCATCTTGTGCAACGGCGTACAGGGGCTCTTGTTTTTCTTACTTCTGTTGAAGCTGTTTCTCGGCTAGTGAGCTGTGTTTTCTGTCTGGCTGCCGTGATTCGATGTGTTCATCCCAATGTTAGTTTAGAGTCCAAGAAGGTGGCGTAACACTGTAGCAGCGTATATCAATATTTTACTGTGATGAGAGCTCAATTAGATCGCCGCGACCGCCTCGTCACCTGATTTCAAGTCACCGCGAGTCTGAAGAGCATGTCTCATGCTGTGCGAGAACGCCACTGCGCCACTGCCGTGGATGGAATGGGAGAAGAATAAACGACGTCTGTTCTCTATGCTATCAGCTTTTGCCCAACAAATTCTGATTCTAAAAATAAAACAACCATCGACCATAAAATTAACGAAAGGTGATCCAATATTAATTTGCAATGTATTAATTAATACGCCTCGTATCAAGCCATGGTTGCTGCGCATGCATCTCGATGGAGGTGGAATTGGTTAGCGCCAGAAGGTGCATGCAGCAGGATTGTGCAGCGCAGTACAGCAATCGACCAGGATAATATGAGGAGGGGAGTATGCCAAGGAAAAAGAGAGCTTTGTTGGCCAAGGAAAGATACTCGACGTTAGTATCTTGCTATGTATGCAATCGAGTTACTGACAATGGCTGTCAGATATGTGTCTAACAATGGACACACGTGTTTAGCACCAACTGTGCCTGGAATTGCGATGGAGAATAGGTACCAGAGCAACCAAACGGTAAGGTACTTTTTGGCGTCTTCTCCACCACAAAGATGCTGTAACCAATTCGGGCTACAGCGCCATGCAGCCACTATCACGCAGCTCTTGTTGTTTTCTGCAGCGCCCGCGCTACCTGTAACCAGGCTTTCCTTAGCTCTTACAGCGCGCCGCCCACTCTGCCTCCACCTTCACGCCATCGAGCCCGTCCGTCACCATCTCGACTGGGATCGCCCGGCCTCGCTTCCAATCTCTCTTCTTCTCTTTCGCCACCTAATTTTTGTCCAGGCGCAAGAATCATACTATTGTGTGGAGGCCCTCGACCAGACGCTCGTCATACCGCACCGAGAGCTCTGTCCTGCGTCGCCTGCGACCTCTGAGCTATAGCATCCCAGCTCGGAACAGCAACGGTACCTGGAGAGCTCGTCGTCTTCGGACGCCTGTGCAGGTCTGCCCGCCTCCCCCCGCGTCACCATGGCGGCCCTCGCAGATGGAGAGCAAGTGTATGCGACAGTATGTCAACCTCTTGTCCTTATGCCTTCTTTTTTGTGACCCAATGGACTTCGATCGCTGACCTCTTTGCGCCCTGCAGCTCTTGTTGACGGATTCCTATCTCCCAGGTCAGTGGCAGACGTCATCGGCGCACGCTGCTCAACCAACAGCTCATTTCCAACCACGATGAACGACGGCTAACCTATCCACGATTGCAATGCAGGCGCTCTTGTGCTCGCGCACTCCCTTCGCGATGCGGGCACCTCCCGAAAGCTCGCCGTCTTCGTCACGCTCGACAGCGTCTCCGCCGAGTCTATCACGCAGCTCCGGGCCGTCTTCGACCAGGTCATTCCTGTCCCTAGGATCCGCAACGAGCACCGAGCGAACCTCTACCTGATGAACCGCCCCGATCTCGACTCTGCGTTTACAAAGATCAATCTCTGGAAGCAGACCCAATTCGCCAAGATTGTATATATAGACGCCGACGTCGTCGCCTACCGCGCCCCAGACGAGCTCTTTGCTCTCCAGCACGCTTTCGGCGCCGCGCCTGATATTGGGTGGCCAGACATATTCAACACGGGCGTCATGGTTTTAACGCCCAACCTGGGCGATTACTATGCTCTGCTTGCCATGGCGGAGCGCGGCATCTCGTTTGACGGCGCAGACCAAGGCCTGTTGAACATGTACTTTAAAAACACCGTTCACCGTCTGTCGTTTACTTATAATGTCACACCTTCGGGGCATTATCAATACCTTCCGGCATACCGTCATTTTCAATCAAGCATTAATATGGTACATTTTATCGGCTCTAATAAACCCTGGTTTGAAGGTCGCCATGCCTTGCACGGAGGCTCAGCGTACGGCGAAATGGTGGGCAGATGGTGGGCGGTATATGATCGCCATTATCGCACACAGGTATGAAGTCGCACCTTTCATTGTCTATCCAAAATTCTAACAGATGGAGAAGCAGGAATACGCCCAGCCTGCCAAGCCTGCCCAAACTGCTCCTCAGCAACCACCGCCTTATCAAGGCAGTACATCGCAGTCTCAGCAACATGCCCAGCATCCAGCACATTACCAAGAACAACCGGTACCACGTCAATGGATTCAGCCTCAACCCCCTCCTCCACCTATTCAGGTCACCAGTGATACCACCCATGAGCAGCAAGAGAAGAACCGTGCCCATTCGCGCAATGAAAGCTGGGATGCACAATGGTGAGATAGCCCCTACTGCAGACATTAATTGCTCTTTCTAACTAGTTTCAGGCAACCTCCTCCTCGAGACTCAAAACCCGAGGCAGCAAATTTCCCCAACACGCACTACACAATGTCACAGGATGTCAAACCATTTGTACCGCCCGCCCGCTATCCAAGCCCTCCCAAAGACATGTGGTACGAGGTGCCTAAGCAGCGCCCAGCACCGTCGACACAGCCGCCCAAGTCGATTTTTCCCTGGGAAGCCAAGCAACCACAACCATCTCGAGCATTCCCTGCTGTGCGAGACGACCCTCCGCCTGCCGAGGTGAAGGATGCCGAAGCAGCTACGGCACTACCCGCCGCCCTTTCTGAAGTCGACTCCGTCCCTACCAAGTCTTTGGCTGCCGACTCCGGCCCTGCCCCCAGCATATGGAGCTCGTTCACGCTGGTCAATGCCTGGGACGACGTGCCCGAGATTAGTCGCTACGTCGAGCGCGCCAGAGGCCACCGCCGGGGCAAGAGCTCGCAGATCAGCCTGCCAACCGCCAAGAGCGGAGGTGTGCCCGAGACGTCTGCGAAGAGAAAGCCCAATTTCCAAAGCCTCAAGCTCACCGACTT
Source organism: Paracorniculantispora psalliotae (assembly GCA_002796755.1). Lineage (NCBI taxonomy): Eukaryota > Fungi > Ascomycota > Sordariomycetes > Hypocreales > Cordycipitaceae > Paracorniculantispora > Paracorniculantispora psalliotae. The sequence goes on from PHFE01000008.1 coordinate 1,399,766, forward strand.
CCCCACCGAGATGGAGCGGCCCAGCCTGCCCGTCACGCCTGCGCCCGTCCGTCGCCCATCCTTCTGGGGTGACGACGGCGACGACGCGGGCAACGACGGCGCGACCGCTGTGCCCACCGCAGACGGCGTGCCGGCGCAATCCGAATGGGTATTTCCTGACACACAATTTTCTATTAAAAAAACGTTGAGTTTTCTGACAGTCAGCTTCAATAGAACCCTACCGAGCAGCTACAGAAGCTCGCAGCGCAGCACTCCGAGGAACTGCTCCGGCGGCTCTCCGGTACCGACAGCGAGTCCCTCGGCATGTTCAACGAGCCACCAGCGCAGCCCACCAACGTCCATGCCGCTGACACCAACAGCCCCGGCGTGCTCAGCCCGACGCCCGTCAAAGCCGACGCAAACCCGGATGCTCTAGAAAGACAGCTGGGCACCGGCAGCCCGGCAGACTAGTCTGATACGTCGTGGACCTCTTCGTACATAATGATTCTCATGTTTTAGCGCGCGATTTTGCTGTAGTTCTATACTGTGTTTGTTCTTATGCCGCCCATGTTTTCTTGTCTTTGCATTTCCGTGTCTTTTTTTTGTTGTTGCCTTTTCTTTTCTTTGGCTTGATATGTGGTATTTGTCTTTCTTTTTTGGATCAAGAGCTGACGGATGGCTGGCCGTGCATGGAGCCGCATCTGTGGCTGCTACTACCGCCAAAGACAAACATTATTAGCATGTATAATTATGCACCATCTTATTTCACACGAAATTGTTACCACACGATTCTTTACATCACACTTCAATGCTCGACATGGTAAAATAGAGTCAGTTGTTGATTGCAAACGTAAGCAAGCTACACGATCTACTTGGTAGTTTCTTTCACGATTTCTGTCCTGTGACAAAGACTACTCGCTTATAACAAATAGCTGTTTCAGTCATCATCCTCATCAGAGACTTCTTCCATAGTCACGGCTCTACCAGCTGCTTGGCCACTTTCAGCAGTCTTGTCCTCATCTTCGTCCTCATCTTCATCTTCCTCAGACGAGCCAGAGGCCCCGCTACTGCTCTCCTCGCTCTCCTCATCATCATCAAGCTGCGCGGTGCTGGCTGCTGGCGAAGTAGCGTCTTGCTCCGTGACATCTGTTCCATTGTTTGCAGGCTCGGATCGTGTTGCGCTGCCAAAGTGCTGCGACGCACCGCCCCAGTTGGGAATAGCGGATGCAGCGGCGGCGGCGGCAGCAGCAGCAGCAGGTGGTTGCTCGTCAGGGATCGGCCACGTGCTAGATGTGGTTGTGGTACTGCGTGTCGAGCTTTCCGGCCGACTTCTTGAGGCAGACTCTCTCCCGCGGCCACGGGCGAAGAAACGATCTAAAACTTGTTGCTGCGTTAATACAGTTCCTGGTTGAAGATCTGCCGCCGCATCACCAGTTGCGGCTGTCGTGCTTGCCCCTCCACCATTTGCCCCGGCGAGGCGAAAATTGTTAGTTCCCGGAATTCTCTCCAAAACATGAACGCTGGTTCTTTCCGAAGGCTGCGATGTAGGAGCTGGGGGGTGGGAACTGCGCTCCTGGGCCAGCGGAGATGTCGCGGGGCCAGCAGAAGAAGCACGCGATGAACGCTGGGTAGCGATAGGATGAGTCTGAGACTGGTTATCCAGCCTCTGTAATGGCATCAATGTCCATCCTGGAGGAATGGCAACTCCTTCAGGTAGATCGGGGCTACCAGCGGGTATAGACGCAGAATAAGACGTAGCGCCATGTCTCATCATGACGGGGCTCTGGGTACGCGAAGGCACGCCTCTAGCACTGTGTGATCCAGCCGCGTTTACAGCAAGAATTTGGTCAAGCGCAAGGGCTTCAGGCGGCGTAGGCAGAGAACTCTCAGAATTTTCATGGTGGGCTGCTTCCAGCCGATCAAGTTCAGAGATAAGCTGCCCGAGAACCTGTAACTGCTCATTGGAGATACGGAGAGCTTCGACTTCTTGGCGGACCAACAGAGAGGCTTGGCTAACCATGTTGGCAACTGTTCGAACCCGGTTTGACCTGGACGCGGAGCTTTGATTCAGCAAATTTCGACGTGTCGCACTTGTCGGAACTTGTGGACCGGGTATATGCTGGCTCTGCGTGTTTGCAGTTTGGGAAAAGTGATAAACTTGTGAGGTTTGACCGGAGGTAGAATGGGACCCTGCTGTAGGCTGCGGCGCTGATTGCGAGTGGCCTGGCTCATTTTGCGGCTGCGCACCGACATTATCGGCCGGGACAACGCGACGCCAGCGTCTGCGAACTCGATCTTCTGCTTCTTGACGGCGCTGCTCCTCATCTCTTATCATTTCATGGAATTCTTCCATAGGTCGGACGTTTGGTTGGTTAAGACGCTGAGGCGGTTGCGGGGCCTGAGGAGCGGCATTGATGGGTCTGCCCAGTGCATCCACATTCAAGGCAGCCCGAGCTGCTGGATCGAGCAGTGGCTGGTCCGCTGCGAATCTGCCAAAACGGGGTTCCTGAGCAAAGCCCACCTGAGCGGCTTGCAGTCCATTGTTCTGTATTTGTGGTGCCGCAGCGGCGCGGTTAACGTTTTGGTTGGCTGCAGGAGTCGCCCGATCGGCAGTGACAGGGCTTCTGCATGTTGGGCAGACTTGTTGCCTCTCAAGCCAGCTTTTGAGACAGCCAAGATGGAGAATATGACCACAGGGCAACTTCTTTGGGCGAATGCGATCGAGGGCTCCTGGGTTCGCGGCCAAATCCCAAACCCGCATGTCTTCTCGGCAGATGATGCAAGTGTTCTCCTGATCCAATTCAGCTTGCGTAGCATCTGGGTATCTGTTCATCTCCTGGATTGCGCGGCGGTATCGTAGGACTGAGTTGAGGCGCTTCAAGAAGTCTCTTGCCGTCATCAGCAAGTCCCGCATGATGTGAATCGGGAAGGTGTAGAGAACTGTCAATAGCACGAAGAATGTGACATATAAAACGAGCTTGAGAGTGTCTGTATCATCCGAGTTAGAAGGAATTCCGCAAATATTAAGCTGCTTGACAGCGTACCTGTAAAAAGATCCAACCAGAGCACCCATTCGCCCTTAGTTGCCCAACCGGGCACTTCTATATCCATCTCGTCGATGTCGTCCGGATTCGGTAGAGGCTCGTTATCCTCAACCTGTCGGCCACTAGCAGCTGCTTCCTCCCGCTGTCGAATGATGGCATCTCGCTGCTCCCTAACTTGTTGCTTCCGCTCCAGGAGGCGTGCTTGCGTCTGCGTTTGGATCATTTTCTGTTCGATGATAGAGAGTATGTACCGAACACCCGACCTTCCGGATGTCGTTGCCAAAACAGCGAATTCAAATAGAAACATGAACATCATGTCGGCCCTGGCCTCTTGAATGACGGTATTGATGCAATATCTAAGAATCCAAACGTCATAGATGAAGCTCATGAGAAGCGAAATAGTCAGGCGTGTGTGGAAAAGGCGGGGGTTCGCGGGCGGCTGCTGCTCCAAAAACTCGACTCGGCCGTCTCCGATCCAGCCCCAGACTTTGCCAGTTACGAGAGCCGTGAACATGACAAGGAACCAAGCGCCGAGCTCGTCGCGGAATATAGTCATGGCTAGGCATGTTTCGGTGATAGCGAACCAGGCTCGCTCGGTAAGTTGTTCGACTTCGGCGGTTCGTAGAGTTCCCCAGCACAGCTGCGAAAGACCGAATACAAATGTTCCGTAAATAAGTAGTGTAAAATTGATTAAAACCTGTCATCGAGTTAGGTAAGTCGATCAGCGTTAGCGTGACAGGTTGCTCTGCTCACCAGCAAGCAGAAATTGCTCTGCGACAGATACACCATTGCCGAGTAAAAGTTGGCTCTCTGCTGAAAGGCCGAGAAGACAACAGCGCCAGCGAGGGCTGTCGACGCCTAAAGGTAGTATGTTAGCATGAGTGTCATTGTAGTCGCCCCTTGGGCGCAAGCTGGAAACGTGGGGAGCTTACCCCGGCGTACCATCCCAGACGCATTTTGGGCATTGGCACAGGACTTCCGATGTCTATGTCAATAAATAGGCTATTCAACCCTGTTATATCCTCATTTTCGAACGGCTCGGACAGGCGCGACAGAAGATGCTGGGCAGTTCGTTCGGTAAAGCGGAGGACACGGCTGCTGTCTAGAAGCCACGTTAGTGGTTCACTCGATGGAGCCAACCCCGAGAGCTCCAATGACGCACTTAGTCACCTGCGGCACGTGATGAATATTGGGCTCCTTCGCAGCGTATGACAGATTGGATTTCAGCACTTTTGCCTTAAATAAATAATAATGTAAAACGCGGCAAGATGGAATAAAAAAATTCAAAATTATGGCTCCTCCATGTTTATGACGCCTTTTCTGCGTCTTCATCCCTGCATACATCCAGCTACCGATGTCAAGAAAATGTAAAGACAGGCACTGTTCCTACAAGCGGCTTTGAGACAGGTGTTCCAAATTAACCACCGAGCAAAATTCTAGATAATCTATAAATAACAAATTTTAGATTTAAACCATCAAGCCACCGTTAACTAAGTAGGTTTGTCCCGACACCCATCGGCTTTCAGGGCCAGCGAGGAAAGCAACCATATTGGCAATTTCAGCAGGATCTCCGAGTCGACCAAACGGGTTGACCTTCTTCAGAGCATCGATCTGCGCATCACTCTTGCCTTTGAAGAATAACTCTGTAGCAGTTGGACCTGGACCGACAGCATTTACAGTAATTCCCTTTGGAGCGAGACCCTTTGCCATGACACGTGTCATCTGTTCAATTGCACCCTTCGTGGAGGCGTAAAGCAGGTAGTCGGGCAAGACAACTGAGTGATGGCAAACACCAGTAGAAACGAAAATGATGCTTCCACCATCTCGGATATGAGGTGCAGCTTTCTAAAAAGAATTGTTTATTAGTTATAGGTTCGATGATATAGCATGGTATATCACGAGAGCACGCACCTGAGCCAGAAAGTAAGGTCCCTTGACATTCAGAGCGAACATCTGGTCAAAGTCCTCTTCCGTCGTATTCTCGACATTGCGCATCAGCATCATAGCAGCATTTGCCATGACGACATCAATGTGGCCGAATTTTTTCACCGTCTCGTCGATAAGTTTTGTGATTCCATCCATCTTACCGACGTCAGCCTGGACAGCCAAGGCACGGTCTGCTCCGATGGAAGACACAAGCGCGTTGGCACCAGCTTCATCGCTGTAGTAGTTGATAACAACATTGGCACCATCTCGACCTAATCGTTCAACACAGGCCTTACCAATGCCATTAGATCCTCCTGTAATAATAACAACTCTTCCTGCTAGAGACATTTTTTATGAGCTTGCTGCCGGGTGCAGAGGGAAGTGTTGGGCTGAGAGTTGCAGGGCGATTGTAGTGCAGACTGGTTATTGATCATTTAAGTGAGCTTAACTTTTAGTCACAGCGTCATGGCTCTTTTAAATATCCCTTGGAATAGCACCCAGAACTAGCAGGACCTAACGCCGTGCGGACATAAGAGTTTTCTAGAATAAGATGATCGCATCACTAAGCGGGTCTTTGATGCATCTGAGTCTGTCTTATTCCGTGTGGTGTTGCGCCCCCATCTTGTCAAGCAGGCAGCCAGCGCTGCGCCGGAGTATTAGACTCGCACATAAATGCGGTTGCATTTTTAAATCCGATAAACCAAGCTTATTATAGGCAATTTTTGCGCGTGCCATGCTCGCATCATATTCTTGGCGATCGGAAGTGCTTATTGTGTTAAACCCACAAGGTGTCGGGATCGGAGCTACGGAGCTGTTTGTGTGAGATATATCCGACGCCGGTTTGCTTTGCACGATTAGGTAAATCCAGCTATATATTTGCATTATGCGTCCAGCATGATCATAAATTGGGATTATAGACTGGATTTATAAGACCTGACTTCACGTCAGCGAGTGCCGTTCTCCAAGCTCCGACGATTGATGTTACCACACGATGATCATCAGAAACTCCACGAGCGATCCGCTACGAAAGATCTTCCTACAGAGATCATGTAATTCTCCCCCAAAAAAAACAAAATACCTAGCCTGTGCATACGCTAAACGAGAACTGATATTAGCGTCCAAAAATGTTAGTACTGCTTCAATTGAATATAATGAACAATCGAGGTTCTCGCTTGATACCTGGGTCCACACATTCGGAGGAAGCGCCGATGAAGTGGTACATGTAATATGACTGTAGACGACCTCATGGCTGGGCGGCCACTCTCAATTAGGTTTGAGATACTGACAATCTTGTCTAAATTTATACACCTTTATCAAATTAAAGAGTTACTTGCCTCAAAAATGTCGTCTGATAGACACGCTGCAGCCCAACCATGGCGTCACTACACAAAAGATGCGATATCCTTGAAGTTTGTCTGTGGCATCAGACCAATTGAGCTACAAGTCTTAGGTGCCTTCATAAAAAGAAATATCAGCCATTTGTAAGCGATCTGAAGCAAAAGGGCTGTTATCGTGCGAGTCGTTCCTGCGAGAGATGGGACGTCTAGCCACCTCATGCATATATGTACGACAATTCTGTTCCACATGGCTACGATGAGGGGGGAATATTTTCTTTATTTTATGGTGTCACGATTTATTATTGGCTAGCCTTGCCAGGCACAGATATATTGGGCAGCAGGTCGCAAGGCTGAACACCGCGCACGCCCCTGTAGGGGTGCATACACGGCGAATCCGAAAACAGAGTAATGACACTTCGTAGTAACCAGACTTCGTAGCTTTATAAACACATATAATTGGCTATATGGTGAAGATGGCTGCAGTTTAATTAACGCTTGGTCTGTAAAAGCAGAAAATGGAAAGATGCTCCTGCAATATTCCGTCGGGGGCGAGTATTACATGAGCAATGATAGAAAACAATTAGAAATAATCTACAAATACTCTACACCAATTCAAGGCCCTTTTTTTTAAAAAAAAAAAACTGTAATCAGAAATTGGCAGAAGCGATGAGATATGCTCCCGTCTTCAGATCCGGGAGCAGGCACCAAGCCTGAAAATGAAGGCGAATTCATGAATCGGATGTCAATAACGGGGCGTAAAGAGTTGACAATCTCGGCCCATCAACGTGTAGAGATACTACCACGGTTCACACAGGATAGCAGAAGATGTGTAGATACCAGAAATGGCGAGTATTTGAGAAAACCCACCTCTGCGGGGGGCAAAGATGCTGTGCACGAAAAACCAAGTTGGGGAATATCGCACCCCATTTCAAGCACTCTATTTTTCTACGGGTCTTTTTTTCTGTAATAAATGTGCACCATTTTTCCTTTAGCAATGTAGATGACCAATACTGGCAGCGCTTCTTGCCCAGTCTCTTATCAACAACACGTCTGTCCTGCATCTGGGTGGAGATTCATGACAAGAGTTTCGCGCAGTTAACTCATAACATCCTAGACAGTTTGCTGGACCCTGAGGCGAGGCGGACTGCTTAACTTGTGGGTACTAATTAGTGTGGTTTTGTTCTCGTCCCATGATGCTTGTCCGATTGTCAGGGCAAATTAGCGGCATGTGAGCTGTCAATGCCTTGTTGGATGGGGCGAGACTGCTGGTCAACCTCGCCCCATCGGCAGGTCGAAACTGCCCTATGCCCCAACCAGGAATAATGAATGCGAGAACTACGAGGGCAAGTGGGACATCCCGCCCCCAGAGCGAGTGCGGAAAGTTTTCCGCCCGTTAAGCGATTTCAGTTGTAGTGGTGGCGCGCCACCATCCTCTGTGAGATCCTCCAACCCCCCTGCCCATTTCACAGTCTAGTGAGCATCTAGACTGAAAGTGGCATGATGCACTGCGTCGTCCAGTTCTCGAAGCCATTGCCCGCCACGAACTGCACTTGTTTATTTTGCACTACCGGATGCAGGTGCTGGCACGATCCTCCTGGTACCGCATGATTCAATCTATCAGCACGCAGCTTAAATGCTGCAACTAACCAAGCTACCATGAATCGAGCTGGCGATAAGCCTTCATCGATTTTCTGGCCAATGCACTGGCTATATCCCACCTTGATATGGCGTGTCGTCTGTGCAGCTGGCCTTGCGTCCCTTCCCTTTTTGGGACAACGACGCCGCCGCCACCAGCCCCCAAGCCGCCAGGCCCAAGCGTCACTGCCGTCAAGCCAACTGAAGCGGCGGTGATGGTGATCCAGCTCCGAAGGAAGGGCGTCTCAAAACACAAGGGGCACATGGTTCGTCACCAAAAGCGCACTTGAATGTATGCACATAATCCGCCATGTAACCCAGCGACGCCAGCGGCTGGGTCATCCGTCGGAAAAGCCCAAGGCGCACCGGCGAGGCGAAAGTTGACGGTCAAAAGACTCAGCTCAGCCCTGCGATATTGCAAAGCAAGGGTGGAGCGCACGATATTCTATGGATAGACTACTACCAAGACAAGCGACGGACGGTGCTTGAAGCATATCTCCACGAACCTTTGCCCGTCTCTGTGGTTGGTCACTTGTGTCTCCATGTAAACTGTTCTATGGGTGTGGTGGCGCAAGTTGCAGCTTGTCCTTCCCCTCCATGCCACCACTTACCTAATAAGCCACCTCAAAATGTCCTCTTCTTGAAGCGATGTAATGCTGAGGCGGTGCTGAGAGAGGCGAGGCTGTTCCATACAGCCCCATCTGGTACAAGTCCGACAGTTACCAATCGCGCACTCCTGCTTGGACACAGCCACGATCCAGATCCCCTCTTCGCTCCCCGGTTTCATGGCGCTCAAATAATTGTGCATCGTGAGAGAACTTCCAGACTCAGAAAGGTTAGTTTCGTGAGCCACATTTAAAAGGCACATGAAGGCCCTCTAAAGCTTGCTGTTTCCTCGCAGCCCGTAACGCTATTGACGAGAGTCATATGCGCATAGCCTTCTAGAAAATACTGAAAGCGACAGCTTGAACACAGTATCACTGCCTCTGAAAGTTTTCTACCTCATATCATTATGCTGTCTGAAATTCCTGAAACTGCGCGAATAATCTACTTTGCCTCGTGATAACTGGCGAGCGCCAAGTTCAGTATTGGACGCCACCATTCAAGCCGCCAAACGGCATCAATTGCAAGATGGGGCTCCTGTATGGATATTGGGTTTCTGAAGGGGCAATTCTGTCCTCTCAATGGTTGGCTGACATGTTGGCGTAAACTTCGGCATCATGCATCTGGAGTCAAAGTAGCCCAAAGCGCACCGGGTCTGTATACTGGGCGAAGCCGAAATTAGAGTTTCCTTTTCGCATAATGACCCAAGCGCCTGGAGGCGTTGACGCAGTCCAAGTATTGGTCGCCAAAAGCCACCTTGTCGCGGTCTGTCCGGACAGTTGGATGTACCGAAGGCCGAGATCTGGTAATATTACAAGGGTCCAGACCGTGTGCCGAACGTTTCCTCAACATTCAGATATTGAATAAAACACTAAATCTCGTTCTTGCCGACCGTCAATCACAATTAAAATGCTATTTTTACGTCTCTCAAAGTATTTCTGATACTGGAGACGGTGCCTCCCTGCAGTCAACGTGTATGCACTTTACGGCATGCACTGGTGACATTTCTGCCCACATCCCGCGGCACCCCCCAAGAAGCACACCACCCTTCTGTCCCCTGTCGTGCCACATCGCCAGGACCAGTAGTTGTGACAGCGCACTGGGGCTGGCAAAGTGAGCTCCCTGTTGTGCGTATGGCCACAACAGTAGAGCGTCCAGCAATTGTGAAATACGTTGGCCTAGGTCTAGGCTTATTCTGAGGGACATCGTAATTTTAATTACGTCTGGTTCTGAGTTGCGAACCGAAGTTACAAAAGGCCGAATTACATGGGAACAGCCCCAACCGCTACTGGTGCTTGCGCAATTGTGTTAGGATTTCTGAAAACCAGTGGACAATTAGTGATCAAACGTGACCGGAGAAGGCCAAGATTCCAAGATATCCCTCTTCCTAAAAACATCGAAGTACGATAACATCAAATAGGCAATAGAAAAGCCGCAAACAACAGTAATGGCAAGTCCTGGCGGTTAAACGACATGCGCTCCGGAGTATTCGGTGCTTGGCAGCCGTTTGCCAGCTTCCGCGCCAGCCCGCATAATAGTGTGCTCAGTCAGAACCCTTTTAGTGGCATCGACACCAGCAGTGGCTCGCTCTGGTCCACTTGGGCCGTGCGTTTCCGCAGGTTGCAAGAATGCCCTCGGGAGGCATCTTCCAACCCTGGCGAAAGCAGGAAGGATTGCCAATCCACAGAGAAGCCTTGAGAGAAATGGCGTCCCGCGCGGCATTGAGTTAACAAGATTGCATCCACCCAGCTCCAAATCCGTTCATTCGGTAAACCGCATCAATGGCACTGCATCAACTCCCTGGTCAACCACATGATAACAGTGATTGTACGACCAACCTACCAAGATAAGCCGGCCTACCTTGACACCACTTGTTTAGATCGCAGGCGAGTAAGAGAATTTGCCGACGTAATAAGAGCGATTACACTGTCGTTGCTCGTCTAGCTTTTTATTCAAGCTTCTGCATGAGGAGCTATTCGCAACTGCGGCGCCCAGTGAGCTCCGCTGTAAACGGCCTATCCGTACACCCCCCTTGTCAAGTACATCAGCCATCGCAGCAGGAGTCGACCAGCACTTATGGAACAGGGGTTGGCAACCTTCTGAGAGAACAGTTTATGCCGGCTGCGCGGCAGTCACCTGCGAATGGGTCTAGCTCTCACGATGCCAACTTGAGAAAACAAAATTTAGATGATTTTTGAGGGGCGGAAAGGAGTGGCCTGATTCTTGACAACTATCAACTGAAATATGCGGCCTCTTCGGATGCAGACGAGATCATCAAGCAAATAGCAGCGCACCGCCACTCTGCCGCCGTTGCACCAGCAGTGGGCTACTCAGTATGGTCTGTCTCTCATCGTCCTCACGGCCAAGACCCGAGACAGACAGGCAGCACCAGCATATCGATCCCCATTTTTCGGAAGGGGAATCCACCAAGCGTTTTCTTTTCTGCTAATTATACACATGGCGGGCCAGGATGTCAAGAACCACACGCCCACACCCACTTTCAAGTACACTAACCGGAATGGGAGAAGGACACCGCGCTGGCAGCCTTGTCCCAACTCTGCAGGCCCCAGGGTCCGCGATTGGCTCCACGGGATGGGGGCGTTTTATTTAGTTTCATTGTATCTGTGCCGGGGGCACCGTCAGACTGGGTCGGCGGGCGTCCGCGTGGTGGCCCTTTTCTTCCAGTGGATTGACAGGATAGACGACTGCGAATCTCATCGAGCGCCAGCGGGGAGCCACTCACACTACACTCACTGTAACGCTCGTCGCTCTGCTTGCCCTGGCTCCCATCTCGAAGCTTATTGTCGGGCGCGCGGGTTCCCAGTGTATTTTACCCCAGCTGCGTCGAAACAGGGCGAGACTAGTGCCCCTGCAGCATCGCCAGGCCTCTGCGTCGAATCCTGGCCGAGATGACTGGCAGAGCAGCATTCACCGTCTCCGGCAGGCAAGGCCTGTAGCAACTCATTTGCGCCCAAAGCGAGCCCAGGCACGGTTGTCCTGACCGTAGTGCCGATTGGGTCTAGGTGTTCGTCTAACAGATGGGTCTTCACCACCAATGCCCCTCTGGTCCATGCTCACGGTAACAGCAGGTATCTTACTCACCGTACGAGATGGCTCAATTGGTGCAATGCTTTTCTTGAATTCAATGCAGTCATTGTCTTGGCAATGACATCGACACCGATACCGTTCTTGTTCCGAGGGGCAGCGATTGCGAGTGATACGATGAGGACCGGGGCAGTATTGTCCCAGCTTATGGCTTGCCAAGCCCCGTGTGTACCCGGTCACGCGGAAGACCGTTTCTACAATGCTCGAACTACATTCTGGAGCGCGTGTTGACAGCAGCCCGGGTGCTTCGGGATTAAAATGAACAACCCTTTTTTCTATTTGCGTCTTGCAACCGTTCTGAGCTTGGTGTCGCCCATCGCGTGCTTGCAAGAAGCGCCTTCCAGCGGCCCCAGCGGCCCCTGCAGGGCTGCAGTCCGCGCCTGCGACCAACCGGATCTCTGCTGCGACATGCTATCAAACATGAGTGACATTTCCCAAGCTGTCAAGCAGAAATTCCCAGTCGCAAGGCAATGATCAAAACGGCGGTTTTGTAGGTTGGCGATTAATAAGTTTTGCGTCATCTGCAACACGCTGGTTGGGTACTGTACCCAAGTGCTCGCGCTCCATGGACACCATATCGCAGATTGGTGCCATAGTAATAACGATATTGCTCACCGTCACTCCACCTAGTTAACCAGCCCTATGTACGAAGGCTGTTGACCCGAATTTGCCCGTCGCCAAATGGATTTGGATTGTTCAAACTGTCACCCAGAAAATATGCTTTCTCTGCTTTCATATTTTTAATCTCAGCCTACTGATCGAACAGCAAATGACTATATCCAATTGCTGAAATCATTCCCTTTTTGGGCGTACGAAATGCTGCCAGTGTTGATCAGTGAGCGCGTTCTCTTTTCTGGGCCAACTACGGATACACAGATATATCTCTCCATCCAGCTCTATGTGCCGCTGTGTGGTGCCCATTTGAGCATGTGTGCTCCATTTCCCAACTGCGCGCTTCGTTTGGATGATAATGGCTCTTTTTAGATTAGCTTCGATGCTGGTTGTTGTAATGGATGCGTACAGGACTCCATCTTCCGCACCCCTTGCAATATGCGTTGCACTCGTACCAGCCTGGAGACACGTACGCAGGCACATGCCTACGCAACCCCGCGCTCGCAATTTACTAGGCTACATGAGCCACAGTTGGAGAGGCTCACTGGCCGTCGCTTCTTGGGCTGGCCTAGTGCGAGGCTGGGAGGGGCACATTGGGGGCGAAGGGACAAGATCATCCCGATGAGCAACACATGGCCTCGCTGCAGCGCGCTGCAAAGCGCTGCTGTACAGGGATTCTCCCATACCGTCGGAGACCCCCGGCGGCCCTGTTACCTGGATCGAATTGATTCATTCCCAATATGCCGGGTTCGGCCTGGCATTCCCCTCCCCCGTTTTAGAACAAAGTTTGGATAGACGGCATTGCGGGCGAGGATCCGACGGCGTAAACTTTGCTTCTTACCAGTGTGTGTTGCAGATCATGCTATTCCAGGACCTGCCATGTCTCATCAACAAACACGCAGCGCCACCACCAGTGAGCCTGTCGCGGCGACTCCGTATTCCAGTCTGGTGGAATCACAGCCTCAAATGGTTGGTATCTGAACCATGCTCGTCATTGTGAGCAACAAATCCGTAATTTTAGTTCAACGGACACAGACCGAGGCTTTACCATGAAGATCTCTTAGCGGGCTAGCCCAAGTGGCGTCGGGTGCCGTCCTTGGCCGCTAGATGAGAAACGGCTGTCGCTGCTCGTCCAGCGAGATTACAATGGAGGAGACAATCCGCCCTCGAGCCAGTGCCCCCCCGTCCGATTCCCAGTCGACAAGCATGACGACTTTTTAATACAGCTAGCGCGCAGAGGGGTATTCGTTGGTTTTCAAGTCGACATTAGGATGGCTTGGTGGATCACAAAGAACAAGGCCGACCGATCCCTAAGCTGGCCCGGGCGTCGCTGCTTCTCGCTCAAGACCTATGCGATGAATACGACAGGCGACGGCAGCAGACTCCACTTCCCAACTGTCCCCTCCTCCTACCAGACGCTAGTTTAAACGTCTTCAGTGGGCGGAGAAGCCATCCTTGGCTTATCATTGGCCGTAGCGGCATGCTAGCCAATTTCAAGCTACAATGGCGCAGAGACGATGCTACCACTGACGACTCGAGCGGCCAGCAGGCTCCTACTCGCTCAAAGTTGCTGACTGGTACAAGTCGGGGTGTACCTGCTGGTCGACTGGTGACGACCAGGGACATCGGATGTCAATTCACCCGTTGTACGGATACTTTTTGAAGAGTTTCTGCCAGGGGAAGATAGATGAATGAGCTTCGCGGCCATTACGTACCTGTTATAGGATGGCAACAAGGTAATTAATTATTCTACTCGTCACAATACATGCTCGACGAGGGGCTGGTCGAGCTAGACAGAGTATGTTGGCCACAAGAGTGTATGTACAGTACAGTTTCGAAATCTGCACTATTGGGAGAGTCAACCGACTCACTCACACACTGCGACAGAGACTTTCGTTCTTCCAAGGGGGTACCGATACAACGGGTTGTGGGGGCGCGGCAACGAAACTGGCTTCGCCATGACTGCCACAACATTATTGCTTACAAGGTGTTTATCTTTACGTTTGTTTCGCATTTTGGCTCATCCTAGCGGCATTTGCTGCACGACCGCGAATCTCCGAAATGTAATAAACAATCAATACAGTGGAGTAAAAGCTCAAGTCTCTGCCATGGTCCATTCAGAATCTGGACATTGAGACCGCCAGTCGCCCTTTTCCCCGTTTTTCTTCATCGGTTATCTGTCCCCTAGGCAAAAAAGGGTAAACGACAAGCTGCACAAGGCTAACTAGCTGTCGGCACGTCGGTTCGAGCTGCCTGGGCAAAGTTTGGGCGGAGCACTTGTGGTTGGCCTGTATGCATTTTGTTCGATGTGACGAATCCGATCACTTACTGCGTCGACACCCCCTCTCCGTTGGTGTCTCTATGTACGAGAGACGACTTGACCGGGGAAAGACTCCATTCTCATCAACACAGACACTATATCCAAGACAATCGATTTCGAGCACCAGGAGAAACGATAGTATTCATCGTCACCCTCTCAGTCAATTCGACGCTAGTCGCAATGCTTGCCCTTCTGAGCAGCCACGACAAAGTAGACGCTAAAAGGCGCGGTGCTTTGGCCCCAGTAGGGGTGCGCCTAAAATTGCAAGTCCCCTAATAATAGTGGTTCGCCGTCAGGCAAATGTCCAGTTCGCACTGCAGAAAGGCGTGCCACTTTGGTCAACAATTGTGCTGGTCTGAGAGGACCAAAAAAGTTGCGTCGTCCTGGTACCTGGACCATGTCTCTGCTAGACGAACGACGATCACTTGTCAGTCTCCATTTGTGGTGGGCATGGAGTGTCGTTTGGTAACATTTTCTGACCCCTTTGTGCACACTTGACTTTCGTAATTCGTACCGAGCTTTATTTTCGACTTTATCATGCCGATGCTTTCGCTGTGACTCGCAGCACAGCCTCAGCCCTACAAGAACTCTGGGCGACCAGACACACCCACCTCCCTCCCTCTCACCGCAGTCCCAATTTTAGCCAGTTAAATGGACTAACTTGGCAGCCGACGATGGGCAAGTTGAATCGGCTAGTCTTACCCCATGTGCCGGTTAGTCTGTCGCAAAACAGTCTTTTGATCGGGAGGCGGAAATTATGTGCTGTTGAGGCCGCCCGAAACTGATCGGTGGAGCTTCACGATTGCTTCGCCACTGGGTGCTACCAACCCTATACTTTGAAGTGAAGAAAGATTATTGCAATGGGTAGCGACAGAAGCCATTGACACTTTCGCTGGTGAGGTAATGTGACGCAATAGTGATGGCACATTGTAGTCGGTGGACATTCTACGGCATTTGCTCGAAAATCTCACAAGGTTTTCAATCTACACGGTGACCAGACGGATTGCGGCCAAGCGGTGCAAGCATGCTACAGGCGCTGCCATGTCAAGACAGAAGAGCGTGGCTGCCTTCGGTCAAGGAAGTACATTCCCTGAACGAGCAAAGTCTCTTGAGGTGCAGGATTGTGGCTCGAATGCAAACTAGCTTGCTTGACGCAGTGAACCGCATGATCGAATTTCATTCTAGAAGCAATTTGTGCAGCCTGCAGCAGCTGGAATGGGGCGGCAGGTTCACGCACCGCCCTGTGCTGTCTAACCTATCACAGACAAATCACGCTCCGCACACCACACTGCCTCAAAGATTGTTACAGTGTGGGTTACCAATGCCTCGCTGTTTAGTCAGTTTAGGAAACATGGTGATGCCAATATACATATGAAGATGCAACCTGCAGCCAGGAAATGAAGATTGGCCAAATAAATCTGTGCTTGATAGTGAACCCTGGGGCTGGCGGCCACACTGTCACAAGCTTCCTTCTCCATGGGAGCCGGCCGCCGCGACATCGAGCCACTGCACGCAGGGTACCACCCCTCATCCTCTTACTTGAACCTAAAGCGAAACCTTGGGGGCTAGAAACGGCTTGGATGAAAGCCACATGGCGTTGGCAAGCGCCATTGCAAGGCCCAGACTGACGGAGAAGGCGATGCGGGCAACCTCTAGAGAATTCTAAGCAGCCATGTTAATCCCTGGCCCGATTTTGCTCTATGGCGCACGTGGTGCGCTCCAGAATAGCTCTGCATCTTTTTTCTCGTGTCCCAGTAAATCGGCGGCGCGGGGCCAACAAGTCCCGGCAGATGGGCGGCTTATGGCGCCGCATTATCGTCCGCCCCAACTGTACTTTAATCCCCGTCGAGACACGCACCAAAAGATGGGGACAAGGAGGAAGGGTCCCGCAAAGAGAGGATTTGGAGGCGTGATTTGGCCCTGTTGCAGCCAAGAAACAAAAAACGCCAATAGTGGACGAGGGGTCAAGTATGCCTCGCTGCGCTTGACAACACACACACTGGAGCATACCGGGTTGATGGATGCCACACACACACTCACACTCACACACTTACACTCACACACACACATTCATGCATGCGCACACACACACGGGCTGCTTCCGTAGGACGCACCGGCGCCCCCAGAAGCGTAACAAGCAGAAAGAGAAAAAAGAAATGTGTGTGGACCAAGGTCATTATGTGTGCAACGCTGCACTGCACAAATGCGCGCTACTCGCACAGCGGACGACGTTTTGCTCCCGGCCTTACCTTGCATGTGTGTAGGCGACCCCAACTTGCCAAAAAGAGGAGCGACAGTCTACCAGTGTCGCCAAGGTTTGCCGGCCACCTGCACATGCCAACTCAGCTCACGGGTTCTTTGACGCTTGGGGCGAGCAGAGGAACAAGAGGGCAGATTCGACTGGTGTGGTGTGTGTTGCACTCGAATCTCCTCTTGGCATAGCGGCTCACCGGCGCCGCCCGTGGCCTGAAGCTTTATGGCTGGTGACGGTGCGCATCCCGCCTCGCAAGCCTCAGCTGGGCCAACCGCCCTCCCTGCTCAGCTTCGCCAGGAGGGGGGCACACATCATTACCTGGGACGTCGATAAGAGAACTAAGAGGTGACGTTTTAAGCCTATGACGGTGTCCTACCTCGTTTCCGTAAGCAGCATAATTATTCTGGCGCAATTTCCCCAGAAACAGTAAAATTGCCACACGACTCTTGCCTTCCCGCATTGCCAACGAGCAAGGCGGAGATGCGAACCACAGAGAGAATAGAGAGACGGATTTGGGGGCTGGGTTATGTTGTGATGCGCACACGAATTCCCGCATGCGGCAATCCTTTCGCGACACAAATTGTCCATATTTGCAAGAGGTGCTAAGATACCATCGCAGAACACACGGTGACCGGGGTCTGGGGCGCGTCCGTCGGAGCCGGTACGGCACAGAGAGGGCTGCCATTGGACGGCGGCGAGAACGGCCACACTCCTTTTACTTCTTGGTGGCATGTTACTCGGTCCCAGCAAATCTGTTTCTCGTACATTGATGATTGTCATTGGCCGTCAGAACAAGCAGTGGAAGATTGTGCTTTCCTCGTATCCAGAAATATTATGTTTTACCCTTTGACAAGATGCGCGTGTGACAGTTGAGAATCCAGCAATTCGGCCTGACACATAACGACCAGCACAATACACACATTTCCAGCAATGCCATACTGTTTACGGTCACTTGATTTGCTGCAGCGGCCTGTGCGCCACGACGTGAACAAAGAAAACAACATTGCGGAGAGTTACTCGACGTGTCCCTGGTCCCCCTGCACATCCTCTGGCTTGCATCTGCAGAGAAGGGCCAGCTCCGCAGCGTGAGGCGAGATAGCGGAGTTTGGTGAAGGGTCGCATCCCAACTAATAAGAAATGTTTATTTTAGCCAGTGGCTTGAGAGGGGGCTTGCAATTCTGAGCGGAGTAGCCTCGACTTGCAGCTGTTAGCGTGAGGTGTCAAGTGAATCCATCCCCCAACCGGACGTCTCCGTGGCTTGCATGGGCACCCTCTCTTTACCGAATAAACGACTACAAGAAAAGAAAAAGGGGTGGATTCTGGCTAACTTTATGCAGATTCTTTATTTTACTTCCAATCTTGGTGGGTTTTTCTCGTCTTGAAACACCATAACGAGGCGAAAGACATTGGCTCTAAACATGTTTTTGGTCAACTGTTCTAAAATTACAGGCCGCACACGCCAGTGGATAGCAAGTCCGATATACGACGAACCGCGTTTGGCACGCCTCAAATGACGTTGCTATGGTCCTTGCTTTTCGGTCGCCCTTGTCCGATCCCCAGTCGTGCACATTGTCTTATGCGACATGCAATGTACTGACTGCGCATGTACATGAGCAGCGAGGTACCAATCCTGGACGTGCATCGGGAAGCGGGATGCCAAGCACCCAGGTAAGCCGATTTGAGAGACAAGACGGTCCAAAAAAAGAGTCGTTGGGTCGGGAGGGGAAGGGGGGCGAAAGGGCTTCCAGCTCGCATGGCAGCAGCATGTCTCAGTGCCATCTGGCGCATTCCACCGGGGCACGGCAAACAAGCCTGCCATCCGTAACTAGTGGCAGCGATTCAGTGACCGGCAGGAGATGAAGAGTAGCAGGTACCAGATAGCTCGTGGCCTGGAAGTCGGCGGCGGAAGTCAACTGCCACTAACCCGGCCACTGAAGGATGGGCCCCTCTTCCCTTTGGGAGTTCTCGCTTCTTTTGCCCAGTTTCGTCTCGTCTACAGAAAAGGCAAAAGAGAAGGGCCTACTGATGCCCTCGCGGCTGTTTAGTCCCCCCTTTGCGTTGGAGTCTGTTGTGAGCAAGGCTAAGCGTCGGGAGAACTTTAAGCCCGCATTACTGGTCACTACAAATGCACTGATCACAACCAGACGAGAGCAAGAGTGGACCGGTGCGTTGCGTTCCGTACAGAAAATGCAATAGACGAACTGCGCTGTGACCAAAATTGCTGGATGGGTTCAATTTTCGCTGCAATTTCAAGCTCGCAACATTTGTGAGAGTAAACGAATTAGAGAGTGGCCACTGCGAAAGGAAAATACCACGTAAAAGACAGCACCTAGATCGCCGGCCAGACCACCGGGTCGCCACACCCCTAACATGGGTGATGGAGGAGGGCCCTGGAGCAGAGCGCGCGCAAGCGGCGGCGCAGAAGGAAAAAAACAAGATGAGGAAAAGAGTACCACAAAAAGAAAATAGCACTCGAGACAGGTGTTCGAGTGTGCCGTCCTGTACCCCGGCATGGGCAGATGCAGACGCAGGAGCGGAGAGTACATGTGCAGCCCGCATCATCGACAAGTACCGACAGCAGAGAGACATTGATACCAGTAGACGTAAAGGCAAGTCACAAATGTTAACAAGACCAGTTCAATAGTTTAGGCAACAAGGTTGGAAATTCAAGTTTGCCAGGCAGAAGAAGACATTTCCATGGCAGTGTGAATGGCAGAGCGGCGAGTTTCCGACGATGAGACAGCCACGGCGTCCAGCAAGGCACACCGGGGGGCTTCTCTGGGAGGGACCGGGCCTGAAGCAGCAAAGTGAGACTACTAACAAGGCGACCGGAAAACAGCCACTGGTCTGCCTGGGTGTCTGCCTGTAACTGGTAGTGCTGTCCCCGTCACTGCAACGGAGAAACAGAAACAGGTCCTGGCAGTTGACCCAGCGGTTTCTCTCCACTCATTTGGCTTCTGCTAGTGCAAATTCACTGTATCTGTGTGCCGTGGGCAAGAAACAAGATGCTTTTATTAGTGCTTGACGAACAATCGACAACATCGACAAGGGGGTCGGGCGAGGGGAGGCTCGCATTCACAACCCGTCCTCCCCCGGCAAGAAAGTCACCCGGGAAGGTGGGCGAACAGTCAGTCATCAATCGCTCTATCGTTTACCTGTTAAGGTGCGCTGCAGGTACTCTGCGCGCTGTAGCGCTCCCTACAGGTACTAGCACGCTGGAGACTTTGGTTGGCCTCGACACCCTCTTTCTGCGCCGCCCTGCCCCCCCTCCCCTCCTCAGTCCCCACGCTCTACCTCCTCCCACTTTCCCACTGGCCGCCTCACTTAACCTCTGCCAGTCCTCGCTAACCACTTTCAGTCCGCCTAAAAGATTGTTGGCGGTCTCTTTCAGTTTCTCGCACCAGTTGCCTTTTTACCCACCATGGCGCAGGACGAGGCGTTGCTTAGCTTGCTCCCTCTCCTTCACTGCCTTTTTATCTATCGCCCAACTAATACCTAATGGAGACACATCCTCGGTAGCTTTTCCTGGTTGCTTCGACTCTGCAGGCCAACAATGTGGGCTGTGACAAAATAGACAAAGGCTGTAACAAAGCACAGCAGCAACCGCGCCTCGCGGCATCAAGCCCCAAATCGAGAAATAGAGGGCATGTAAGCCAGCAAAAACCCACCAGAAACTCTACTTTCACCAGTGGTCCCCTCCACTACCAGTGCGCCACCCTTCCTATCCACTGTGAACAATCAACGACGACCACGACCATCACCAACCACACCCACCGCGCACCCGACCCCGGTCATCTAAGCCAACCGGTACACGCCCCTCCCCTTCCTCCCCCTCCCACACGCCAGTTGTGGTTGATTTGCTCTTAGCGTGGGCATGGGCCAAGCGCCCCCTCTTCCCGGGGGTGGTGGCCCACGTCGTCTAGTCTATCCACACGCTTTGCCTGTCGCTCACACCCCCCGGACAAGCCCAGGACACACGCGGAAAGAGACGAAGAAAACCCACACAGGCTTTTCGCCTTGCGTGTACAGGCCTCTCTTCTGCCCTATCTGAAGGGTGTTTACCTGTGCCGTTTCTTGTGGTGCTCTTCTTCCACACGGCTTTCCCTTGTGCCCCATACAATTTCTGTAGCCACTGACTAGCATCTGCTCTCTCTGTTCTACCCCCCCTCCCCTCCCATGCAGACAGACAGATCCGCTCCTGGTCCCCCGTTCTGCATGCTGGTTGCTTTGGTCTATATCTACGACGATGCCCCCAACCCGCATCATCACGCAGCCTTCTTTACACACTTCAGTCTTTTCGATTTCCAATCTCGGCTTCGTTTGATATCCTCACACTACCGCTTTACAAGTGACTTGGACTCGGATCTTGTTAGGTCATCACAACTCTGCTCGACTTACAAGCCCACCACCTCACACTTCTACACCACTTCGTGTCTCCCCTCCTCTCAACTTTGGTTGACACGACTGTTTACCGCTCTGCGCATACGTTCGCTCTCTTATATCTGCTTTGGATTACTCTAGATCTTACAAATCTAGAATTGATCACCGGTCGAAAGAAGCATTCCCAAATACCTGGATCCAGCTCTGTTTCTGCCCCGCCAGGATCGCAATCCCTTGACTTAAACGAGACCGGCTGTGGAATACGATAGACTGGCACCTCTTTTGCTCACATCTACTGTATTTCCAACAGTCTTCTGGCGAAACCGGCAAAAAGGGCTCTCTTTTGAGGCTCACAGCAAAGCAGGGTCTCTGAACCTGATTGCGACCAAGACCAAATCTTCTCTCACACACCCACAACGCGCAGCCATGACTGAGCAATCCTTCACCATGTTCCTGCAAGACGACAAGGACATGTCCCGATATCCCGATCCTTCGCACGGCGTCGCCTTCACCTCGGCCTCTATGGACATGAGCATCGCCGCCGACGCCTACAGCGCCTACGCCGGGTCTCTCGCGACCACCATGGGCAGCCTCGAGCAGACCATGTACGGTGTCGACAACGGTGTCCCCGGCTACGTTCTCAACAACCGCACATCCCCGAGCATATATCCCGACGACGGCGACATGAGATTGTCCTCGTCGGGCCTGTCGACAGCCTCTGCTCCGTCTGCCCCGTCCTCTGTTGTCGGATCACCACAGTCGCATACCGGCCACATGGGCGTTCCTGAGTGGGCGAGCATGCAGCCTGGCATTGTGAGCGACTACATGACGGGCGGCGACTACCCGTCCTTTTCGACGACGAGCATGGACGAGCTGTCGACATTCGATTTCACGCATCCCAAGAGCTTTGTTGGTGAGTTTTTTTCTCCATTTTCTCTCTCTCTGTTTTCTCTTCCCCTGTGTCTTGCCTGGCGCAACCTTTGGTGTCATGTCGGCAGTTGTTCTCAAGCGAGAAACCCAGCAGAGACATGATCCAGTCGGTATATTGGCATGATGTATGCATGTCCATGTGCAAAATGTGGTACCCGAGGCAGCGTCTGCATGCTGGCTGCTGCAATGCAAGGCAAGGCGGGAAGCTTGGGTCGGCTTAGCGTGCATCGCAGAGCCATACGACCCCGCTTGCCCCAGCCGGTTCAGCTGGCCACAAGCACGCTTGTGCCACAAAACTCTGGAGGCCTACAGCGCTGAGGGTTCACTCTTGCAGTGCCCATCCTCACTGCAGCAGCACCAGTGTCTGTCGCATCGGTCAATCTGCATGTATACCTCACCACATCTTCATTTACCACTCCATCTTTTCCTTCTCTCCTTCATCATCAATCCCTTCCTTTACCCTATCCGAGTCGCCTCGCTCCAGCGTGCATCGGGTCATTCATCCAACCGAGACATTGCCGTGGCTGCCTGCTCCGTCTGTGCATTCGTCCAACAGAGCTAGCGCCCCCAGTTATCCAGTTATCCGCTGCATCAACCACGCGTTCGCGCATATCTTGGCCCCCTCCTGCTGTCCACCACGACTCTCAGGCTACTGCACCTTGAACTTTTTAAATCTCTCTTTTCCATTCATTGCAGACGTTATCGCCTCAATCCCCTCCCGCATAGCTTCTTTCCGCATATTCGTCGCACTCCGGTGCCAGCTATCGCAGCTTTACTGACAAGATGAACTCGGCTCCAGATCCCTCATTGATCCACCCCGACATTGGCCAGCACAACGCAATGTCCTTTTCGCCATATGATGCCGGCTTCCAGCAGCCCATCCACCCTTATCCCGCCTCCCCCTCGCTTGTCGCCTCTCCGCAGCCCTCGATGATGCGCACCAGCTCTTCCTCCCCGTACCTCCACAACGGCTCCTTCCAGGCCGGCTTCGCCCACAGCCCCTACGGCACTCCCATGGATGTCGCTGGACGCCGCCAGAGCATGGCTGGCGGTGGCTTCATCTCGCCGGGCTCGGCCGAGTACCACTCGGGCGACGAGACCAAGGAGCGCCAGCGCTGCACCTATCCCGACTGCGGCAAGGTCTTCAAGGATCTCAAGGCGCACATGCTTACCCACCAGAATGAGCGCCCCGAGAAGTGCCCCATCCAGACCTGCGAGTACCACATCAAGGGCTTCGCGCGCAAGTACGACAAGAACCGCCACACCCTGACCCACTACAAGGGCACCATGGTCTGCGGCTTCTGCCCCGGCTCCGGCTCTGCCGCCGAGAAGTCGTTTAACCGCGCCGACGTTTTCAAGCGCCATCTCACCACCGTTCACGGCGTCGAGCAGACGCCACCCAACTCGCGCAAGAAGGCCCCCACTGCCGTTAACTCGGGCAAGAAGCTCACCGGCTACGCTGCCGACGCCACCGGCAAGTGCAGCACTTGCTCTCAGACTTTCTCCAACGCCCAGGACTTTTACGAGCATCTGGACGACTGTGTTCTGCGCATTGTTCAGCAGGAGGATCCCGCTGAGGCCATCAACGCCCAGCGCCTCGCCGAGGTCGAGAACGACTCTAGCGTTCACCAGACTCTGGAGAAGAACAATCTGCCCACCACCACTCCTTCCAACCTGGCTACGCCTGGTGACGAGGATGAGGAAGATGATGACATGGAAGATGACGGCGACGACAACAATACCTCGCCCAAGAAGAAGTTGTCCATCACCAACGGCGTTTCCAAGTCGCGTGGTATGACTCACTCGCGCGGGGGTGTTCCCCTGATTGCGAAGACCCGTGGCCGCAAGAACCGAAAGGATTATCCCTCCTCATGGGGCTTTGACAAGGGCCAAATGACCATGAAGAAGCGCATCATGGCTGTCTTCGATGGCGGCCGTCGCCTCGCCAAGGACGATCTTATGCTGTCCACCGATCGCGAGGTTCGCCTCAAGCTCGGCGATGGCAAGTCCTACGTGACCGACTTGGATGTCCAGACCATGAAGCGCGCCGAAGGCTTCCACAACGCCACCGACGCCGAGAAGGGCCCTTGGGTCTCGGATGATCCTACCGAGGAGCAGATCCTCGAGATGCAGAGAGTCCAAGAGATTCTCAGTACCACCGAGACCACCGAGGACGCCGCTTCTTCCTGAACATGTTGACGATGAGATGCGGAATGATATGACTTGCTGTGCCCTGCCCTCCAGTACACGATTTCGTGAGGGCGGCTTGACGGAGACATGACTGTTTCCACCAAGTTGCGGGCTTTACAAATGCATTGCGACCTGGCGTACCCGAACATTTTTTATGACATGAAGGAATATTGGGAAATATTTTATAATAGGAACGCACACCAGCGTGTTCCAACACTCTACTGAAAAAGTCGCATCGACTTGCACTCCTCTTTCCTCAGACGGAAAGGCGAGCGCCATGGATTGATACCCTGCTTTTGTTATTTGCAATTGCTTTTTTTTTAGCGGATTTGCTCTGCATGCTGTTTTGTTGGAACAGACGGTTGGCGTTTATATCTTGGTGTTTGTATCCGTTTTTGCAAACTTGGTTAAAAGGCCTGTGGCCTTAGCCGGGTAACCGGTCCCGGATTCATATATTAGTTGTTTTTGGATATTTTTTTGCTTGTTAATAACAACTCATCTCCGAAGCAATACTTTCTGAGCCATATTCGCAATGTGACTGTCTTATAAATCCCGCGGAAGCCGGCGGCAGTGAGGGAGCCCTAAAAGTTTGGATGCCATACTTTTGGCTCGTCCACGTCCGAAGGTGGCACGAGGCTTTCGTGATTGTGGTACTCCAGTTTGACTGTGACGCTGTCGGTATCTCGTTCCGATTTGCACTTTATTTCCATACTGCATGCGCTGTTTCTCATCTCAATACCAGGGGGGGAGAGGGAGGATGGCCAGCCCATCTTATACCCATTTCCGAGACCCGAGTGTCCTTTTCAGCAACAAGCCACCGTCCCATCAGCCCCAAGTGCCGAGGGCGCGGCTGAAAACGAGCAAAACGAGGCCAAAAAATGACTTGGTTTCATTATTCTAGAAGAGCAAGGAAAATCATAGCGTTTTTTCCCCCTCCGCCGCTTCCTCCCTCCAGCTCGTGACGAGCCGTGGCGGTGGGCTTGCCCAGTCACGTACTGCTCGCAGAGCGCACCAAACGGGAAAGGCGGGCGCGGCGGGAATGCCAATATTTCATCGACCGACCAAGATACACATGCTTTAAGATGCGCAGCTGAATCCGCTGTACCCCACGGCCCTTTGTTTATTCTTTTATTCTTGTCTCATGTCGTCATAGCTGAAGCATGAACCCCCGTTCATTTCGTCCTGTTCAAGAAAGAAGAAAAGCAAATAAGGCGTGCAAGACTTCGGCGATAACGCCGCCACGAGCTTTTTGTAGTGACAACAAGCCTGGAGAGACATTTGTTTGTCGGTAATATTTTAACGGCAGGTTTAAAGTTTTGGTTATTCCCTGGTACGAGTGACAGTTTTTGGAAGGGAGGCAGCCGGCCTGGGCAAGAAGAGAAAGAGTCTAACGCACCAATAAGGATGTTTTCGTGATCCAGTTTCCCCGAGTTTAAACTTTCTACCTGCATGACTTTGTTCCTCTTGGTCGTTGACTAGCATTTTCATGCTAGCCGGCCCTTCTCCACCATTCTTCATGCTGTCCATCTCCTACCGCCCCAGCATGTCATCGCTCTATTACTAGCTTGCCAGCTGTTCTGTTGGACCCGAAACGCCTTGGCAGTGGCATCTGATCTGCCCTATTCGAGGGAGGTTCAGCTACGTGCCACAGTGGCGACAGCTGGTGCTGGTGGCTTGCCGTCGCTCCTCATCCAACGCAGCAGCAGAGCATGTGCTCGCGCTCGGACAGTGGGACATGGTCATATATCGCTTTTAAAGATGAAGAGGTGAATGGGTGCATGATTATTCACAATTAGCTATGCTCGATGGTACAAGTAGATCATTTTACTATATTCTCAATTGCCGCCACATCCTCATCGCTCAAGCCGCTTCGGTCGGCGGCTCGGCCACAGCCTTAGTCGGGCCTTTTTCGTCAATATTCGTAATTAAATCGTAGCTGACACGCAAGTTCTGCGCGCCGCTTAATGCGCTCGCCACCTTGACTTCGTGGCGCTCGCGTACCAGCCGTCGCAGCGCGCCGACAAGGAATCCTGCTACAACGTCCACCGACCAGCCATCTGGGATGAGACCCAGCACCTCATCCAGGTCGAACCAGCCCCCGAAACGTTCCAGCAGGGCGCCTGTCTGCTCCACGCGCTCGCTGGCGTCTTCGATGGCGAGGAACTCCCGCAGCACCGCGTTGAACAGTTGCTGCTGGTCATCGACGGAAGGAGGCGGCGCGTCGCTGCGTCGCCGCGATATACCTTCAGGTGTAGAAAATACGCTGGCTCCCCCACGCAGGCAATACGAAACGGCCGAGTCATAGTCACCCAGCTTGTGGACGAGAAGGCGTAGGGCTTGCTCATGGTGGCTTTCTCGACCAGCAAGGATGATGGTCTCGGGCACAAGTAGGTCTCCGGGGAGGCTGCTTATGCGTTCTCGGATACTGGCCGTATTGTAGTCGTTTGCGCCACCCAGGAGCTGAAGTAGCCGGAGTCTGCTCTGCCATACTTCGTTATCTTCAGGTGTATTTGCGGTAAGAAAGTGGTGATATGTGGGCTTGGGTGCCTGCAGCGCTCTGTATGCCGCATATGCTGCCATGACCGCATTCCGGCTTGCTTCCGACGACTCTAAATCGCCAATGACAATATCCAAATAGTAAATGATGAGCTCATCAATGTACGCCGTATGACCTTTGCCAAAGGTGAGGTGCTCGAGATAATATTTCACGGCCATCGGCGCTTCGTCTCTCAGGAGTTCAACCACCTGAGTGGGCTCGAATTTGGCTGCTTTGGACCTATCCTCGGCAAATATTTCCACGCCGAGTTTTGGATTTCGCCTGGCCAGCCACACGCCGTATTCTTTGACCAAAGACTGGTTGCTGATTTTGGCGAGATAGTCTTTGATGCGCTGTTCTCCGTCTTGAAACTCTTGTCCATCGTCACGCTCACCCTCGAGAATACGCTTCCATGTCGCCAAAACGTCGCCAGCCATTTTACGGCTTTGGTATAAACGACTCAGAATGAAGAGGCGATGGTGAGACTCAAGAATATCAACGGCGCGGTCAAAACAGTCCACTCCCTTATCGACAAGCTCATGAAGCTCAATTTTGACAGGACTGTGCCTCCCAAGAGCCTTGGGAGCGCGCCGGTCCAGCTCAAGAAGAACAAGTAGAAGGGCAGCCTCTACAGTCCTGAACACTTCCCGTTCATCAGGCACACTTCCAAATCCTTTCATTTTTCTCCAGGCGGCAAGAAAACGACGCAGGAAATGGAGCGTTCTAGACTCCAGGTTCCCAATACTATTCTTTGCGATGGCGTCAAACTGGTCACTGCAGAGTATCATCTCTGCAACTTTCTTGACGCCGCCGTATATCCAAATACCATTTCGCCCCTCGATGATTTCATTTCTAACCCCAGGAATGAGAGATAGAACGACTCTTGGGTCCAGCTGGCTATCCGTAAAAATTTCTTCCAGTGCGCTTATTTCCGCGTCGGAGAGCTCGCTGTGTGGTGGAGCTAGGAGCAATGCACCCAGTAGTAAAATACCTGCCTTTTGACGCAGATATCGAAACGTCATGAACTCAAGCTCCGTCTTCGCTTCCTGACTTCGAATTCGTGCTATCGTGCCAAATACAGCGTCTTTATTTAACTTTTCGGGTAGAAGCTGGCTGTCATCGGAACCTCCCAGAGCATTTTCAAGCTGCAAGATGAGAGGATTTCGAACTGTCCACCAAATCTTATCACCGGACCAGGTTACTAATCTGGTTGACACCTTTGCCAATCTCCGAGTAAACTCTTCGCCTTCGGATACCCGAGAAGTTTCCCACCCATCTGGCAAGGAATCGTCGTCTTGCGAGTCAAAGTTTCTTTCAAAAAGCTCCTGTTCCTTAGACAGGCGCTCCATAGATCCGGCAGTGCGAGAGTCAAGACTCTTCAGAGATGCTACAGAAGCAGCCATGGGACTGGGAAACGAAGAAAAACGCTTTTCGCCGAGCTTCTTAACAATGGCTTCGAATTGAGTTTCTTCGCTGCCGATAAGCGATCGGAGTCCGTATGGCTCAGTTGGGTTCAGGCCTGCAGCAAAAAGCCAATGCCTTTCAGGGTGAGCATCATTGCCTGCATCAACGCGCTGGATTTCAATGCCAAATCTTGGACCATCTCGCTTTTCCATATCCAAGGAAGCCAGAACGTAACCGTCGTCATCATCAGGCATCCCGCTCCGGGACGATGTCAAGTTAGCGCTTCCACCGTCCACAACGACCTGTTCCGGATATTTTTCGAAAGAAATCGTCGGTCGAGTAATGTCGCCATCTAGATTGATAAACATGCCTATTCCAACCTCTTCTGGACTGGTACCAGTAACTATCAAAAATTCTTCCGGGGTAGGTGAGGCAATGTGTGGTCGCAGTGCTGCCGGAATCGACATATCGGATGACTTGCGAGCTTTCGCTTCTTCGGGAACCTCAGGCAAGGCTTTATCGGTAACGGGGCCTGACTGTGGTGTTCCGGGTTGCTCTGGCGAGGACGAATTTCGCGATGCGCTACCGCTTTGATCTTGTTGGCGGCCCAAGCTACCAAGAATTGCCCCTCCCAAGCTCGAGCTCCTAGTATGGCTGTGTGGAACAGATTGTCGGGTAGGTTGCGAGGTTGAGGCGCTTCTGGAGATACCACCCGCATCTGTAGATAGATTTCCCGGTTGGCCAGAAGCTTCGGGGGAAGAAGGAGCTTCCAAAGACGATATGCTCATCAAGGGAATCTTCAACTGCTTTTCGACATCCAGGAGGGCGTAAACTTTCGAGTCTGCTACGCATGCAATTGTATCGCGGCGTACGGACAGGCTGCTGGCAGCAAAGTCAATATTCTAAGTGATGTTGTTAGCTTGGTAACCTAACAGTAAAGCGATAGATATTCGCATACCTTGAGAGGCCTTGGGTTTTCGCCAATGCGAACGACTTGTATCTTCTTCTTCAGCGACATTAATATTGTAACTGTGTCGGGTTCATTTCGCGAGTCTTCGTTCGTTATTGGCACGTTCAGATCAACACCTCCTATCCAGTTACAGTTCTTGACTTGCGTCGACTCGAAAATTGGCGTAAGCTCCGGTAGTGAGTAGAATGTCACCGTCGAATTGCAGAGAATGCAGGCTTTGCCGGCACGTGGTAGCAATAGGATTTGCTGCACCCCGGCTCTTGGTCCACCATTTGCTTCGGAATATGCAGGTGCTAGCCTTGAGGCTGATATAAACATTGGTTTGCCATTCTTGTCGGCCGGGTCGGGTGGAATTCGAACGAGATGCAACAGCTCCGAGGCTGAGGTGCCGACGTATAGGTTCCCGTCTATGCTGACAGTTAAAGAGAGTCCAGAACAGTTATGCAGAGCCCTTACCATAATATTCCACGCAATTTATTTTGATATCGCCCTTTGACCCATCCTCGGAGAGGGGAACATCTTCCAACAGCGACTGCAACAAGTACGGTCCGTCCTCAGCGACCGGCAGGTCTCGCTGACTGCCGCCTTGCTGCGTCATTGTCCGATACTTTTCACGACAGTCATCTGATGGCTGCGCATATGCCTCTTCACAACAATTTGCCCGCAAGGCGAAAGAGCGGCTCAGTGACTGCGAATCAATAGTGACGTTATGCCGGCACGATTGAAGCTCGAGAAGACTGAAGTGGGGCGCAGAGACGTCAGCCCCTTGTGGCGCGACCAGCGTGTCTAGAGCTTCCACTCCTTCAAAGGCTGTGCCACGAGTCTCGAATTGTCCCTTTTCCGCCGCTCGGGGTGCGCTATTTGATTACTTGCTGTCTACATATTGCATTCTAGCTACTTTCCGTGGATGCATCGGCTCTGTACCGTTCGTGGCGTGGAATAACCATCATGGCAACGACGACGGAGGGAGCTACGCCGGTAGCGGCAGCGACAGAATCTGGAGCCGCTGGAGATGCTGGGAACAAGTTTCAGCATGCTATTTCAGCATGGAGAAGTCAGTATATCTGTAATTGGCTTTGAATAGCGGCCCATACTGATGCGACATAGCTGTCGACTTGACAACGCTCACCTCGAATCTCGATAATACGGCCTCGGATATTGTGACATATCAACGTGATTCGACTGTGCAGCGCAAAGATTTGGCGCAGAAGACGAAGGACTTCCGGAAGCTCGACGATGCGACAAAGCTAACGGAAATAAAAGGCCTTCTGAAAGGTAGGCAGAAACAAGTTAACATATTTAGCAAAGCGGCTAACGTACTTTAGCGTACCAAACCTTCATCGATCTCTTAACCAATCATTCGAAGGCTGTCAACTCAGCTTTTCTGCAAGCATACTCGTCGATTTCAGAAGCGCCCGATCCGTACCCATTGCTGGAAGCCTCCGTTGATGCTATGCTAGTGTCAGAAGACACAGCCCCGAAGCTCAGAGACGAGAACAAACATTTGCAAAGTAATGTCGCCAAGCTTACTACGCAACTCGAAGATGCCGAGACGAAGCTACAGTCTGAGCGTGCGGCGCGCAAAGACTTGGAAGACAATTTAAACACCAAAGTCAAAGACGTTGAATCGTCCTGGAATGCTGTACTGGGCGAGCGCAAAGACAATTGGGAGGCCAAAGAAAAAAGCTTAGAAGAGAAGGTCGAGAGCCAAGAGCGACTGCTCAACGAGCTCAAGGCTACCTACGAAACAAATCAGCGCCTCGGAAAAGCCGGCGACGAACAGGATGGCATGCGTAACCAAGCTTCACGCGCAGAGCTCGACATGCTGCATTCGGATTTGGAGCGTACAAGCGCCCGATTGGCAGATGTTGAGTCTCGAAACGAACAGATGCGTTTGGAACTGGCTGAAGCCAAGTCCAGCGTCTCTTCCCAGCCTAAGGCATCCTTGGAAGACGATCCTGATTATATGAGAATGCGGTCCGAGAACTCCTCGCTGATCCGCAAGCTCGATAGTACGCGATTGGAGAAGGAGGGTCTAAAGAGAGAGCTCGATACCAAAGTTCGGTCAACAGAACGAGAGCTAGCCCTGCTCAAAGACGAGAAAGAATCGCTCAAGTCGAAAGTGCAGAAGTGGAGTGACTACGATGAAGTGAAGCAAGAGCTAGAAGTGCTCAAGAGCATTGAGTTTTCTACAGGCGACGATGACGACGAGATTCCTTCTGCCCAGGGCGGCGATACCGAAGCTAGCAACACTCTGGAGAAGCTGCTACTGGGTCGCAACAAGAAGCTGGGTGATGAACTGACGGTTTTGCGAGTTTCACACCAAGATTTGCAAACAAGATTGGAAGACCTTCAGGAAGAAATGTCCAAGACAAATGCTGATCTTGAGAGATCTCAAAATCTAAACGACAAGCTTGAGAGGGATCTGGAGCAGATGCATGCGGAAGGTGCAAATGCTTTCCCGTCCGGAGCGTCCGTGGCGGGAACGTATGTCACACGAGCGCAAAACCGACGCGGTGGTCGAATCTCACCAACCTCGTCTATTATCAGTGGATTGGATCCTCGCGGAGGAGGTGGCGAGAGAGAACCAATGGGGGGCGGATCCGGTATCCTCCCCATGGTAACCGCGCAGCGAGATCGTTTCAAGCAAAAAAATGCCCAGCTGGAACAGGAGGTTTCAGACAGCCATAGAACGGTTCAGCAGCTACGACAAGAAGTGGCAGCACTGCAAAAGGACAACTTGAACTTGTACGAAAAGACACGATATATTTCGACATACAATCGCTCTGGCGCGACATCGTCTTCGGCAACTGCCTATGGTGGGAATCCGAACCCTTCTACGGTAGCGATTGGAGGAACTGGCACTCCGGGCATGGCTATGGACAGATACCGCGCCGCCTACGAGTCCAACATTTCGCCGTTTGCTGCGTTCCGAGGGCGCGAGTCTGCGCGAGCCTATCAGCGCATGAGCCTACCCGAACGGGCGGTGTACTCCATTACACGAATGGTACTGGCGTCGCGCAGCAGCAGAAATCTATTTGCAGCATATTGCGTCGCACTACATTTACTAGTATTCATGTGCCTGTACTGGCTGGGTGCATCTGACCTGGAGAAGCACGCTGGCAGTTTGGGTGCCACATCTGCGGGCGCCGCTGGAGCTGCTGCAGCCAAGGGAGCTGCAAACGGTGGCAAATGGAAGGAGGATGGATTTGCAGGAAGCTAACCATGCTGTAGAAGTGGAAAAGCTGCATGTGTACAATTATAATAAAGTATTTTCAGTCCATTGTCAGTTGCGATTGGACAGGCCAAGGATATTGTGGGATTTAGCCAGCTTCCTTGGCAGCGCGTACTTGAAGAGGGTGGGAGCGAAATGAAAGGATTATTGCCATGACTATTTATGAAAAGTTACCCCATTGTTTTTTGCTACAGTATGCATCTCATCATCTGGTGCTGGGCAACCGAGGCGTGGGCTAGTTTCAACGGCCCATTTCAACATCCAATCAAGCATGGCAGAAGGTGCATATTAGATCACGCCGGGCCCAGAAAATTGCAGTAATAAACGGCATATCCTGGATATGCCGAAACCAGATGCTAGTGGTTCGCAATGACCAGCGGCATCTGGAATTAGATGCATCTCCGAGGAAGTGTTGTGAAGAAAGCCCTGTAGCCGCCGAGGAACCATGAGTGGCTTTCTACATTTTTATCTTGGCATAAGCCCCGTCTTATTAGCTCGAAGTAATGGGTAATGAGCAATGACCAAACTCATAAAGTTACCATATAATTTTGTTTTTAATAAGTTTTGCCCATGTGGCAAGTAACCCATGCAATGTAGACGCTCTCGTTGGTGCAGCTTCTGCTAAGTATTGACACGCTTGGCACGTTCGCAATGTGATTCACCAAACAAAGGGCAATTTCCGGAATAAAGCCCCAGTACTACCTTTTTTTTCCTTCGATGTCGATTCATGCCCATCTCTGTACGCGCCCGTCGCAGCCACCAGCAGCTCAGCAGCCAGTCGTCAGAGGGGCCGCTCCAGGTGGAGACCCCGCTGGCCCGCCGTCCCCCGCCAACGATTGGACCAGCTGCCACGCTTCTAACCGCCCGCCCGCCCCCGGGACCCCTGCAATCCCCCCAGCCAGGGATCTTTCTAAATGTGGCAACCCCATCCAGCGCTCGTCGTGTCGCCCAGATTTGTCGATGAGCTGGTCAGGTATTCAGCCAGCCCCTCCACGCGACCCTTGCTATTTTTAGTGTTTTTGAGGTTTTCGGGGGGGTGTCGCAACGTCAGTTCGTCCGTAGAGCGCAAACTCTGCTCAGCCGGCCTGGCCAATCGGCGGCGGGATCCAGCCCCTGTCCACCCCGAATGGGGGAGCCACGGTGATGGTGGGTTTGGCACAGGGCGGTTGCGGCTCTGCAAACACCGCGTGGAATAATGCGTTTGTGGTTCGTGCATCGGAAAGCATGGGTATATGTATATTGAAATGTCTCTCCTTTTTCATTCGACTTTCCCTCTTTTTTCTAGAAACATCAACCTATACGCACAAAAAAGACAACACTTACAGGAACTGTGCTTGGCCCACCAAGCCTTTCCTCTTTTTCTTTGTCTATTTCCTTATTTCCTAGAGTCTGTCTTGTTGTCTCTTTGATATTTCATTTTACCTTTTCTTTTTGTCCGTGCAACGTTCATTTCACGACTTCGACATATTTTTATTCGCCCAAGGTTGCCCGCTGGATCAGGACCCTTGACACAAAATGCGTTTTTCTACCCTTGTTGTATCGTCCCTGGCCATCACGGCCTCTGCCGCGCCAACATGGCCTGGTATTCAGATCGGTGAGCTTGGGGATCCTCTTGGGGCTCTCAGCGCCGTGTCTCAGTACTTCAACCTTGTTGCGGCCAAGGTGTCAGCCGTCAAGGCTATGAGCGGACCTCCGAAGTGCGATCTGTCCAAGGCTGTTATGCCCACTTGTAAGTTCATTTGTGTTGTTAAAACTATACCCAGATGAGCGTATATCTAACTCAGTGCAGTGCCTGGCATGCCGTCTCCCGCACCAGGCTCGCAGCTCCGCCACGTCGCCGTCGGTCGCGGAACGCAAAACTATACCTGCGACGGTAACGCTGACTCCAAGCCCAAGGCCATCGGTGCCGTAGCGACTCTTTTCAATGTCACTTGCATGGCTGCCATGTACCCTGATGTCACCAGCAAGGTTCCCAGTATGGCAGTACACTTCAATCTCGACACCGCCAACCGCCTCGGCCCCGCGATGCTGCCCATATCTGGCCATCATTTCTTCACAGCGCAGGGTGTTCCATTTTTTGACCTTGGCAGCGAAGGACAGCTTCCCTGTGCCAAGAATGCAAGCATGAATGCGCCTTCCACGGCCGCTGTCGGTCAAAAGGGTGAGGCTGCGGTTGCCTGGCTCCGACTTTTGGCCACTAACGATGCTACGAATGGATTGGGCGAGGTTTTCCGGGTTTCAACTGCTGGTGGCAGTCCGCCAGCAACTTGCAAGGATCTTTCGGGCTCTTTCGAGGTTGAGTACTCCGCAGAGTAAGTGTTCTCCAGATGTGCCCTCGTGCCCTCGTGCAATGGCTGCTAACACTCCTCCTATTAGGTACTGGTTCTGGTCGAAGTAAGTCGAGGTCTGTCAAAGTTGGGGAATAACAATGGGTAGTTTTTTTTCTTTCACGTTAATTTGTTATTACTACTATTTTTCTTCACCTTCAACATGCGCTGCTTTTCTGACGCTAAAATATGTTTCATTCTTTACATTGGACGTAGTTCTTTGTGATATAAAAAAAAAGGCATAATAAATAGAATAATGCCGAAAATCTTCAAGTATCATAGTTTGAGGGCTAAAAAGAATACCTACGATCCTCTGACTCTCTGTCGACGGGTGGTACTGGTACCTGCTACTCGTGGTTAGTCCCCCGCTACACCATCGTATCGATCTTGCTGCACATGCCAGGGTCGTAGAAGAGCTACGATTTCTCAACATATGCATTTAGCTTCTCGTAATTCTACTTTTCTTCAGTATCAATTTCCGTTTATACTATCTGCCATCTTTCTTCCTTGTTGCTTCATTTGCCGATAGTGACTGCACGGGATTTGTTGGCGCCCTCACACTAGTTTAAGTGCCCCGCATCCCGATCGTGGCCCGAACAGCTGACACTTCGTTGGTTGGCCCTGCCTCGTCTTTCAGCCACAATCACAAGTTTTCCTGGCGACGAAGCGATGCGATCGCTTTCTCTGCACAATATTACAGGATTAGAAATACAGATATCTAGGCTCCAAGATTTTCGCTATCCAAAAGACCATTGCTAAACGTGATTGCGGGCGCAAGCACTTGAGCATAGCGTCCGACTCGCCAAATATCTTGCTGTTTTGCCAGTGGCTGGGTATTGCCTGTCCGTCATTCACCATGGATTTTTGGGGACGCCTGCGCTCTTTCGCCGAAGCTACAGGATGGTACGCGAATACCGGAGCTCCTGCTTCTCTCGATCTAGGACCGGATGATGTTCAAGAACCGCAAGATCAGAGTCCCGTGTCAGAGGACTCTGGCGCAATATTCTACGAGGTCCATTCAAATGGGCCGAATTTGCCAGTACTCCCAGTCGAAATATTCGGTATGATTATGGTACATATTTCAAGACAGGACGTCAAGAGTTTGCGCCTCGTTAGTCGGCAATGCGAAGCCAAGGCATCGACACACTACTTCAGAAGTGTAGTCGTCTCTTTTCGCTCCCAGCTTTTTGATTCGTTAGCCCGGGGCGAAAAGAAAATATTGCAGACTATGTCAGATAGTATGCTCCTCACGGGCGGACGAGTCTTCGATGAGTTTGGGCCTCTCATCCGTCGATTTGCACTTTCTCTGGAACTTGACGAAGAAGCTCTGGAGTATCCTCCTCCTAAACCGAAGCAGGAGATAATCCACACATTCTGGGGGCTGTATCGATGGCCATATCGAGAATACAGTCGCTTTGAGAGCGTCAGTGACCTCGAGAATGATGCGGACGAGCTTGGTGAAATGAAAAGTGCGTTGCGGTGTCTGAGACACGTCACGTCCCTTGGATTGTGTTCAGATGCAGGCTTGGGATTTTTGACTGGGCCGGATATCACGGCAAGACACAATTCAATCCGTCATCGTGTTTTTCTAAACCACGACTGGAAATCTGACGGGAAACGACCAGGAGATACTCAATTTCCCATGGTTACGGTCGGAGATGCCCTGGCTGCGGGGAATATGTCCAGAGCTGCAGGTCGCGTGCCTAATTGGAAGCGAGAAACGGTCAAAGCAATGTTACAAAATGCCGGATTCAATGAAGGACAAATGCAGGAAGCCTTCAATCTTCTTTTAAGGACAGAGAACATAACAATGCTAGCGGATATGCATTTCGACGAGATTCATACGCCAGAAAAGATGAAGGTGCCTGGTCAATCAGAACAGGAAGAATTGCTCGCTCCATTCCAGACACTAGGGCAGCGCGTTGGCCTGGACTCGAATGAGGTGATGCAGAAAATTGCAGAACCTGCCTTGATGCCTTCAGCGTTAACTCGATCACAAAAGGAAATGCTGCTAGAACTGGAGTGGGCACATCGCGCTATGGTGCAGTCCTACATATTGTCTGCAATTGATTGCAGCAGAGAAGGCATGTTTCGGCATCTCACATCTTTCGATATTGCTAAAATTCCGAGTTCTCATCTGCATATCATCAGCCGCCATGATTTTTGGACATCCTTTCCGGCCTTGAGGAATGTCTCTCTAGGCGTTGTTGCGGATTGGCGACGTGTTTATGTGTCTGCGCCTGGATGCGTCGACGACGCCCAGGTGTCTTTACTTGATGCTGTTCCCCTCACCCATACACTGATCAAAGATTACATCAGTGTTCAACCAAAAATTGAGAGTTTCCACTTCGAATGGATCTGTGGTGGCGAGCTTGCTGCTGGTTGTCATCAACGAAATCAGCATATTCTACCAGCTCCATTCTTTGCATCAGCAGCTTCTATGGGTCAGCCTTTCATCTCTCGAGTGGGTGCTGATCCTGACCTGCTCCGGCTTCCATGTGTGAAACATTTGTCACTGAAGAATTGTTGGGTGGCACCACATGTACTTCTGCAGACTCTCCGGGATTATGCCCTTTGTTCACTGGAGACTGTTCAATTTGAAGGCGTGTCATTGTCTGTGATGCCGTCAGACCCTCAAAATTCGTTTCCTTTAAGTCTTGTCAATCTAGCACTTGGGCATCGAACGTACAGCACAAATACTATGCTGCAACAAGCAGCACCCAGCGCTTACTGGGACAGAACACTCACGCTTGAGCAGCCTTCTTGGATGTCCTGGACAGGACTCATCGAGCATTTCTCGCCGTCCGTCAAAGTAAGGGAGGTCATTGACAGACGAAAGACCGAAACTGGACGAGAGAAGTGTGCCGAAATGCGAAGAATGAGGTTGGACAGCTTGACTCATATCATACCTGATGCGGACCGGCTACCTCGTGAAGGGGCTCTCTATAAACTCAATTCGCTCACATTCAAGTCATGCGGCTATGTCCATGTTAGCGATGCTCGATTCCGGCTCAGTCGTATGATTCCGGTAACTGAACTGGCACTGCTGGTGGCCTCGTTTCCTATGGTGTCACCATTCACCCCATACATGCAGCGCTGCAAAGATGATTTCACGGGGCGCATTATTCATTTTGGCATGTTGAACGACAGAAGACCGCTGCTGGATGTTTTCGGTATGAAACTGGGCTGGGACGGTGTCTATGACCCAAAAATTGGAGCTGCCGCAGTCGCTGATGGCTGTCGAAGATTTGGTGTTGGGCGGTTTACCGGCACCATTGCCAAAGGAGACTATGTTGAGATGAAACCCAGACAGCTAAAGAGGTTAGTGCCTTACACCTATTGAAAGTCGCCGACTCTTGAGCTGGGCTGGGCTTCGTCAACGCAGGAGCCTTTCTCAACGTCATTGGGGGGGCGAGGGCGAGTCGGTCAGTGCTCAAGTTCCACGTTTTGCTCTTTTCAGATAATACAGTATAAGCCCAGGCCAGGCCAGCGATTTTGGATATAATAAACTGTTTAGCAATAGGATGGTGCCAGCGAATTGTTTACGAAAATACAGTGTCCCCTCACGGCATAAGTGACAATCATTTGTAGAAGTTGTGGTATTTTTATTTCGTCAAGAACGTTACACTATCCCTTGCGAATTAAAAACGTCGATAATAGATCGTTGCATGCGTTTCCCTGTAAATGCCATGCTCTGACACCGAACAACAAAAAGCCCAGCCGGCAAGTTTTGCCATAAAAACACACCTACACCAATGACAAAGAAACCGGATCGAGTTGTACATAGGAAATAAAGACTCCCCAATTGTATCCCTCCCTATCCGTTTCATTCTCTTTTGTTTTTTCCCGATGCTGTTATAAAAAAGAAATTGTCGTTACGCCACTCCGGTAGGAAATCGCGGAGAGAAAAAAGCTCCAACGTTTCCAAAAAAGACAAAAGAAAGCATCATACCTCTCTTGCTTGCCGCGGTCGTCCATTTCACACGTAGGGAAAAGAGGTCTGTTGAACAGGCAAAGAGATATGTTATTGATTCTTTCGCTTTAAAGATTTCATTTTAAGCTTTTTTGATTCGTTTGTTTCCTCTCCATCGTCAACCCCGCACAGCGCTCGCCATTTAGGCGGCGGTGAGGGCCTTGCGGAGGCGGGCACCACGCTGTCTGGCGTTCAGGTGCTCACGGCCAACAACCTGGTCGGACTTCTGGACAACCTCCTCGGCCTCGGTGAGGATGAGCTCGATGTGGCAAGGGTTCGACATGTAGGGGTTGATCTGGACGCAAAGAGTTAGTTACGGGCCTGTGGTCAGACGAGGATGTCGCTCCTCATCGAGAATTGAGAGGTATACGTACACGACCGTGGGCACGGTACGTGCGTCTGCGCTGCTTGGGGGCCTGGTTGACCTGGATGTGCTTGACAACGAGGGCACCGGTGTCGAGGCCCTTGGCGTCGGCGTTGGCCTCGGCGTTCTTGAGGAGGGTGAGCAGGTGCTCAGCGGACTTGACGGGCCAGCGAGCGCGGGTGACACCGAAAGCCTTGCCTGTAAAGATGTTCATTAGTCACGGCGTCCCAACATCGTAGAAATTTTCTCGTGATGATCCGGCCATTGTTGTGCGTAGCGATGAGGAAGAGGACAACAGTCTCGCGAATGATTTCCATGCTCCCTACTCGTCCAACTCGTGCCGGGTCGAAGGTCGAAAAAATTGCAGATCGGTCGTACCTTGAGCAGTGCGGCCGGTACCGCCGGCGTAGCGGCGCATGGGGACAGCCTCGTCGTGGCTCTTGACGTTCTCGAGGAACTGGAGCGCACGCTCGAGCTTCCAGCCGTTGATGGCCTGAGCGGTCTCACGGGTGTTCTTGAAGGACACACGGAGGTAGGCACCGCGGGCGCGGGCCGACTTGGCGGGGAGAATCTCAGTCGCGGCGTAACGGACCTATAAACGCAAAAAAGCCGATCGGTCAGCCTCCATTACAACATTTCTTTTGTCACAGTTTTCTCCTGTCCCTGGTCTCGCAGCGCGGGGGGGGGTTCAATATCGCAGCGTTACTCGTCCCTTTCGAAATCGATACATCGAGGTGGGATTGACGACGTGGGCGACCAATAATAATTTCGACGTTCTCGGAATTCGATTGTTGCATTTCGAATAGACAATTCGGCTGGTATGTTCTCGCGGAAGACTCAGGGGGGAGGGCATATAGCACTCACCATCTTGACGACTTTGGGTTTGGTGATGACTTGGTTCGACTACCGTGGGTTCGCTGCGCTCGAAGTTGACAATTTCTGAACTTTTGCCCTAAGGGCGCCGGGGCGGGCTAGAAAGCTCGCTTACTCGTTTGGGGACACCTTTAGGGTTTTCCTGCCCTTGAGCGAAAATGGCCAGCACGCGGCGCAAAAGAATGCGAAAGGCTGTAAAATACCACCACTGCTGTTGATCGCAATTAAAATGAGAGATATATTATTCTTAGGTGTTTGCAGACGATTATCAATTTTTTTAAGTTTCTCGAATTTTTCTGCGCAGTTTTCGCGGATTCTGTGATTGCCGCGAAGTATTTCAGTCACCTGATCCGCCGAGCACAATTCGAGCACGTGATTCAAATCCGTGCAAAAGTCGATTTTCCCATCGGAAGATAGTACTTCCCGTCGCCGACGAAAGTCTGCAGTGAACTAACCGGTATTGGTAATAGGCGGGGCCTTTGAGCTTTCTGTCAGTCCAAAGCTTCAAAAATTTCTTTCCCAGTCCCCAAGCCTCAGAAAAAAAAAAGTTGAACATTCTGCCAACGGCAAACTTCAACAAGGACAAGTCAACACTTGGTCTACGCCTGCCAGCGACATATCTCGACTTGTTTCCTGTCGTTTGGACTTTTGAAAACAGCAATTTGGTGTTTTCTCCGTTCTCAATTCCTTCTCAGATCTTCCAGATATCTACAACTCCAAAAATTTCACACAATGGCTCCTTTTGCTAGCCGTGGTGCTCCTCGCGGCGGTGGTCGCGGTGGTAGCCGTGGTGGTGGCCGTGGAGGCTTCGACGGTGGCCGTGGAGGCTTCGGCGGTGGTCGCGGCGGTGGTCGCGGCGGCTTCGACGGTGGCCGTGGTGGTTTCGGTGGCCGAGGTATGCCTTGATGGCCTCTTGATGTTTTCCACGTCCCTTGTACTGACTGATCGCAATAGGTGGTGGCCGTGGTGGTGGTCGCGGCGCTCCCGCTCGCGGTGGTGCTCGTGGTGGTCGCGGTGGTCGTGGCGGTGCCCGCGGTGGTGCTGGCGGCCAGAAGGGCGGTTCCAAGGTCATCATTGTACGTTTTCTTCATCCCATCTTGAGATGGCCGAGTGAGGCTATCGCGAGACCCTGAACAAGGTCACGGCCCTTCAACAGTACTAACACACCTTGTCTATAGGAGCCTCACCGTCACCCCGGTGTCTTCGTCGTTCGTGGCGGCAAGGAGGACGGTATTGCTACCAAGAACCTGACCCCCGGCGAGTCTGTCTACGGCGAGAAGCGCATCTCGGTCGACGAGTCTGTTCAGAATGACGATGGTACCACCACAACCACCAAGGTTGAGTACCGCATGTGGAACCCCTTCCGCAGCAAGCTGTGCGCTGCCATTGCTGGTGGTGCCGACGACATCTACATGAAGCCCGGCTCTCGCGTTCTCTACATCGGTGGTGCCTCCGGTACCTCCGTCTCCCACGTCGCTGATCTTGTCGGTCCTACTGGTTACGTCTACGCCGTCGAGTTCTCTTCCCGCTCCGGCCGTGATCTCATCGCCATGGCCTCCAAGCGCCCCAACGTCGTCCCCATTGTCGAGGATGCCCGTCAGCCCGCTCGTTACCGCATGATCGTCCCCATGGTCGATGTCATCTTCGCCGATGTTGCCCAGCCTGACCAGGCCCGTATCGTCGCCATGAACGCCAACTGGTTCCTCAAGGTCGGCGGCGGTGTTCTCATCTCCATCAAGGCCAACTGTATCGACTCTACTGCCCCCGCTGCTGAGGTTTTCGCCAGCGAGGTCCAGAAGATGCGCGCAGAGGCTATGAAGCCCAAGTTCCAGCTCACTCTCGGTATGTCAAATTCGCCGCGCTACTATACTCTCCATCCATTGCTAACACTGTACCAGAACCCTTCGAGCGTGACCATTGCTTGGTTGCCGCTGA
The DNA here is from genome assembly GCA_002796755.1 of Paracorniculantispora psalliotae. Lineage (NCBI taxonomy): Eukaryota > Fungi > Ascomycota > Sordariomycetes > Hypocreales > Cordycipitaceae > Paracorniculantispora > Paracorniculantispora psalliotae. Next base: position 1,441,698 of record PHFE01000008.1, read on the forward strand.
ATATACCCGTGTCAAGAACTAAAAGATATGTCGAGAGAGAACGATAAGCAACACAAGCAGCAAGATCGGGGTGTGTTTGTACCAACGCCTGTATTGTTGGCTACCGCTCAGCGCCCTCCTTGGAGGCATCCTGGCTTGCTTGAATTTTTGGCAATGACTGTTCGATTTTTGGGTTTCTGTAATGGCTCCTTTTCTTCACAAGGCGCGCGGCGTTCTGGCATTTGGGGGACTGTATCTTGTACATGGCTTTTTTGTAGTACCGGCGTTTAAGCCACAATCTAGAAAGCATATTACAACATCTAAGCTGCGAGTGTTTTCCAGCCTGGTCGTACAGGTTGCCAGTGACCCCGTCGAGAAAAAATCGAGGACCCTGATTTTTGCCTTCAGAGCGTTGGCAGGGTGCTACCCTAGAGCGCCGCTTTTCAATTTCTTTTTTTCTTCTCTAGAGTCGACTTTTTTTATTTTCTCTGTGGTTTTGTGTTTTTTGGATACTTCTCGCATAGTATAGCATGTCGCCCCTGGTACTTGTGTCTATTTATTAATTTGAGGTGGCATACTCGTGGTAAACATGTTACTTTGGTGTGTACGAGCTGACGTCCTCACGCACTTGTTCCACCACCACAGCTCAGCCATGTCATGAACGAATGGGGAAAAAGCCATAAAACTGTCGTAAAAGCAACGAAAACAGTCCAAGAATCACAAAAATGGCCCATACAGCACACAACATCATAATCGCGGAGCCAGAGCACCCCAAACTTAACCCAAGGTCAACGGGCAAGCTGACGTTATCATCGGCCACGGTACAGTGTAAGCTGGCTCAAGGATTAGCCAATGTACAGTGAACAGATTGATGGGAATTAAAAGATGCCTTGTAGCCTGATGCGAGGGCTTCTCGGCGTAAGGACGGAGATGATGCTGCCATCCCTGGACATTTGGTATACAGTGCGAGAGCAATGCGTGCCATGTTCGAGAAAATTACGTGACACGGCCAACAGTTTACTCAGTCCGTTTCAGTTAAAAAGGAGGCAACCAGAAAAGAATAATTGTGGACGCATGCAAGGCTGTACAAGCATCCCAGCCGCGGCGCAGCGCGTTCCTGGCCAGCCAAGGGTCCCTGAGGCTGGCTAATAAATGGTGCTTGCAGGGGGCAAAAGGGTACCTGTCAAAGCTCCATTCCTGTGCAGAAGATCTAATCAATCGCGACAAATGGCCCATTCTGTCGGTGCAAAGCAATGTACCCAACAAAGCTTTGGGCAAGGGCTGTGGGTGCTGCCATGTGAACGAGCCAGGCAGGGTTATTTTACGACACAGGAATGATGGGTCTCTGCGACAGCGAGTAATAAGAGGAATTAGTGAAGAGAAAACCATACGCAAACAAAGTTATCAGATGCGGGCCCTCTCGCTGTCTGGCGTCGCCGAAATCGGGTGCAGCCTCGGCCAGCGCCGCAGCCCGATCACGAGACCGGCTGTAATACACTGAAACCTGCCGTGAGGCATGTTATCTCTTGATAATGGCCATCGTTGGCAAGTTACAGTTGTACAGCGGTGAAAACAAAAGAAAAAGGAAGGGCTTTCGAAAGGAGACGAAAAGGTGCTGTCGTATTACGTGGGCGCCGGCTGATGTTGGACAGCCAGGCCGTGATGGCGCTGATTGATAAGATAAAAACCTTAACCCAACATGGTGCCCCCCGACAGGCCGCTATTGAGCTCAGGCCAGGGAATGTAAAATTACGAGACGAGCCACATTATTGCGCTCATCCTGGAAATACGTGGGGATCGAATGACGCCCGTTCCTCGCCCTCCCTTCTAATCGGTGACCGGTTTTGAATGTGTGAACGCGAGACAGAACCACGACGCAGCACCAGTAAGTAACATGTTCCAATGTGTTGGGGACAGTCTACAGGTAGGAGAGGCGAGATTCTAGAATCACAAGCGATCTGGGCTAGTGCAGCCGGGGCTTGCAAAGTGGCTGCATGTTCCTGGCGGTGCCCATTTTTGCGCAGTGCGTTTTTTGTTTTTGTTGGGAGTTGACATGTGACGAGTGTAGTGAGGCTCGACCACAGGTGGGACAGGAAAACAAAAATGGATTGATTGATTAGATGTGACCACGATTGCGCCCGTGCTGCGAGAACAAAGGTGCTACAAGTAGCACGAAAAGCCTAGAACGAGATACCGAGTTATTAAAATGACGGCGCCTCGGAAAAGCTCGGTTACGGCACCCACGGGTAGCATATGTTTGCTAGGCTCTGTAATCGGAAGTTGAGGGACGAGAAAAAAAAAGTCTGCCGAAGCCGCTTGGAGCCGCTTGTGCAGGCCGGTTCCGGCAGCCACGACAATATTTCGTATCACAGAAAATGTATCGTGTTGCCATCGCTTTTGAGCGGCAAAAAAGCGCATTTGATGAATTGGCAGTGAATAAAGATGCTATTCCAAACGACATCACTCAATGGCTACTGGTACAAAGCAACTTTGGTGGCTAACACGTCGGGCAGGGCTGGCGAGCCAAATTACAACTGTCCCGGGCACGCGGGACGCGACCTGAGACCCGGCCGCTAATGAATGGCGAGTTGGAACACACAAAAAAAGCACGCGCCATCTTATCAATCAGCGAGGGCAGGCCTCTGCCGTGTTGCATTGCCGTGTCTGGGAAACGTGGTTATGAATAGCGTTTTCTAATACGGTACCCCTTTGTAAACACAGCAATGCTGTCTCTTGTATAATGACCAAATTCTGGCAGCTTTTCTTCGGTACCGGGCAGCTGGCTCAACCCCCCAAAGTGGACGGAGACAGAGTTGCGCACCCTGGTCATGCTTTGCATATCATGACTGATTGATTACTGGGTACTGGGGAGCGCTGGTGGGCTCGCACTGTGTACACTGCACCGCCAGCAGCGCTACTGACAACTAGCTGGACCTGGGCAGAGACAAGCGTGGGTGGCGCATTACTAGAAGATTGATAAGAGGAGCATAATTATAAACACACAATAAATGGCGCGACTCGCCAGCGGGATGACTGCCAACACGAACACGGGCCTGGGCCACCACACCTGAAAAGGAGCTTGGAGGATTGGTGAGGACAGCGGTGATGTGATCCATCGTGTGGCGCATAGCAAGAGAACAGAGTTTGGTATACAAAGGAAACCCCATGATGGTGCATCTCGAATTGGGTACATAATCATCACGAAGCAGTTTGGGTTGGACTGGGCGTGGCACGCAACGCTATCCCATCATCATTAGATCATGCTCTGCTAATAAGAGACCAGTCAGCGGCCTGCGCAGTGATGCCACTCTCCACACAGGGCGAGCACTGGCTCCAGAATGATCCAGGAGGCGTGTGGCGCCACCAGGTGCTAATAATTTCTTCATGTCCAATACCTACATGTACCTTTTCGCACTGTGCTGTGAACGGGACCTCCGTTAGCCGGGACACCAGTTTTTTACAGTGCAGCACCCGCACATGGGTCGCCCTGCCTGGCACGCTACTCAAAGGAAAAGCCTGTTCCCGGCCCTGGCTCGCGCTCGCCCCATGTTTCCTCCTGGTTGTAACTTGTGGCCCAACGACGACCTCGGCGGCGGCTCGCACTGTTCCGTTGAATTCCCTTTTCTACCAGCCGACACCCGTTCTCCCCCCCCGTCCCGCGACGGTTGGTGCCACCATACGCTTGTTCCTTCATTACTTTAAGATTCCCCCATCTTTCAATTGTACTTATACAACTTTGCCTCTTCTCATCTGGCATCTACCGGTTTTGCTGTCCATCTACATCACCCTTCGCAAACAGCTTATGGTACTGCATTCCAGTCCACCGAACGCGCCTACAAATTCCACTTAACGCCACCACACCACCACCCATCCCACCAAGAAAAAAAAGAGAGAGACTGCGCGACTACAACTCTGCTCTACTTCAACAACGGTTCCGCCGAAGCAACCACCCACGGCACTTTCTCGATTGTACGCCCATAATGGTTGATTCGGGACTCACCACTGCCGCCGCAAAGGCTCTGATTGCCTCCACGGGCGGTTGCGTTCCCTCGGAGCCCACCAATGCCCCCTCGGTCGCCCCGTCCCTCACCTTTTCCGACGAGTCGGACGATGCCGAGGAGCCTGCGCGCACCGAGAAGCCGCGCCAGCGTCGCGCCTCGACGAGGCTCATTGCCCAGAGCGCTCGGGACATTCAGCGCATCACTGGCGAGACCACGGCCGAGTTTGTTGGCCGCTGCTGCGGCGGTGGCTGCTGCTTGATGGGCAGCAAGCGTCCCGCCGGCGTCGAATACGTGCCCCTCGTTCTGCCCGACAATGCGGCCTTCAATTCTCTGGGCCTCAAGTTCCCCAACGAAGTTCCGGCCAAACTCTCAGGCATTGTCGAAATGCCGGCCAACAATGTCTCTTTCAAGTCGATTCCTCGCCCTCTCAGCCACCCTTCGATCCAGGCGTCTGACTCGGGCATCTCCATGGGCCCTGATGGCGAAATCTCTCCCACAGCAACTGTTGAGAAGTCAATGGAGGCCATGACGCTCGAATCACTCGACACTACCATTCAGCCACCGAAATTCGTGCAGCCGCACCCCCCCTACCACGTCTACCCTGCGAAGATTCATACTGCCCGCGAGCTCACCAAGGATGGTGCTGAGAAGCGCACGTACCATTTCGACCTCGACATTACCAACTACCCCGAGGAAGAGATCAATGACTGGAAGGTCGGCGGTGCCATTGGTGTTTTGGCCCCCAACGAAGACAGTGTTGTCGACGATGTCCTCGATCGCCTCATGGTGCCTCGTTTCGTCCGCAACAAGCAGACTCTGATGACCACCGCCAATGGCCGCTGGCCTACGGTCTGGGGTGACGAGAAGCCCCGCGAATTGGTCACCACTCGCCGCGATGTTCTCAAGTGGTGCACCGACCTCCAATCCTACCCTCCCACCAAGACCGTCTTCCGCGTTTTGGCCGAGCACGCCACCGACGAAACCGAGAAGAAGGTTCTCATGTTCCTCTGCTCCGCCCAGGGCCAGGGAAGCTTCTGTGATATCCGCACAGGACCCCACGTTACTGTGTCTCAGCTCCTGCACGCTTTCCCCAGCTCCCAGCCTCCTCTCGATGAGCTGCTGTCTGTCCTGCAGCAGCTCATGCCTCGCTTCTACTCTCTGTCCAACGACCCCCACGAGTCGTACCAGATGCGCGACCAGAAGCAGCACCGCTTGATTGAAATAGCCGTCACCGTTCATGAGACGAGTGACTGGCGCAAGGGTTCTCGAACTGGTCTCGGCTCTGGCTTCTTTGAGCGCCAGGCCCGCCGCTTCCTCGATGCGCAAGCCTCCGGCGACTCGAACCCCGAAATTTACATTCCCATGTTCAAGGGTCTCATGGCCAATCCGCTTGCCAAGGAGTTCAACTCGGACGGCCCCATGCTGCTGATTGGCGCCGGTGTCGGCATCGCCCCCTTCCGCGGGTTCGTCCAGCGCCGCCTCAAGCAGGCCAACTGCGCCAACAAGGTCTGGGTCCTCCAGGGCATTCGTGATTCCCTGGTCGACGAGATCTACAGCGGCGAGTGGGGTGTGCACGAGGAAGAAGTCAAGCGTGTCGTGCAGAGCCGACGTGGCGAGGGACGCTACGTCCAAGAAGAGGTCCGCAACCAGGCCGATCTCGTCTGGTACATTGCCAACGCCGTCGACGGCCGCGTGTTTGTCTGCGGTAGCTCCAAGGGCATGGGCGAAGGTGTCGAGGAGGCTCTCGTCGACGTCGCCATGTCCAAAGGCAACCTGGAGCGCGAGGAAGCCCATAACTTCTGGAACCTCAAGAAGGAGGCTGGCCAGTACATTGCCGAGACGTGGTAATTATTTTCAGCTGCGAGTTGGTGTGTTGTAAGAGTATATGGCGAAGATTTCTCCTTCTCTTATTTCTCTTTGTCCCCTTTCTTTTCATCGTCATCAAATACCTATTTCATACGGCTCAGTTTTGATTGGCCGGCGCGCGGGTTCAAAAAAATAAGAAGAGCAACTGCGCAAGCGATTCGGCTCACACACCCCCGAGGAGAAAAATTAAAGAAACAATTGTTAGAGATTTATATGGAAGCATCATGGGCACAATGGCGTTTTGTACTTTTTTTTTTATTCATTCGCGAATGATTTATTCTTGGGCATTTTTAACATTATTTCTATGTATAACTGGGACAGATTGTTTCTTACAGAAATGACTCTGGAGGCATGTAGTTTCAAGGATGAGCAGGATTTTATCGAGTATATAGGAGACAAATGCGTCTCGTCCGTGCGAAATTGACTATTGGAGATTTCAAATATTGAAAGCTGCTATTGCTCGTGAATACGAATCGTAATGTGAAATGTAATGGTGCTTATTATTGGGTTCTATAAGGAACAAAAAGTGCTATGGAATCGCAAGATCTCCAAACTAGAAGCCGCCATGCAGGCCATGACACCGCTTCCGTTCCATCGCCTCCGCTACTTTTATCGTACATTGTACCTGTGTATGCAACTCCTGCAGCCTCTCCGTGTTTATTCCGCATTCACGCGACCTAGAGCCTGTCCCATCTTGACCGTCTGGCCCTTGTCCACCTTCCACTCCCAGCCCTTCTTCTCCGCGTCACCCTCACCGCCAGCACCCGTCGTGGGCGCCTCAAACACGAGCACAATGGTGCTGCCGAGCTGAAAGCCGCCCATTTCCTCGCCGCGACGGAGAGCGTGGCCGTGGAGCACGGGACTAGCGGCCTCGTACGTGGCCTCGGCGAAGCCCGAGTAGGCCTCCCCCCGCTGCGCGGCCTCGTCGGCGGCGAGGTCGGCCGCCGTGTCCGTCGTGAGGCTGTTGGTGCGCAGCTCGCGGTCAAAGTTTACCTTGATGGAGCCGACGTTGGTGGCGCCGACGGGGACGTAGCCGAAGAAGCCCCAGCGCCAGCGGCCGAGCAGCACGACGCGCTCGTTGAGCGTGAAGAGCCCCGGGAGGGTGCGCTGGAGGTAGGGCGACACGCTGTAGAGCTCGCCGGCAAAGTGGCGGCGGCGCTCGACGACCCAGTTGGTCGGCGAGTGGAAGCGGTGGTAGTCGCCCGGCGCGAGGTAGATGACGGCGTAGTAGAGCGACGTGGCCTGGTCGCGCGGCAGGATGTCGTACCACGCCCGCTCGCCGAGGGCCAGGTCCGCGCGCACCTCGGAGACGGCGCGCTGGGACGACTGCGTGGACTGGTCCTCGACGGCGCCGGTGCGATTCGCGGCGCCGCTGCTGCTGCTGTCGTTGTCGGCCTGGCCGGAGAGGAAGTCGGGCAGCGTGTAGGAGATGCCGTTGACGCGGGCAAACTCCTCCTCTTGACCGATGGCATCGTCGGCGCCTTCATGCTCGCGCGGCTTGGGCGTGCTGTCGCCGCTGCGGATAGACGACGCGCTGGAGATGCTGGGGCTGGGCGTGTGCTTCCCGAGCAGGGCGTCGACGGTGTAGGTCATGCCCTTGACCTGCTCAATGTTGCCGCCGTCAATTTGCCCGAACTGCAGGATTTTGCCGTCAGAGGGCGAGAGCAGGACTTGCGGATCGGGGTCCAGAGGTCGCGAACCGGCCTTGAGTGTGCGGTAGAAAAAGGCGGCTAGGTTGGGGTACACGTGTAGATCGGGTTCAGAGACTTCGGAAAGGCTATGACATTTGTTAGGTATGCGGCCGGTGATTGCCTGTGTCAATGAACGTACTTGACTCCAAAGACCCAAGAGTATAGCTTAAATCCAGGTACGCGAAGGTAGTATGGTATCGTCAATTCGTTGAACTTGCCCCAGAGGCGAGAGATGGCCTTGAGAGGTAGAGTTGACATGACTTGAACTTGCCTGGCACCACGTGTTAGCTGTCATCCATACGCCTAGTTCCAATTGATATCACTGTACCATGGCCCCTCCGGTGTGATTCTTTGTCGACGTTTGGGCTTGTCGCCGTTTTCTTGCTTCTCACGCTCTCGCGCCTGGACCTTGTAAAACTGGACAAAGCCCAGGAAACCCACGCCGAGGCCGACGGGGATGTGATACCACGTAACCTTGCTGTTGCGGAGGGCTTCGCCCAGCCGCTGCGAGAAGCGCGGTCGCTGGCCGCCCGACGGGCCGCCCGACGAGAAGTCGCGAGTTGTGCTGGGCGTGCGCGGCCGGAGCGAAGCCGTCGAGGGCCGTCGCGAGCCCGCGCTGGCGCATTGCCGCCGCAGAGGGCTCAGAGCTTTGCCCCGTACGAGGCGCGCGGTGCCGAAGCCGAGTGTCGCTGCCATTGCCACCAAACACAGCCAGAGCTTGGTGTTTGGTTTTTCGGTGGTTAGGGTGAGCATAGAAAGCTCCGCAAAAGCGATTCTGCGCGCGCGGGGGTGTGGTGCTCTGGGGCGCCGCGCGGGACGTCACCAGAAGTGTAAGCTGCCCTGCACTAACACAGGCCTAAGTAAAAAAAGCCTGTCAAGGTGGGAGCGGCATGCGCTTGGTCGCCAGAAAGGACGGGACGGTGCGTGATAACCAAGTTTTGAGACGAAGAGCCGCAGGACGAGAGTTTGTGTGCTTGCAGTGTCATGAATTCCTCAGCCGAAGCAATTTTGCATCCCTAATAATATCGCCATCACAAGCCCCCTGTAAATAACTCGACCGAGGTATGCACAATTCATTATAATTATGCTTACATAAATTGCATCATGTCTCTCCTTGTGCAGACGCTAGGCCAGAAATGGCAGCCCACTGTAATTTTTCCCCCAAGGTGCTCAAAGTTGTACATGGCGCCCTGAGGCCTAGCGCTACGGGACGCCCGCAGCTGCGGGTACGTACCCCAGCCCAGGCCGATTTCAAAGCCACCGTGGAATCTCCAAGCTGTCCAGAACTGTCTGCAGCCACAAAGCAACCTCTTTCTTGTGTCACATCTCGCCGCCGTCACGCACTGACAACAACTTTCTTTTTCCTAGGACCATCCTAGATTCTCGTTCGACACGGGCCACTCATCTATCTTTCCGATCCTGCACCTGAGCGCGCTGTTTGGCTGATCTGCGCATCATCCACGTCACCGACTAAGACTCTCTCGCCTTCCACCCACTCGATTGCCAACTGTACTCGATACAGAACAAATACACCGAATTTCTTCCTTCTTTCCGCTTCCAAGGCGGCATGCCAGGCGGATTCTTCAGCCATGGCTTCGCAATCCGCCAGCAATGATGTTGCTCCCGAGCAAATAAGCATCAACCTCCAAATCGTCTCGCCCTCCGTGGGCGTCAACCGACCTCTGCATTTCCCGACGACACCGGCCTCGACATCAATCAAAGCGCTCAAGGGGATGATCCGCGATGTCCTCCCTTTAAAGCCAGCCGACCATAACCAGCGCCTCATATACCGGGGTAAGGCCCTTCTGCGAGACGAGGAGACCCTACTCGACGTCTTTGGCGCAGAAAGTCTCCGGACCGCCGACCAGCACACGATTCATTTAGTCCTTCGAGATGTCGATCAGCCTCCGGCTCCTACTCCGACCTCTGCCGCCAATGCGCAGAATGGTAGCAACTTGCCACGACCGGTAGCGAATTTCTTAAATCACCTGGGTGCTGGTCTGGGGAGAGCCCCGGCAGAGGGTGCTGCTCCTCAAGCCGCCCAACCAGGCCAGCCAAACGTGCAACCGAGAATGCCCTCGCCTGCACCACTTGGCCAGCAGCTGCCACCGCCCGCTGCGGCTGCCTTCCAACAGCAGCACCAGCAGCTTACCAGCTGGCTGAACCAGGTCCAGCGGGAGGCCATGACCCGAGCCGTCAACCAGAACCAAAGAGGCCGAGCACAGGCAGGGATGCGAGGAGTTGCGGACCCGGCAAGAGATCCGAGCAGTCGCAGAGGCAGCCCGGCACCTACGCATACGATATACCGCGAAACGCAAGGACCGAACGGTCGAAGCTATCACATGGAGAGCGTGATTCGCAACCCCACGACGGCGGGCAACCAGAATGGAGCCTACAGTGTCGCGGACATCCAGAACATGGTGCGCAATGCCGATTCCTCCCAGGGCGCGGCCGCTGCAGGCATAGCCATGCAGCGTACTGCGTCTGGGGCATCAGTGCCGCTCAGGTCTGCGCCCAGCATTCTCAATATGGCCTCGGCACCTCAGCAAGGGTCGCAGCCTAGACAAGGCCTCGAGCTATACCTGCTGTCCTCCCCCGAGGGGCCTCGTGGCATCTTGATTAACAACTCTACTATGGAAACCTTCTACACCCCAAGAAATACCACACCTGCGCCAACTGCTACGACACCACGAAGGCAAATGACAGTTCGCGAGTTCCTTTTATCGCCACCTGACGAAGACGACCAAGACCTACACGCTTTCCAGAACGTTATCCAGAACGTTTTCCCGAACGAGGCTTTCCAGAACAATGCTTTCCGGAACAACGCTTTCCAGAACAACGCTTTCCAGAACAACGCTTTCCAGAATGTTGGTGGCGAGGTACCTGAAATCCACAGACGGAACCTTTTCAACCGATTCCCTAATCAAAACCAAGCTCCAGCGCAGGCACCCATAGCACAGCCTCTTCCTGCTATTCCGCCTCAAAATCCACACGCTGCTCAGGCTGCTGTTCAGCCTCTACACGCGGCTAACCCTATGGCTGGTTTTGGCCAGCTTCTCCTCGGCTTGGCTCCTCATTTCTGGAACATATTGAGACTTGGGTTCTTTGTATGGATATTTGTCGGAGAGGGGTCGAGCTGGACTAGATGGTTCATCGTAGTTGCAGCGGCCATCTTCATTTTTGTTCTTGGTACAGGTGCCTTGAATGGCATGGGCGAACACTTTTGGCGACCCATGGTGCGCCATCTTGAAAGCCTTTTCCCAACCATTGACAGGCCGAACCAACGACAGCCTGTCCCTGCTGCACAGCCCGAGATGGATCCGGCGAATATGGCTGCACGTCTTGTCGCAGAGCGAAATGAAAGACGGCCGTGGTTTTCTGAACAAATGCGCCGGCTGGAGAGGGCCGGATTACTGTTCTTGGCTAGCATTGCTCCTGGTGTGGCAGAGCGACACATTGCGAACCTAGAAGAAGAAGCCCGAAGAGAAGAGAGACGCAGGCGAGAGGCAGAAGAAGCAGCGGCCGCGGCTGCTCGGGAAGCCGAGAGGCAAGCCAACGAGAACAGCCAAGAGGAAGTCACAGCTGAGTCTTCCCAGCAAGGAGCAACACGTGCTATAGAGAACAACCGCGAAGAGGCTCCCGCAAGGGAACCGCTTGTTGCATTGTAAATTTGTTGAGAAAGCTCTTGTATGATGCACATATGATTTTGATTGGATTCACATAAGCGGGCGTACTACAATAGGCAGAAAAATTGTACAGGAGGAGTCTGGGATAACTTAACATTCTTATTACCAAAGCTGTAGATGGCTTGAATTTTCTAGAGAACACTAGTTAGACGCATCCGCTGTAAAGCATTTAAAAAATAGAGGCGATTTATTGTTCCAATAACTGGTATTGAAGTAATGCAGCGACAGCTTATCTTATCAGCGGGCTGTCTGGCGTGACAGCTCTGGTGGCGGATCACCTACGCAATGCCGAGTTCCCACCAGCAGCAGGCAGCTCTTGCATTCGACAACGCTCAAGTCTGGTTAGGTTTGACGACGACAAATTTTGGACCGAAGCTGCGCAACTTCATTCTCGGAACATTAAAAAACTGCGTCATCTGCTATACACATAAACAACGACCATGAGCGGGGGATGGAATACAAGTTAGTTCAAGCTCTGACTGTCAATTCCGCACTTCGCTAACCGCGGGCACCTTGCAGTTGAATCCGATGCGGTACGCCGAAATGTACGAAATCTACCGGAAGCCACGCTAACTTGCGACTAGGGTGTTTTCACCTCGCTGATCGAGAACCTGGGTGTCAAGGATATCCAGTTTGAGGAGCTCCTCACGCTGGACCCTTCAGAGCTGCTGGCGCTGCAGCCCGTCCACGGCGTCATCTTCCTCTTCAAATACCCGACCGACAAACCCTACGCCACACCCGATGGCCCCCTCGACGGCACCTTTGACCAAGCGGCCTCGGAGAAGCTCTTCTTCGCCGCGCAGACGATACAAAACGCATGCGCCACGCAGGCGCTGCTCAGCGTACTGCTGAACCAGACCGGCGAAGGGTCTGCGTCCACTGACGGCCCCGCGGTCGACATTGGCGAGAAGCTGCGCGACTTTCGCGAGTTCACCATGGTGCTGCCGCCCGAGTTCCGCGGCGAGGCGTTGAGCAACTCGGACCTCATCCGCGAGGTGCACAACAGCTTCGCGCGCAGCAACCCGTTTGCCGACGAGACGCAGCGCGACCCCAACGCCGAGTCCGAGGACGCCTTCCACTTCGTCGCCTACACGCCCATCGACGGCACGCTGTACGAGCTCGACGGCCTGCAGCCTGCGCCCATTGCGCACGGCGCCTGCACGCAGGACCAGTTCCCCGCCAAGGTGGTCGAGGTGCTGCAGCGCCGCGTCGCCCGCTACGAGGCGACTGAGATTCGCTTCAACCTGCTCGCCATGTGTCGGGACCTGCGCGTACGGGCGCGCGAGTTTGGCGACGATGAGCTGCTGGAGCGCGAGGAGCGCAAGCGTCGCGAGTGGCGCTTCGAAAACGCCCTGCGCAGGCACAACTTTGTCGGCTTCGCGGGCGAGGTGCTCAAGGGCGTGGCGGGCGACCGCATACGCGCCGGCGGCGAGGACGGTGTCACAAAGTGGGTGGACGAGAGCTTGGAGAGGAGGAAGACGGCGGAGAAGGCGCTGCGCGGCCGAGGCGGCGGCGACGGCGACGTGGACATGAGCTAAACGAGAGACGGAAAGGCGGTTTTTGCTACGATCATGACAATATACCCACTTTGTTGTCCTATTATCATTGCTCACTGACATACGGAAGCTAGGTATCAAAATAATCCGTTCAAAATATGCGTTCATGAGATAATGCTATCTACGATGCGTCATCATAAAATTTCCTACAAGAACCCTGTACGCCCAGTAAATCCACTAATTGCTGTGCCCTCAAAATTTCGGCAGTATTCTCAATCATTTAACACTCTTCCTGTTTTCTTTTCATCACATTGTCAAGATCACTCGAAACCCTTTTTCCTCACCAACATTTTCATCGAGACAAGCGGTTCATCTGCTCCGGCGTCGGCCGCGACAGGATCGGCTGCTCGGCCACCGTCGCCGACTCCTCCTTGCCCGACGAGCGACCGTGCGAGTCGGCCGAGAAGGACACGACGCGCTCCTGCTGCGGCGAGTGAAACTCGGGTATGCCGGCGGGGGTGGCCGCGGCGGAACGGAGGACCGACTTGCGGCGGCGCTGGCGGATAGCGCGGACGAACCACGGGGGCTGCCCGGTGCCCTTCCAGGTCCAGTACTCCTTGAGGTCGTACTCGCGCGGCTCGTAGCGGCCGCCCGAGATGCACACGACGGCGCCGATGAGGCCGTTGAGCATGGTGTAGACGAAGATGCCGCTGGACGCATGTTAGTAGAGTTGAATTTATTGAGGGCGGGGGAAGAAAAGACCTACGCAATCAGGCCATAGGCAACGCTGTAGCTGAAAGGGATGAATGTCAGGACCACAAACGAAGGCAGAACGTCGCCAATGTAGCGCCAGTTGATCTGGGTAATCTGTCGAATCATCATGCAGCCGACCTGAAACACGTTAGTCTGTGATACATTGTATATGAAGCAATGCAAAAACTTACCAGGATTAAGGTGCAACCTGTGGCCCATGGCGGGATGGAAGCAAAGATTGGCGCAAAGAAGACGGCGACGATGAAGCACAGTCCCGTCACAATCGCCGTCAGCCCCGTGCGTCCACCCTCTGCAATTCCGGCTCCGCTCTCTATGAAAGCCGTGACAGGAGACGAGCCAAACAGTGCCGCAATGGAAATGAAGGCCGCGTCGGTGCAGTAGGCAATGGTGGAGCGCGGGAAGTCGCCGTCCTTGTCGACGACGCCGCAGAAGCGCACCATCGAGTACAGCGTGGCGGTGGCGTCGATAATGTCCACGTAGAGAAAGGTGAAGAGAGCGAGAGCAAAGTGAGAGCCACTGGTCTGGATGCCCCATTCGAGCTGGTTGGCCACGCGGCTGAGCGGGTGCCAGGCGACGACCTGCTTGAAGAACTCGAAGCGCGAGTTGCCTTCATCGGTGTCGGGAAAGTACGTAACAGCAGTGCTGCGCCTAGAATCGTTAGATGGATATGATGTGGGACAGGGGATAAGCGAATAGCGACTCACGGCCAAGAAACGATAGAAACCAAGGCGATGCCCATCACTAGAGCATACTTGATTCGATATGCCATTAGAAAGGCTGTCAGGATGCCACCGCAAAAGACGGCAAGCCAAAGCTTCAACAGTTAGCTCTCTTCATTTTATCGCTTTGTAATAAATGCCTACCTTGGGGTTCGACATTTGACCTGAGGTGCACGTGCCGCTGTTTGGGTCGAGGAGCTCTGCCGGACAGCCTCCAAGAGTGAGTGGCGAGGCACGACCACCACCAGTGATGGCTCCTATTCCAGAAGAATACGACAGTCCGACCTCTGTGAGAAGGAAACCGATGCCGACACCAGTGGCTGTCTTCAGCGTCGCCGGAATAATCTTGACGAGCCATTGCCGCATACCAGTCAGCGCGAGGAGGATGAAGATGAAGCCTTCGATGAAGATGGCAGTGAGGGCAGTGCGATACGGGACAGAGCCACTACCATTGACGCCAACCACTTGGAATGCAAAGTAGGCGTTGAGGCCCATACCCGGACTTGAGGGCTGTTAGTAATAGGAAAGTAAAAGAATTTCGAGACAGGTCAAGCATACGCAATTGCGACTGGAAGGTTCGTGAGCAGACCAAAGACCAGAGATGCCATGCCGCCAATAGCAGCAGTCGCCGTAACTAGATCGCGTCGCACCTCTGACAAAGTTAGTAGAGCGTAACGAAACGTCGCAACGTTTCTTACCTTCTTTGCAAGCTGCAAACTCCGGAATGCTATCGCATTGGTGCTTATTGGCTAGGCTACATTCACATGTACCGCCGGTTTGGGAGAGCATGGAGGCCTCGGCCTTGTCAGTGTATTTGTCGCGACCGGCTAACTGGAATACTTACATTGACGGCGATGATGTACGCCATCGTGGCGAAAGTAGTCAGACCGGCGCGAACTTCGCGAAAGGCTGTCGCGCCACCAATCTCCTTGGGCTGGATCTATTAGTTGTTGTTTTCAATGGTCGACCAAATTGCGCTTACATGTCCGCTACCGGAGAGGTGAAAGAAGTGACCGAAGCGGGAGGCGGAGATCCATTCGTCGGCCAAATCGCAAAAATCGCGTAAACCACAAAACTTGGAGCGCCTAGCAGCAGGCTCGTGGGATTCCATCACGAATTCATCATGGCTTGGTTGCGACATGGCGGCGACGGGCAGTAAGGCGATGCTTGGCTATACACAAGCGCGAGCGCGTGCAGACGGCCGGAGGGATAAAGTTGCTGAAAGAAGAAGGTTCTGGTTTCACAGTGATGATAAAATAGAAAATGAACGAAATGTGTAGAGGAGGCCGGGTGTTGTTGTGTTTTCGCACAAACGAGCGAACGAGTGATGTCGGGATAGAAAGATGAATAATACGGCCGAGGCAACCAAAGCAACGGAAGACTTCACTGCCAGCAAATTAAAAATTGATAAGATGAGCCATGGAAAGCGGGGTAAGGAGTGTCTGCCAGCTGGCAAAGAAAACGAACGGCCCGTCTGCGTTTTTGGCGACGGTAGAGCGTGAGTTGGAGGGCAGAAGACGAGACGGCCGCAGGAGGAGTCGCAGCAAAACTCGATAGACTCGTGTGCCTCAGCAAGTCTAGGACTAGATGTGATGGGAACAAAAAACCCATGGTATTCTGCGAAAGAAAGTCGCACACGGAAGCTGCTCCTTTTACTCGTCTCTGCCGTGCACCCGCGACCTGCTGTCCCCTTTGTACGATGCATCTGATCACTAGAAACAGATCCTGCCGGGCAAGTGCCTGAGCGGAACGCATCAACAAATCCTTCACCATGGCAAAGTACCATATTTTTGTTTGGAATAGTCCGAGCGTGCATGACGGCTATTCGATCAAACGGACGTGCAGGATCAAGCTGAGCTCCAACGACCGGTTCATGCACCACCTAGTCCGATATGCAGCCACTGGCTTGGCCTTCAAGCTTCCTCGTTTGCGCCACACGCCGAATCTCCAAGCCCAGGTAGCTGCGCGACCACCAATTTCTCACATCCAATATTGGTACGACTCGTGTCGCAGGGCACAGCTGTCCATTCAGGAACCCAGCAAGCGCCGGCATGTTGTTGCGTACGAGGCTCGCTTGCCCTACGCAATGGGAGGTGCTCCGGCGGCTGCCCGCATGAAGGTCGGAAAAAGAAACTGCTTTCGGCAATTCACTTGACGACAGAGTTTTGACTAATGCGTACCACGTCGGCGTGATTCGTGCTACATTCGTCAAAGTTATCCCATTACCCGACGTGCGACAAAGCACGGTGTACCATGTGCTCCCAGCGGCGGCTGAAGAGGCAGCCGAATCGAAAAGATGGAAATTGCCCAGGACCACCGAAGCAAACATACATCGTAGTGTCGTAGCAGTCTTAGCCCAGTGGCGATGTCTGGCAAATCCAGCCACGATCTCGGGAGAAGTGGTGGCGCCCGTCCAAGGCTGGCGCTTACGTTAAATCACATCTGTAAAGGATGTCAGCACGATGCGCTGGCAAGATTCAATTCTCGTATGCGATATGCAACAAGTGAAGGAGCCCCCATCTTTTTGTTTGCAAACGTACCGCATCGACCACTTGTGGCTGTGCCAGGTGAGATGGAACTCAGCAGCGCGGCAGCTTTCCGGACAGGGAAACAAAACAATATGCAAAGGTCGAGAGAAGGTGCAGTAAAATGGAATGAAATAGCTTGAGAAGAAATAAAAACAGAAAAGTTAATAGACCGCATGGAAAACGCAGAGTATATGAAACTGGCCCGTTTGCAGGGGAGCCTTCTGCTCCTGCTACCGCCCGTCGGCAATTTCGCAGCTACCTGTCCTGTACCATGATTACATCAACCAAATACAATCTCATGTTCCCTTAACCCACACTTCAGATTCAGCTGAGACGATCAAAACTCGTAACAGCCACGCTGCCTTGCATCGGCGTGGCAGCCCCCGGGTGGCTGCATCTGCTGTGACGGCATCCTTCTGTACCGTGCCTATTTCGACAGCGAATCCTGCAAAGGTTCTTCCGCAACGGTTTCTGCTGCATCCTGACATCAACATCAACGTTTGATCTCCGAAGCGAAGTTGCCATCATATTGCCCGAGTTCGCCATCGTCCGAGCTCTGCTAAATCCATCAACTGCTACTTGGTCGATTTCCGACCTCGCCTTTTTCTCTCCCAAGAGAATCCAATATCCCAGCAATCAATTTCGCCAGCACCCTGCTCAATTAGGAAAAGAGTCCCTTGCCGCTGTTGTGGCACTTATGACCCCGCTGCAGCGACGGCAGCGCCGTGGCGAGATCTAGACGATTTCTCCTATCCAACCACCGTTCCCGGCACCAAGCTACATCCCGACAAGAATACTATCCTGATTCATTCATCTGCACGCGGCCATAAAAGATGTGGGATGTAATATGGACCGACCCAGACAAGGAGTTGGTTGGAGAACACCGGGCAAAAAAGTGTCGCCTCAAGGATGACAAGGAACAGAGTAGCATCCGTTCGGGAAGGAATTCCGCTGCCACCTCTTCATCTAATTCTTCTTCGGAGACGCCTTTTAGTTTTTTTCGGGCTAGGAGCGCCAAAAAAGCCATCGCACTAAAAGAAAAGGAGGCCAACCGCTCGCCGTCTTTTTCTGGACTCGCTACTCCAAGCCTTACCTCGACTCTTTCGCCGTTTTCGCAAACGTTTGACTCTTCGAGTCGACGCAGCTCGGGAATGATTACAACTGCACCGACGTCGCCGAACAAAGACGGCTCCGAGGCCCTCTTTTCTGGTAGCGATCGAGACACGTTTCCGTCTTTTGATGGTAAGTCCCCAAGTTAAAGTATCCGGCGCAATTATTGACAATTTGTATATAGAATGTCTTTCTCAGTCTTTTGGAAGTATCGATTCCGCCTCTGTGCACCCGACAAACTCCTTCAAGGACGGTACTGGCGGCGAGCCTCCCAACATTGCAGCCCTTATCCAAATGCTTGGAGACTTGCCACCACGAGTAGACCTCCAAGACATTCCAAGATCCGCCAGCAGCGACACAAGAATATTCAGCATGTTCAAAGGTCGCAGCGAAGAAAAATCATCCATCAGTACCCCGTTAGCCACTGCGCCCAAATCACCGACGTATGCCCCCCAATCTTTTAACTGCAATGTGAGATCCGAATCTAACAAATTTCAAGTCCTGGCCGTGTATTCTCTTCAGAGGACTTACCTGAATCGCCGGTAGTTCTTACACCACCGCCCAAATCGCCTCGTCGACCCACGCCGCCTCTTTTGGGGATTAACAACCTGGCTGCCTGGCGTACTCCTTCGCAATGGAGAGGCCATGATGCCAAAAGAGCCAAAAAGTTTGTGCAGATCACCTTCAAAAGCTCAGAAGATGAATCTGATGTCCAAACCGAGACATTTGCTGCTTCGGATACGATCCTGAGCGTTGAGTCGGCTGCGGGGGCCTCGACGGCTATGATATTGGCAAAAGTCAAGCAGGTTTGGAATAGCAACTCTGACGACAGCAAAATAACAAGTCCAGAGAGCTCCAAACAACACTGGATGCTGTCCTTACTGCATGGTCTAGGTTATATAACGTATCCAGACCTTGAAAACGCTCGCGTCACAGCACTTCCCGCGGCAGCGTCGGTCATGCTGCTATACGAGTCTCAAGGTAAATTTGCCCCTTGTTGTTATTGAAAGTCGCGCTAATAAATTGAAGCGTACGCAACGTACCTCAGTACTTTCCATACTGGTACACAAGTGTACCACCTAACATGGGAGAGCGGAAGTGGGAGCTGGTCACACAATATCCAGCCAGTACAAGCACCACCCATCGAGGCGACGTGTTTCCCGGTTGCGACGCGGCAAATCCAGACTGTTTATTCTTTCTCATTGCCATCAAATTGCCCCTACAACCTTGTACCCAACGTACTGAGCGGTGTTTACAAGTGTTTGAAGCCGGGAGGAACCTTCAGAGTGACGATCATCGATCCACTGCCATGTGCCGAAACCTTGGGACACAAGCTTCGAGCTTGGATGGAAAGACATCTTTTCCCCAACCTAGAGAAAGATTCTAGGTGTCTAGAGCCCAGTCGACTTTTCCCGAGACTGCTTGGTGAAGCTGGTCTGAGGGGCAAGGGTAGTCGGCGTACCAAGGTCAAGTTTTTCGCTCTGCAGGAGAATGCTCGTGGCGGCGAGTATCATGATCCAGACCCCAGCATTAAGAGGCTGTACCAAGAGCGGCAAGACAAAGCTGAGCTGCGAAGCTTGGTTGGGCGCATGTTTTGGATGGAAGTTTGGGGTCAGTATGTCACGCCGCCTAACACCTGGTGGTGGGAAGATGCCGAATGTGTTACAGAGTGTCGGCAGCTCGGTACATTTTGGGAATATCACATCATTGACGCTGTCAAAGCCGAGCAGAGTGTGTCTGAGACTATTTTGTGAGCGGCACTGATGTATGCATATGTGGAGGCTATTTCTCATTTACTAGCGCAAATGTTTTACCCTGTCGCGCTCAGTTGATCACGACCATTGTCAATTTTGTTCCGAGCACAAATTTAACCTTAGCTAACATGAAATTATTACAAATGAAACTTTAATTTGAACTACGATGTGATTCTTCTTTACCGCCCTGCACTACCTCTGTGTGCCGCGACCAGCGTGACGCGTCCGACTCTGGGATTGCGTGCGCCCGGGGCTTCATCAGGCACAGCGATGATCGACTTCGCCACAGTACCTGAATGTCTCTCTGCTCCTGAAAAATCATCCACTTGCAAATTTCAGGTGCAGATAGACGTGTAACGCTGCGGCGGATAAATGTGGACAACTGCCATGATTCAACACCCCGGCCAAACTGCCCCAGAGCGCGCAGCAGGCAAGCCCACTGGGCGGCAGGGGTTCACCTGCGCGCGCATTGACATATAACGGGCTGGCCTATAACAGGACGGAGGAGGGTCGACTGTCAAAAGCCGACAACCGGCGTGCCGGCATACCTGCTTGGCTGCTACTCCGTACTCCGTACTTATTTCTCTTGGCTTGGGGATTGCAATGGCTGTCCTGGCTGACGATCGCGGATCTGGCTTGGCCACCATGGTACTCATCGTAGCGTGGAAATGAAGTCTTGGACATTGGCTGTTATCAGTCTGTGGCTAAATAAGAGAAAATTACACTAGAAAACTAAAAAGTATAGAAGAATGTAAGAAATATGTACATGAATGAAGTGACACAGCAGTTGTGTTGAAATGTCCTGTATATCCTAGTGGAGACTCTTCAGCATCGAAGTCATCCACGAATCGAAAATAAGCGAGCAAAAGAACAATTTGACATGATTTAATAATAGAGCGAAGAAACAACAGTTTCGAGAAGAAAAGACGTAGCCGGAATGTCATGCGCAGCTAGTGGCTTCCACCATCTGCAGAAGTGGCGCGACTTGTAGAGAGCTCCGTGGCGCTCTCGGTATCGAATGGCTTCGAGGGTGGCTTGGTCTTTGATGAAAGGAAGCCAGTGCTGAATTTGCGACCAGGAAGCCCAGACATGGAAGACGACGGATAATGCGGTGGTCCCGCACGACTCGAGGGGATGCCGCTCACGAGTTCCGTCACGTCTGGCCCCTCGCCGTGGCGAAGATCGTGCAGCAGATTCTTGCACGCCGACCACGACGTCACGGCATAGATGACGGCGTTCCAGAACCCTTGCAGAGGGAGCACAAACGCGCTCATAAACTCGAGCGCGACGCTGACCTGGTTCTTGTGGATGACCGAGTACACGCGGTTGGCGCTGGACGGGATCCACGTGATGAGGATGGCCGTGAAGAAGAGGATGGAGCACTTGGTGTACGACCATGCCGCATTATTCAGTTCATGGTTGCGACGGCGGTGCGGGTTTGGCACGCGGGGGACGCGCGGCGGCGGCTGCGGCCGCGTCGTGAAGCTGCTGATCGGCTGGGCGACCGGCTTGGCGAGGCCGCCGTCCTCGCGGCCCTGGATGGGCAGGCCGACGTCGACGGACTGCGCCGACGCGACCGACTGCGAAGTGACGTGGATGGAGTAGGCACGCGTGGCCTCGTCGCGCAGCGGCCTCGGCTGCGCGCTGATTGCGGTGTGCCGACCGAACGGAGTGGTGGTGGCTCCGTCAGCGGTGTCGATGGCCTCGCTGGTGACTGTGACTTCGGTGGTGCGCACCGAGTAGTGCGCGTCGCCGTTGACGGAGAGGGGGTCGGGGTCGGACGACTGGAAGTCGCGCAGCTGCTTTCGCTTTTCGTAGATTGTGCGCCCGGCGCGGATGTAGATGAAGAATGTGACGACAATGACGACCCTGAGGATGGAGGTTAGCTTTGGTGGTCAGGCGTGAGCGAGCGAGAGGACCGGCTTACCAAACTGGACCATAGAAAGATGCAATGCGCCAAATGTCCCATTCTGCAGAAATCCAGCACCAGAGAAGGGCGTTGCCGTACACTCTGACGCCATCGGAGTCTTTGACAAAGATGAAGATGAAGGCCGGGATCATTGGCACGCCATAGCAAAGTACTAGATACGGAATTTCCATCCGCCTCAGGGCAATAGCGTCGAATTTAAAGTAAAATGTCAAATAAACATTGACAGCCATGGCCAATGTCCAGAACGCATCCGCGGGCATGAACCTGTCCAGCCAAATCGTGTTAGCGTTTGTCCGCGCTCGCAGCCTTGGAGTAGTAATACTTACATCTGAATAAGAAAAGCCTGGAATTGGCATCCGGCAGAGAGAATATCGCCCAGATACGCACGCGACATGAGCGTGCCGACATTCGTCATCATGTTGCCAAACGAGGCGTAGAAGACGAGCCGGTTGATGGGCTTGTGGAACGCGCTAGACGTGCAAAACGTGGCGATGATGAAAAGACACCCAACCAGAGACAGGACAGAGCAGCCTCGCTCAATGGCACTGACGGCCGAGAGCTGCCCCTCGGTAAGCGTGGCGGGCATGTTGATGTGCAAACGGTGAACGGGAAAACGGAGAGCAAACGGGCGTTGTTGACGAGGAGGGTTAGGCCAAGAAAACCTTCAAGCGACTCAACAAGTCATGCCAGAATAATAAAAAAGAGATGTAGATCGAATATAAATACAAGGATGGGTATAATGGAAAAAAGAACCGAGATGAAGGAATGAGAACACTTTAAAAACGAGTGTTTGTGTTGTGTGTTTTGGAAAGATATCGTGCATTCAATCTGGGGGTGTTTGGTGGAGTCGGGGGTGGGCTATATGTACTTGGATGCTATCTCGAGGAGAAGCCTTTTCTGTCCAGTTGGCTGTCGCAGATCCCCTCTTCATAGAACGAGTATTTGATCTGTTTTATTAATTAAAAAAAAAGGTCGACTCGCCCGCCTCTGTAGCCGAGTCAAAAGGGTGGTCCGTGGACAGGGCAAGACATGAAATATCCCAGGCTGCGGTGGACCTGGCCTTTGCAGATGGCGTTCTGCCAGCGATCAGAGCGCGATAATTAATATATCCCTACGCGAAAGAGAAAAACGCCTCCAAATGCATGCATATCCTACCTTTAAGCAGAGATGATCGCCTGCCCGGCAAGCTACGATGTGGCTCGCATGTGAACAGCAGCCTCTCCTCGGTCACTGCCCTCCTTCCGCCCCTGAACTCGAATAACCTGACACCTTGTCCGATAGATGCACAGGGATTACATGACGCCTCATTGGTGGTAGGCGCACACCGTTTTATGCAGATTTTGGGCTCCCAACGGGGGGAGGAGGACGCACCCTCGATGACTCGCGCCTCGGTCTCTCGGCTGCCTACGGCCACAACCACTTCAACTCTGCGGGTCGTCGCATCTAAAACACCGAGGGAAAAAATCAAAACAAGAAATAAAAAGAGAAGACGTGATTACGGAGCGGTGATGATTTTTTTCTTTTTCCTGGTCCATCTCCTGCAGACGCGGCCGAGACACTTTTTCTGGGGAAGACCCTCGTCTCAGGCACGCGCCCCGGGTCTCTGGACCACCGAACCCTCCTCCTCTCTCCTTGAACCAGGGGAGCGAGAAAACGACAGCTGCCGATCCCAGAGAATCCATGCATGGAAGCACCATGTTCCGAAGCACCAGGCTTCCGAAGGCAGACCGTTTGAACAAGCGTCCTTCTCGAGTCTGCCCCTGTCCACTCCATTTAATTCCATGGCGACACGCAGCTGGCGGATCAGATCATCCTCTCGTTCAGATATCAAAATGTTGATCCAAAAAAAAATGTTCCGCTTAGGACAAGTGCCGAGAAAGACTCCAGGTTCGGACCTTAGTTCATCCTTCAATCTGATCTACTTGGCAGCAAAAAAAAAAAAGCGGCCAGCCAAGCAAGGGTATCAGTGGGAAGCCGTCCCGTCATCTTGGCAGATCTCGTCGACGCAGCAAACTGGCTAAGAGTTACCACCCCCAGGCGGTTGAGACGTTCGAAAAGAAGAAAAACTCAAGCCAAACCTTGCTTCTGCGGCTTCTGCCGTCTGGCTCATCTGCAAGCCCTCCTTCTTCGGTGGCGTTCAGCCCTGAAATACCACCAGTTTGGGCTGAGTGGGCTGATATCTGCATGGTGGCCTGTCACCATGATTCGTTTTTTTTTTGCCACCGGTACTCACCCCCCGAAAGAACAAAAAACGGCAACAGAGTAAAATGAGGGAAAAACAGAGCTGCGCGACAACAAAAAAACGGCGCACGAGAGCCAGGGTTCTGGGCTGGGTTGTGTCTGTGCGTTCCCAGGGCTGGAGGCAAAGATCGGCGGGCGCGGTAAAACGGCTACGTCGGCAGGTCTCGTGCGAGGACTGCTTTGCTTTCCGGCATCCCAGCGCAGCCCAGTTCCGAGTCGTGGGAACGTTATACATACGAAAGGGAAAAGAAACCCCATAGCTACTAGATGGATTGTTCTCATCTCATTTCGTCATCCATAATATGACCCAGAACGGGCGAGACATCGGGGACTCTAAGCGAGGGTCGTTGACCAGGGGCCGTCCCGCCGGACCGGCCATGCGTCGAGGTTACATCGTAAGTAAAATAACCAGCGACGAAAGCCCGTTTTAAAGGACCGTGCTCGAGTACATCTCATCTTTAGGCAGACTTTAGTCCAACAACATTTCGGACAAGATCGACTAATAAGTACAAGAAGCGGGGTTTGCCGTTGGGGCTTCGCCAAGTCATGAAAGTCGAAGCGGAGACATCTACACAGTTCGCCGGTTGGTAATGTTATTGAACGAGATCAGATGATTTTATTTAATGTGTTATGAAACAGTTATTTGCACAACTCTCGTCTTCAATCAAAATGACACCGCCCCTCGCTGGGCCTCTTTAGTTCTTGAGCAGCGCGAGTCTGAGCGTCAAGCCACTCATATCCTGGTCTTCTTGAAGGATGCAGCCATCGCTTGCATTCAATGAGTCGGGTGCCACCCTTTGCAGTTCGCCGCGGAGCGCGCCCACAATCAGACTCTGGTGATCTGCGAAGGCCTTGTCGAGATTGACTGCACCCGGGTTCGAGAGCACGGCGTATTCCATGCGCACGTCTTCTGTCGGCACTAGCTTGGCTTGTTTCCGGAGCTTTTGCACGCGGCTTATGAGATCGCGGATCATGCCTTCTACCTCCAGATCAGCATTCGGCTCAATGTCAAGCAGGACCATGACACCCTCGCCAAACGTGGCCTCCCATTTTGCCCTGTTAGTCGCGGGGCCGTCGCTCTGCCGCACGGATCGCACCAGTGTGATGTCGCCGTCCTCGAGCACAACACCCGCAACCTCAAGTCGCTTAGTTTGCTGGAATGTTCTTAACTGTTCTTGGGATAGCCCCGGCAGTGCCTTGCGGACAGACTGTACTTGCTTCTTAAGCTTCTTTCCGAGAGTGGGCCAATCGACCCTCGCTTCCAGGACGACGTCGTACTTGGCTTCGTCAGAGCTGAGAACTACCGTTCGGATATTTAATTCTTCTCGAACGTAGCTCGTTACCGATTCCAAGTGTTTCAGTTGGTGCTCGTCGGCGATGGCAACGGCACTTGACAGTGGCGTTCTCAACGACATGTTATTGCGTTCACGCGCCACTCGTCCAAGTTGTATGACTTGCTGCATGAGTCGTACCTTTTCTTGCACATCGTCGTCAAATAAATCATGCTGCACCGTGGGGAATGGCAGGAAATGCACGCTCCGAGAATCCCGAAATTGTCCTAGCACAGGCCCAAGATACGGCTTCAAAAGTCCATATATGTGCTCGGTGATGAAAGGCGTAAACGGCGCTAGTGTTCTCACGAGGGTAAATAAAACCTGCAGAAGGCATTGAAGAGCAACAAATGCGTCATTTTGGCCAAGACCCGCGGCACCCTTGAGGCGCTTTCGGTTGAACCTAATGTACCAGTTCGTCAGATCGTCGATGGTAGTCAAAAGACGTGGAACGACCGTAAACAGGCGATAGGCTAGGAAAAATGTTAGCATCTGTTGATATAAACGTTTGGAAAAAAAGGGAATATAAGCTTACCAGCCATTTCTTGCTCGACAAATTGCAAAAGACTTTGACAGTTTGCAAGTACCCAACGATCCATAACGTTTGTCAAGTTGATGGCAGCGAAATCGGGCGACATTACCAGCTCCTCTCCATAATTGGCTTTGTACAGAGTCGCCTGCTCCGAGAAAAAACGATAACTGTTCCACAAAGGCAGCAAAACATGAGAGATGATTTCTTTCACGCCAGCTTCTTTGAAGCGCAGAGGCTCCGCCTTGACGACAGGTGAGCTGATCATGTACAATCTCAACGCATCAGAGCCGTACTCATCAAACACCCTTTTCGGTGCAGGGTAGTTTTTGAGGCTTTTTGACATCTTTTTGCCGTCCTCGGCCAGCACCATGCCATTGACCAAGACATTTCGGAATGGTGATTTCTCGAATAGCAGATTTCCAAGAACAGTGAGAGTGTAAAACCAACCCCGAGTCTGATCTAGGCCCTCAGCAATGAAGTCGGCCGGAAAATGACCGCTTTCGAGAGCATCTTTGTTCTCGAATGGATAGTGCACGGATGCATAAGGCATGCAACCCGAATCAAACCTGCTGGTGGTTAGCACCGAAATCGGTGGCATTCTAGGTTGGAGCAAACTTACCAACAGTCGAGAATCTCAGATACTCGATGCAGCTGGCCCTTCCCTTTCTTCGATGGTATAGTGATGTGATCAATTTTGTCGCGGTGCAGGTCATCCAAAGGCCCCTCATAGCCGCTCAGTTGACGCAATTCTTCGATACTGCCAACGCACACGAGTTCTTCGTAGTCTTCGCTCGCCCATATGGGAATAGGTGTACCCCAATAGCGATTTCGAGACACGTTCCAGTCGTGCGCTCCAGACACCCAATTGGCGAATCTCTTGTCCTTGACAAACGAGGGCACCCATTTTGTGGCTTCCAGGTTTTTCTGCATCGTTGGAACAGCATCTGTGACTTTGACAAACCATGACGACACGGCGCGTCGAATGAGTTGTGTGTCCGAGCGCCAGCAAAACTTATCGGAGTGTGTGATCTGGCTTTCATGCAGCAGTCGCCCAGTCTTTCTCAGGTCTCGCAAAATGGCCTTGTCGGCTTCCTTGACATGCTGGCCGGCGTATTCGACGACTTCAGAGGTAAATTGGCCTTTTTCGTCCACAGGGCATGGTGGAAGGCGACTCGGTGATATGAAGCCGGCTGCTGTGGCGGCATTGTAATCTTCCTCGCCAAAAGCGGGCGACTGGGGCACTAAACCAGTACCTTCATCAGCCTCGACATAGTCGGCAGCGATGACCTGGAAACAATCGGGAAATTGCTTGGTGAAGTATGAAAATGGCGGTTCGTACTTCCATCCAACTAGTTCATGGCCCTTCATTTTGCCCACAAGCTTGTATTGGGCTTTGGCGGGGTCTTTGTAAAGTAGTTTGAGTCCATTCTCCATGGTGACGTAGTGCTGCCCAGTTTTCTCATCCAAAATCTTGAGATACTCAAAATCATTATGCACAGCAATAAGTAGATTCGAAGGCAATGTCCATGGCGTCGTAGTGTAAACGAGTAGATGCGTGTTGGTATGGTCAGGTTGGCCTAGGACAGGGAAAGAAACAACAACGGCGGGATCTTGAGTCAGTCGTTCAGCTTGTTTCGACTCCATGTGACTCAAAGGTGTACACAGAGCAGTCGAGTATGGCATCACTTGGTATGATCTGTATACCAACCCCTTGTCGAAAAGCCGTTTGAACACCCACCATTCTGTTTCCATAAAATTGACGTCCATCGCCTAAAAGAGTCAGCCAGTAATATCGATTCAGGGCAGTGCAGGAGCCTACTTTATAATCGTTATCCATGTCAATCCACCGCCCGAGCCGTCTTATGGTATCTCGCCACTCAGATGCATATCGCATAACAATGCCTCTGCACTCTGCGTTGTATTTTGCGACACCCATCTGCTGGACGGCGTCTCTGCCTGACATGCCGAGACTCTTATCAATTTCATATTCAACGGGTACACCGTGGGTATCCCAGCCAAATCTTCGCACGACGTGATATCCTTTCATCGACCAATACCGGGGTATAATGTCTTTGATAGTGGATGTAAGCAGGTGTCCGTAGTGCGGTAAACCTAATTTTCGTCAGATTGTAGTTAAAGTAGAGTAACATGCGCCGCCTACCAGTAGCTGTAAAATATAAGACAATAAATTAGCCTTCTACCGCGCTTCGAGTTTATGCAACTATTCATACCGAATGGGGGTCCATCGTAGAAAGAAAAGCGAGGCCCGTGTTCTGTAAGACGAAGTTGTGTGGCGAATGCGTCTACCTCATTCCAGAATTGGAGGGTCTTCTCTTCCAGCTGGGGAAAATTGACGCTCATTTTCACTAGTCTTTCACAATTTGATCTGATCTTAATTTACAGCTGTTGGTATCGCTGGCGATCTGGGAGCCTACTTATAGCGCTGAGCGTATGTGACTCACGCCTGCTTTCTAGCGCTGACCCGCCGAGAGCGGTGATGTTACCAAGCATGAGCGTCGGAGTAACTATTACAATTGGCCATCAACGAGTGAAAAAAAGCCAGAATGACTGATTTTACAGGATATCGGAGCACAAGCCCCATTCCTCTGTTGCCAGACATATCTAGCCTGACAATGTCAGGCCACTGCCAATTTTCGTTTGCCAACACGCGCCTGCCGCTGGCGGCACTGGTGGCATGACAAAGCGAGACAGCATCTTTTCTCCAAAAAATCGCTTATAATTACCGTTCCTATGCAATTACAACTCTAATATTGTCCCTTTGTCCCTATTTGGCTAGACTTGCGACTTGACAGATGCGATGGATTATTCGCCCAATAACGCCTTTAGCCAAGACTGATCCAACTCGAAAACCAATTACCACCCAACAAGAAAGCGCCGCTCAGCGGTTGCAGCCAACGTTGAAAAATACTCCTCTTTTGACTCTTCGATTACATCACTGGCATTCATTTCATTTCTTCTCAGCTTTGCGCGAAGTGGCAGACATTGGCCGACCCCGAGGCAGCTTCGTCCAAGCCTACCAGCCAGCTACACCAGGCCACTCGCGAACCGACACTGTCCCCGTTTCCGACCACCGGCAAATTACGAAACGCAAACAGTCCTACGAATCCGATATCGATATCATGCGCGGATACAGCTATGGAACCGGAGGATATGGCTCATCTACGGCAGCATCGGGCTATGGCTACACCATTGCAACGGGCCTTAAAGGAGCCCCGGCCACCGCCAGGAGACCGCAGAGAAGCAACACATTTTCTTGGTTTCCGAATGGCTATACAACAATCTCTAGGAAAAAAGTTGTGGACAAGACAACTTCCACACAGCCAGCAAAACACGCTCGCCATCGAGCAGAAAGCGGACCTGCATCGTCTATATTTTCGTCTTTCCCGTATGGTATACACTCGCCCAAAGGAAGAGGATCTTTGGAGACCAGCCGTGAAGTGCATGCGCCAACCAGCCGTCGTACATCTACGGCTTCGCGCGCCGAGATACCGCGCCATCGAAAGTCGAGCGAACACAGGCACTATACACACAGGAAATCGCATGCAGACGGCAGAGGGATCCCTAGACATAGCTTTGCAAGTCTGGCGTCACGAAGCACGGCTCCATCAGCCATATCACGGAGGATGAGTACAGAAACCAAGGCATCTCGAAGAAGGAAGTCAAAGGGCAGCTACGGATTATTCAGCTGCTTCGGACGTTGAAAAAAAAGCAATGCTGCTCAGATGTGTGATTTGGAAAGGAGGATCCATGCTTGCCATTTTCAAATAACAAGTTGATGATGATCAGAGGCTGCAGCAGCCAGCTTGGGAGTACCGCGAGGCTATCGAACATGTTTACTTGCTATTAGAGTTACAAATAATAAATATCACGTTGTATTTTTTTTGTTCGAAAATAGTTCTCCTCTCTGCTGCTCAAAGAAAATACTTGACATATCGCACGAGGTTTGAGCAGTGGCGTGGTCAGAAACAGAGATGACTTGTGTAGCCTTGCAGCGGAGCAACAGCCCACGAAGAAACGAACAGAAGGTTGAAAGATAAGGTCACGAAATTTCCAGTCACCGAACAGCACAAAAGCCAAGCTCAATAATGTGTCATTGCCGATCACGACCCGCAGCTCTCGACTCCGCACAGTTGGAGGATCTGCCACCCATCTCCTGGGTCGCGACCCTAGGACAATCACTAATTTTCCGGTGCAGCGCGACTGGCGACGGCGCAGCTGTGACGCTGCTGCGGGGTTGTGCATGTCACAGAGGGTGAGCAGCAGCCAAAATGCACAATAGTATGCAGCCCGCATACATTCGATGCGCCTCGATTCTGCACTGTGGCTGGTCGCCGAGCCCACTTCTTGTTTGTGGTAGACACAGTACGCCTGCGATGACTGGTGCGCGAACTACAGCTCCAAGCTGCTGCTTGCCTTTTGGCAACCAGGCCACTACTACACACACCCTCGCGCCGTAAAGCGAGCAACGGCACCTGTCCATTCATCCGTTTTCGTTTGCCATTGCTTTCTACGGCATGGTCCTTCCTCGCCCAGCTTCAGAGGGAACCGAATCCACCCTCCAACTTTGAAGGTTTTCTTCAACTGACTCTTTGCCTTCTGTTCTGGGCTGGAGAAGACGGCGAGGCTAACGCCCCGGCGACGCGCGGGTTGTGGGTCGAACTGTCCATATCGCAACGGCTCGCCCCAGGGGACAAGAACGCCAGTCTGGACTTGGCTAAACTGCAGTCCACTATTTATCTCCAAGAGAAAGAGACGTGTCAACTGCGACGAGCGGCGGGCGGCGGGCTCACCAGCGAAACCGTCCCAAGGTGGAGGACACAAGAGGAGCAAGTGAGGAGACAACAGAGCAGCTTTCTGGTGGATGGGCTGATTCGCACACTCGTCATCTTTTGTGGTGGCTCATGGCTAAACACACGTCCGCCAGCCTACTGGGCCAAGATGGTCACTTGCACTGTGTGAAACCCAACCCCCCCCCCCCGCTCGTTCTGGGCATGTGGATGTGCGTTGTAGTGGTATCAGCGTCAATTGCTTTCCCGGGCGAGTTTGTCTCCGGGTCGGCAGCAGCGGGCCACCGAAGAAGCAGAGGGCCTTCTGCCGCGTTCTCGCGTGCCGATATAACGCGGTCCTGGGCTTTCCACAACGCAGTGGCCGGGTTATGTACGTTGCAGCCGGCAGAGGTACCACGCACACGAGGCAAGACATGACGGCAGGTGAGAAAGGCACCGGGTCTCCAGCAGCCCACCGTAGGCCGTGTTGACGACACCTTCTCTGCAGGACTAGCGGCCGGCTCCTTGTCTTCGGGCACGTTGCTCTGGACTTGTCTCCCCTGCCGTCTTGCAGAGACACATCCCTGTGGCGGCAAGTCCCCACCGCAAAGCCTGCCATCGCGCGCCTTTTTGGGCATTAGTTTAGCTGAGGAGATGCAGGTTCATTATTACCTGCGTTCTTGTTAAGCACTCTGTGGTCCATTCTTGTGCTACTCTAAACCTGGTGGTCATCCCAATCCCCTCATTCGCCCAATCAATATTCTCCATCACATCAGCTCCAACTAGAGCAAGACCCACGCGCTGTTGCCCGTCTTTGCGTAGCTCACAGAAGTGACCCCAAAAGTACCCCTCGTCCCGCCGATACTGCAACTTGGCTCTATCTGTACCAGGCCCTTCGAGTCGCATGCACTAGCGAAGCTGCTCAGCTGCCTAGTACAAGAAGTGCCCCCCTCCCGGCCGCCACGCCCGCAGACCCCGACCAGTTCTGGGCCTCCAGGAACGTGTACATTTGGCGGGTTATTTGTATTTCTTGTATATTCAGTCGTTCTTTATTTTTGCTTATTTTCTTCTATTTTCCAAGGAATGCGTCCCTAGCTGCTTTCCGGGAAAATTTCATGCCCACAAGATGAAATTATGCATAAGCACAAGTCAAAATCCAAATCGCACCGCTGGGGCGCCTGGTCGGAATGGACCTGGGACAGCACCCAACAGCTCAACGTGCGCGTTCGTCAGGATTCCCAAGGTACGTCATTTGCGCTTGGGGTCTCCCCTCCTGGAGTCGGGGAGCCGATGTCGGGGATGAGGTTCAAGACTCAACCACCATGGACTAAATTATGATGTGATAGGCCATCTCGAATACGAATGGGATCAACAAGACTTGAATCCGGCCGGCCATGCGCGAACGCCTCGCGACGCTGCAGTGGAAGATATAACAGAACGTCTAAGCACTCTTTCGCCAGCTGCAAACGAAGCTCACTGTATGAATACACACTCTCTATATCTTTGTCGCAGCTTTGAATCCGCGATTTTTTTTAATTACGTTCCTTTGTTCCAACCCTGCGCGACAGCTAGCCTATGGCTTCCAAGCTTTCTTCTGCTTGTCCCAGACACTGACGCACTAGAAAGTTGAGGTAGACGAGGAGTATGCGTATGCGGACGGAACGCCGGACGAATCAAAAACGAAGAAAAGCAAGTCGAAAAATAAAGAAAAGGAGAAATCGCATCGTCGACACGCTAGCTCAGACGGCAAATCGTCTACTAAGTCTCAAGACCACCCTGTCTATGCGGAAGACCCCGCGCTACAATGTATGTTCCACATAATTCTGTGTTACCTGTCAAGGCATACCTTTTCTCACACGAAAAGTAGTTGAGTCTTCGCATGGAGCGGAGTATCAGCAAAGCGCAAAACGTATGGCTGTCTCCGTCACATCGAGAGAAATGGCTAACGCGTGACAAGCCTCGGTAAATTATTCGCAGTACGGCTCAGCGCGGGCTGCATTTTCCCACGGCAAGCAAGTTCCATATCCAAATGTATTACTTTCTAGCTAATTGCCGTTATTAGAACTGTCGCGATCGAGCGCTTATGGCGAATTCCCACAAGAAAGCGAAGCCTCTTCCAGCCAAGCTGCGGGAGCTGCGGAGCCGTACACGGGCGATGATTATGAAGGAACCGGTTCCGGATACGGTAGCTATATTTCTGCGCCTGGCGATAGGCAATCACTAGGAGCATCAGGCGAAGCGCAAAGCGGATCGGAGGGGTCGCCAACCCCCCAGCCTGGAACGACGGTTGATGGCGAATACATGCCAGGCATGGTTGAAGGTGACGCTGGTGAACTCGATCCACGTGAGCACTTCAATTCAGATCAAGTATTCTGATGGAAATCTAACAAGCGCGATATAGGCTATCGAATAGAGCATTCGACGCGTTTTCAACCCGGAGAGGTAAGACTAGCTGCGTTGTAGACTTTGTCTGGCCATGAATTTAACAGCGAACCCTCAGATCTTCAAAGTACACTGGTCAGAGCCACAAGGCTCAATGAACGATCAATCGAAATCGTCGTCGAATGAACAAGACTTGCAAAATAAGTTTGGGACAAAGTTCTTTGTGGGGTTTAGACGATTTATCGTGGTCGCCAATGATCAAGGCCACTGCACATGTGTGTAAGTCGTATGCCGTCTTGCGAACAAAATTTGTAGCATGCTAATTAGCTCGTTTTGTTACAGGCCGATCCTCACGTACGGCGGCAAAGGATGCAAGAAACGAGGTGTGAAGCCCGAAAAACACGGCATTGTCTACGAACGGGGCCAGAAATCCAAGAAACTCGATGGCGAGCCTTCGATGGGCTTTGCGCCAGTGCGAGTCGAGATGACGGAAGATGGTGAAAAAATCTCGAGGGAATCTAGGGTCAACTACTCGAAACTCGTCACCGTCGAGCACAACGTCAAGGTCTTTTTCATCGGCCACGTCTACCCCAGCGATTGGCAAATCGTCGGCGATGCGGTCAACTACTGTTGGAATAAGAAAATACATCAAAAACAACGTCACAAGTGAGCGGTCCAGTCTCGCAAGGGTCTCGCCTTTCGAGTTGGCCATCAAGCTCACTACTATGCGCATCTGAATGGGAGAATTCGAGCATAATTGAGGTGGTTAATAAGATTGGGAGGTCTAGCATTTATTTTTGAAATCACTTTTTTGTACATGCAACACAATATGAAATGAGATCATACAGGATTACAGTATGTATGGTCTCGCGACTTCTTGTCGACGACGGGAGTCTATTCTCCCGGATTGACGGGCAGTGGTGGGCGGATTGGGATGGTCCGCTGTCTCTTTTATTAAGATCTGGCTAGCAACGTTCAACTTTTGCACTCTGTAATTTTATTATGCGCAAGCAACCACGATACCAAAAGCAAAGGACTGTGTCGGAGCAGCGAGATCTGGGGCCGCGGCTGGGGTTCCCTCGGGCCCGAAAAGCCGGTCCAAGCCATCTTTTGGTCAACAAATTTTGGCCAACTAAGTACGCGATTTCAAAGCAAACCAAATGACGGCATAATTCTGGTCCGCCCAGACGCCCAATAGCCAGAGTCTAGGCGGCGAGCTAACGACCGTGTAGGAAGTGAGCTCCGGCACGAAATCCGTCGACTCCACCGAAGCCTCGGCATGTCTCCCCGCAAATCGCAGTTTTCTCCGTGTCCGATCCTGGCAGGCCGCCCTTCCATGGAGTTTACCAGCTATAATAATTCTGTTTCCCCGGCTTTCAACCCTTAAAAGCGACCTTTCGAATTGATATTTAGAAGGAAGAACTCGACTTTTTCTGTCTGCTCAATTAAGAATCATCTTACCTGGTATTCTTCTCATTGATCCGCCAAGCTCGTCCCCTACTAGTAGTACCTTGCTAGCTTACAGTGAGCCTCGGCTAAAATCCCGTCGACGCTTCTCGCCTCCGCAGTCTTTCCTCTCCTTCATCATCATCCCATAAACAGATCAATTCACAATGGCTGAAGCTGTCCTGAAAGATTTCCCCTCGCTCTTCTCCCTGAAAGGCAAGGTTGCCGTCGTCACCGGCGGCTCCCGTGGCCTGGGCCTGCACGCCGCTTCCGCGTAAGCCGTCCTCTCGTTCAAGCAATTGCGCACAGCGCACTCGAAACCAGAGGCTAACTGACCGGATCCTACAGATTCCTCCAGGCCGGCGCTACCAAAGTCTTCATCTCGTCGCGCAAGGCCAAGGCCTGCGAGGAGGCCGTCCAGGCGCTCAAGAAGCAGCCCAACGTCGCCCCCGGCGCCGAGATTATCTCGGTGCCCGCCGACTCGTCGAACCTCGCCGGCATCAAGCACCTGCTCGCCGAGGTGAGCAAGCACACCGACCACGTCGACATCCTCTTCGCCAACGCCGGCGCCACCTGGGGCGCGCCCTTTGACAAGCACCCGGACGAGGCGTTCGCCAAGGTCATGGACCTCAACGTCCGCGGCGTCTTCAACACCATCCGCGAGTTCGCGCCCCTGCTGCAGAAGCGCGGCTCCGTCAGCGACCCCTCGCGCGTCATCATCACCTCCTCGGTCGCCGGCCTCGGCGTCGGCACCCTGGGCAGCCACGGCACCTACGGCTACTCGGCCTCCAAGGCTGCCGTCCTCCACCTCGGCCGCAACCTGGCCCTCGAGCTCGGCCCCCGCCATATCACCGTCAACTCGCTCTGCCCTGGCTTCTTCCCGAGCAAGATGTCCAACGGCCTCATGGAGCAGACTGGCGGCGCTGAGAAGCTCGCAAACGCGAACCCCATGAAGCGCCTTGGCGAGCCCGAGGATATCGCCGGTGCTGTCATTTACCTTGCCAGCCGTGCCGGTTCCCACGTCAACGGCGAGACGCTTGCCGTTGATGGTGGTGCTCTCTGGCAGCGTGGTGAGCTCAACGTCGAATCCAAGCTGTAAATAGTTACGACATGTATAAAATGAAATAAATTTAAATATTCCAGCCAATTGGTAGAGATTGTGCAAGTCTATCTGATGCCGCTATGCTAACAAACACGAAATGCAGTATCGGCGGCAATGCTTTCTCTCCATCACAGCGTGACTTCTAAGAGGCAGGCTTTCGGGCGAGCCAAGCGTTCGCCCTATACGTCGTTTGCAACATGCTGTCTCTGTCTTGAATATATGGCGCTTCAATACCCGTCTGCAGCCATTCGACTTCAAATCCTACTCTTGACAGCAAAGCCATGACCTCGTCATTTGCCAGTTCGAAGCTGCCGGGATCCGCAATGCCAGACGAGTTTTTGTGATCGTGATCGCCGTCTCCGTCGTCATCAGTGCCGTGGTTTCCGGGTGCGTTGTTCTCAAAGTGCCACAGGAGAGGACCGACATTGACGAGGACGCCGCCAGGCTTCAGGCAATGCTTGATCACCTCGAGGTACCGAATTAGATTAGGCGCCGTGTCGAGGAAGAACGAGCACGCCACGGAATCATACTGCTCCGTGTGCTCGTCGTCGCCGTATAGGCAGAGGAAATCGGCGGCGCACATGGTCATGATGCCGCGGTCGGGGGTGGCGGCCAGCGCTGTCGCGGGGTGGACGTCCGGAACCTTGTACCCTCTCAGGTGGTTCTCGCGCGTCAGGTGATTGGAAAATGTGTGCACCCAAGGATAGATAGTAAACTGTTCTGGCCCTTCTGTCTCGTTCAGAATAAAGGAAGAAGCAAGTAGCTGGTGGTAAGAGATTTCGTTGCCCTCTGCTTCGAGGCCGGCCTGGCATAAGTCGAACACCAATCTTCCTAGGCCAGCACCAGGGACCAACACTGTGTAAGGTTGGCCACTGCTTAATTTCGATTTTTCTTCTGCAAGAGCTTTCATGATAGGCCCGTAAGACGCTTCTCTTTCCCTTGCGCCGTCTGCCGTCCAGTCACGGTAGAATTGGCGAATGGTGCTCCTAGCCTTGTCGATATCCGAATGCTTGGCGATCCCAGCCCATTCATGCGGCATGCCTACGCCCGTTTCACCTGATGGATCCATCATGCTCTGAAATGATCTTAAGCCGGAGTTGAGGACAGCTCGGGAGAGTTCAGCATTTGAATCGATGGCCGCATCAGCTTTATCTAGAGTCTCTAGGAAATTGAACGGAGGTGCCGCCAGCATTTGCCATTGCGCTTGTGGGAGGGCATAAAACGAGCGTCTTCGGAGATGTGTCACATTAAAATGTGCAATTTTCGCATATTGCCTGATCTTTATTAGTTTTCTCGCCAACTCACCAAGCATCGGGTGGCTGTTTAGCAGAGTACATACGAAAATGAGTCCAGTGCTGAGAAAATAACTCTCATTTCTTCTGGATCACCGACATTTTCCTCCACCCCTCCCCAAGTTCCGTCCTCGGGAGGTTGAGATTG
This sequence comes from Paracorniculantispora psalliotae, assembly GCA_002796755.1. Lineage (NCBI taxonomy): Eukaryota > Fungi > Ascomycota > Sordariomycetes > Hypocreales > Cordycipitaceae > Paracorniculantispora > Paracorniculantispora psalliotae. The sequence continues at coordinate 1,478,493 of PHFE01000008.1, forward strand.
ACTTGGCGCATCCTGCTCTGCTGGGTTCGCCATGCTTCTTTAGCTCCAATTGGGCTCCGAGAGCGGAATTTGGAGATGACAAGGTGATGCGGGGCAATGAGGGGTAAAACAAGATATTTTACAATATGTAACGATAGCACCAAATCGAATTCAGCTTGCTATCTTGCCCAAATAATTTTGAAAATATCTCAGTCCTCGGAGAAGAATTGGGCGTTTTCGCCGTTTTCTTTAGTTATGGGGTGGCATTGTTCCATTTCGGGTTGTGCAGCGGGCTGCAGCGCGAACCCATCTCGTGAATTACATAAGCAGGTTGAGTGGGGCATTGACACAAACATGGTTCTTAAGAGGAATTCTACATTATCAAAATGCTAACAAGTGTATTAGAATTAAGGTTATTTTTACTTTGTTTACTCTTAGATTGAAAGTAATTATAGACGTCCTTTAATATTATTAATTTTTCGTTATTCAGCGCCCTGGGGGAGAGGCTTCCAGCGCTCGAGGCCCTGTGGCAGTGCCCTGTACGAGCGTTCCAGCGCTCGAGCCAGATAATATATCTAGCTTATTTTGCAAGCTTATGTGAATACCAACCCATGTCAACTTCATCGATAGCGCCCCACGTGTCTACCATCGAGACCAGCTTGTCATGCATGCCCTCAACTGCGAGGACCTCTGCAACAGTCCTATATGCGGAATTGACTGCTCCAACAATCCATGCATGTCCTGAACTTAGAGCCTCACCACCAAAATGAATTCGTCCGTTCGCTGCTGGCGTCATCAAGGTTGGCATCAAAGTGGTGTACTCTCCAGGACCACACTTCGCAAACGCACCAACAGCGTCCTCGCCCTGGTACCAGTCCCAGAGATGAGAGTCCACATATTGATCCCGAAGGAACTCATGAGTTACGTTGTGCATCGCAGCAAGATTTTGGAGTGTGATGCCGATAATATGCTTGCGACCCTCATCTTGGTTAAAGTAGGCGCCCAGTCGGGCACTGTCCTGGCCCCAAGTGTAGGAGGCGATCATGGTCCCGGGTGCGCCCTGGATGCCTAACCCGTAGGATGGGTACACACATCGACGAATAGGGAGGTCAGAAAAGGATTGTCCACCCAAGAACGAGCCTGATTCAAGATCTTCCCACCTGCAAATTGCGTCATTGTTAGCGGGACTTAACATGGTGGGATTGAACAGGGGTATAATGAACGAACCATCGAGTCTTGAACTTCATACCCATCTTAACAGAGGGATCATACTGGAGTCTTCTAATGGCATGCTTCTTACGGTAGTCAAGCTGCAGCTTCGTCATGTCCATGACCTGCATCGCGCCCAAGGGGACAGTGTTGATGACATGATCGTAGACTCTTTCCTCGGCACCGTTGATGATAACTTTGAGGCAATTCTTCCCAATAGGCTGAATTGCAGTTACTCGTTTCTTGGTCTCAACGGTCTTGCGTATGATCTTTGTCATGCCATCCACGAGACGATCCATACCTCCTTCAACGCTAAGCCAGTTCTCAAGAGGGGTTTCACTGAAGACCCATTGCTCAATGACAGCTTGTCCAAGGGAATATGTGTCGTAGTGTGTAGTCGCCTCATTGATCGCCTCAAGCCAATCGACCTCCTGTGTAGAGTAGCCCTTTGTCAGGAGGTACTGCCTCACTGAAAGGTTGTCATACTCCATCAGTTTATTGAATCCTGTGGTGAAGTCAACTTTCAGTGAATTGACGATATCCTCAACAGCAGTGTTGAAGATCGTGCCCGGAGACAAGGCCGCAAATGCCGTGTTGTTAATTGTTCCGCCTTCAGAGGTAAGGATACCGAAATTATCTGCCGAGGGTGTGATTTGGTTATAAACTAGCTTGTCATTGTACAGGCGGAAGGTATTGTTGGCTTGATATATGTATGGAATCAGCTTGACGGGGTTGTTCCCTGGCTTGAGATTGGAGTTGATGTAAGTGATCAACGAGTTATTCGCCTTTCCAATAACTCGATCCATCCAAGTCATTCCGGGAAATCTCATTGCCCCGGCATCCTATAAAGTCAGTCAGAACATGGAACGTCGCGCTGGCTCATAAATAGCGTACATAGTAGTCGTAATAGTCCGGTTGACCAGGCTTGGAGGCTTCCCAGGCTGTCTTGTTAAATCGGTGCGTAAAAATGCGCCCTCCGATCCGATCGCTAGACTCAAGGATCTCATAATCGATACCAAGGCTATCAAGCAGAATGGCTGCATAAAGGCCGGCTGCTCCAGCACCGATGATACCAACCCTGAGCTTTTCGCTGGGCTTCGACAGCTGGCTACTAAAGTTGCCATAGTCTGCAGACTCTGCAAGCAGCCGCCGCATGAAACGATCTCGTGTGCTTGCAGCGTGACTTTCATTGCCAACGAGAGTTTTAAACGCAAAGATCGTTGATGCAAAAAAGAAAGTGGCTAAGGTGCCTCGCAGCATCATGGAGAGCTGCATTATGAATGTTCGATGCAGAGTTGAGGAGGCAAGTTTGAGGTTGCTGCTGAATAACGGATCCCGCGCTCACATTTATAGATGAAGAGACTGACATATACAATGCGAGTCGTTAGGCAAATCATGCCCATACTGAAACTTTTAAGCAACAATATAGGCTCTCTATGTCTACCTATCATGTAGGCCAGCTGAACTGAGACTATTATGAGAAAACTTATGATGTCTCGAATTTCCACGCTAATCGTCCAATCATCCTTTATTAGCCAGCCGCTATTGTCTCGGCAGATGGCCTTTACTGCATCAGCCAGCCGCTTTTGTCTCGGCAGATGACTTCCAGGGGACATCAGCGCTTGAGATAGGTTAGGGCGGATAGAGCGCGGCCAAGTAGCCTCATAACTGGAGAAGTCAATTTACTGAAGGAAGCAAGTCCGTCTATTGCGCTCCAGGCAAGGCTTGCGCCACTTAATAATCTATGCTCACATGTGACTGTCGTGACAAGACGGCTGCTTCTCAATGCTTTGCGACTCTGGTTCTGCATTCGATACTGCATTATTTCCCGTCTCGAACGTGCGCCTTGCATTCTCGCTAATCTCTAAGCTCAAACGCGCAAAGCGGCTTGCGCCTCGGATCTTTTTACCATAACGAATCATGACAAAGGGGCTGATGCAGAATATAGTTGCGATGCCGGCTAGGATGGATGTGGCAAAGTTGGAACCGAGTCGGTACAGGCTATGCGCAAAGAGCGGGAATACTGCTGAGAGTATGCTCCTCAAAAACGACAGCGATGCAAAAGCGGAGCTCGCATAGGTGGTATATGCATCTGTGAGATAGCCGACAAGGACGCAATCGTATTCGTTAATGGCGAAGCCGACGGGAACAAGCGCGAGCATGGAAACTATCCAATGCGGCGTCATGGCCGGCGGGATTGTCCACGCAAACCACCATAGGCCAAGGGCGAAGGCGGGAGCGGCAATAGCAAAACCTACGAGCTTGTCCTCGGGGGACAGCTCGCCGCGGCCCTGAATGTTATACAGCTTAGCGCGGCGGTAGTCATATATGCGCGTGAATAGCGACAGTGTGAAGCCGATACCGATGGGGACAAAGGCTAACGAGGCGGCGCTTGGGGAAAAGTTGTACGAAGTGTAGATGATTGGCATGACGACAGTAAAGAGGTAGACTAGGGCGAAGGCAGTGCCGGAGATGACGGAGGTGATAAAGACTATGGGCTCGGTGAAGAGCAGGGCCAGTGGGCGGAAGAGAATGACGCGCACAAAGTAAGAAAAGTCAGGTACATGATCCGGGTTCTCGATGCGGAGATCTTGGCGTCCAGAGCTGTACAGGGCTCGAGAGAGGAGATGCGTCGCGCGAGATTCGCGAGAGAAGAGGAGTAGAATAAAGGATGCAGCGCTGATGATGGTTGAGATGTAAAAAATCCATCTCCAGCCTGCGGCCGACGCGGCGACGTAGGCTGCAAAGATGGGTCCAACGGCGAGGGAGAGATTGGCAATGAGCAGCCAGAGTGTCACGAGCCATAGGCGAGTTTTTTCGTCAAACATATCCTCGACAGCACCGGCAGCAACAACACTGGGGATGGACGAGGCAAAACCCGTCACGAAGCGGCCCACAAAGATGACTGCAAGCGAGGGCACTGTTGGTATGAGGATGTTGAAGATGGCGAGGACGGCGACAGAGAAGAGATAAAGGTTCTTGCGGCCAAAGCTCTCGGAATACGGGGGGAAGATGACGTTTCCGATAGCCTGGCCACAAAAGTACATGCTACTAAAGGCGACGGCGACGACGGTCGTGCCAACCTCGAACTGCTGCTGAACGTCAGGCGAGCAGGCGGCACCAACGGTGCCGAGGGCGGAGATAAAGAAGTCGAGAAATATAACAAGCGTCGCATTGTAGGCCTTCCAGAAGAAGGGCCAGTTGCGTGGGTGCTCCGCGCACTTGGGAGACCAGCGCAGGAAGCCATCGGCTGTGATTTCGAGACCCTTGGCGCGGAGCCTTTTGGCGTCATCATTCAGCGTCGGTTCAGGTTCAGGGTCGACCAAGAGTAGGGCCATGGGCCTCACCGTCGCTGTCGGTTTGTTATGTGTTTGTGCTTGTGCGAGTGGACATATTGACGAACGTGCCACCTTAGCCATTTCAGTGTATGTATGTGCTTTTTGTTGGCGAACCGTACACTGAACGGGCTCTTTCTGCCTCTTGTGTTGTGGTAATAAGGCTTGGGCGGCGAGGTTGGAGGTAGTCTTGCAGAAAAGCTACAGTAAACTCGGACAAGTCCGAAAGCTGTGTGTAGTTTTGAGATGCATCAATGTAATAATAAACAAAAAGGTCTTATACACGGGAGGTCGGGAAGGAACCATGCTCCTAATCACAAATATGTGTAGCCTTGTCATTGGCGGCGCCCGCACCCAACATGTAGGGCGCGCACAACCGCCAGGCTTAAACTACCCGATGCAGTCTACACGCACCAGAAGAAAGAAGAAAGAAGGGAAGACCCCGCAGATCTGGTGGCGATTTAAGAAAGAGCCCTGAAGGCGCAATTTGGTGCGAGCGTTGGCATCGGAGAACTAAACGGACGATATGGCTTTCGTCTGACACCTTAGTAGGCCACTGCGCATTGCTTTTTTGCAAACTTCGGCGTTCGTCAGCCGCAGCCTGATTCATGCCTTGCTGGCAAATGCCATCGCAGCTGTCTGGCTGATGGCAGATGGTTATTAGTAAGGTTGATAAATTCAATTCTCTCGCCTTTGGCAATTCTAGAGCTTGCGGTTCTTTAATCGCATTCTGCCTTGTGTTCGTTCTAATCCTGCGTCTGTAGCTCCGTTGGTATTGACTCGAAATAGTAATATTTGGCTACCCCGCGGGCCTTGCCGCCAGGGGCATAGACTAGTAAGATGAAGACTGTAACATCCATGGGGCCTTGGCCTTTGAGTACGAACGAATAATATACACATTTTCAAACAATATTTGTTGCAGTATACTAACGGAGATGTTAACGTAGGTGGCCGTTCTTTTGCGAAAGCCTGCTGTTCTTGGCTCGAGACACCTGTATGCGATTTTTCCCCTGTAAAAATTGCCCTTTGATGGACGCTGTAGGCGGCCTGCACTTCGCGAAATTGTTCCTCAGGTCAGGCATTGCCCCGCACCGAATGGCTGCGACCCGGCGAGGCAGTTCTAACCGCAAGTACTTTCGCGGATTGCCCTTCAAGCAGGATACCTCGTGCAGCCCTAAGTCACATCCGCCGCGTAGAGACTTTCATGAGCCAGCAGCTTCCCGATCCATGTGCCCCCATTAAGAAGGTTTCCCGCTTCGGGTTCTCTGACGCCCTACGTGTACTCGATATTATCTGTCGAAGTCACTGAGCATGTAGTGCACTATGTAGAGAGAAGAATTTGATTGATTGGGCTCCTACCGAGGTGGCACGGTGGCATATACACAGATCTCCCTGGTGGCTGGGGGCCCAGGGTTGGCTGGTATTGGCCCCGCGCATCGCCGTACTCGCTGATTGCATTAGCTATGCCGTCGCCAGAGTCTAGTGGCTGGCGACTTTAATGGGTTGTCTCCTTCGCAAGAACACGCCGCGCCGCCGACGTTCGGCGTCATCGGGTTCGTCGCCAAATTCATAATGTAGTAGCCACAGGGCGACCGCTGGAGGCTTGCTCGTTGCTTCGGCCTTCACCCACCAACAAGTTACAATTTAAAATGGCGCACTGGAACGGCGTCAGCGTTCTCGGCCGACGGTAGCTGGCGCGCTGGTACAAAAACAGGCCACCCCCGCAGTTCTCTTCGACCTACTGATGATTTCGTTATAGTCTCGTTTCTTATTTTAAACGACCTTTTGGACATCTCAGCCGTTCCTTTCGTGGTAGGCTTCCTTGTGACCATGGGCAGACTGCCATATCCTGGGTTCCATTCAGAGCTGGACTCTACCAAGCATGAGACGCTGAATGTATTCAAGATCCTCTCATATAGTCCCGCCACAGTCAACCACTGGATTAATATAGGGCATGCTCAGTTCAAGCATTTGTCCTTGTCCAACAGGGAGCGTGAGCTCATCGTTCTCCTTAGCTCAGCCAAATTCAAGTCCACGTACGAATGGACACACCACATCATCGTGTCGACTAAAGTTGGTGTAACCAAGCCACAGCGGGATGAGATTGCAGCTGCTGGGAAATGCGCGAAATACTTCCGAGGTGGTCACTTTGACGCCAATGTCGGCTTCAGCGACAGGGATATCACTCTTCTTTCACTTCTTGAGACAATCATCGAGCAGCCTTACGTTGGCGATGAGCTGTGGTCGAGAGCGAAACGCGTATTTTCCGATAGAGAGATTATCGAGATCGTCTCTGCACAGGTATTGTTCAACCTCACACGAGTTAGCCTGGCATTATTGATGGCGATTGACTCTCTTCTCTAGGGCTTCTACTATACCTTGTCGCGCTTGACTACAGTTGTTGATATTGACTTGGAAGACCACGTCAAAGCGAAACTTTGAGTGATAAAATATTTACGTTAACTGGCTACTGGCCAGTGGTACAACAGTTTACCAATTGCTCTGAAAATCTCGCTCATTCGCATCACGCTGGTCTTCACTGGTACGTACAGATGGTGGAGAAATTCTGGAGTAGGAATAGAGAGCAATAAACATGGGGATGTTTTGGTTTGGGTTGTAATAAAAGCCTATATTTTGTCTTGTCGGTGCACTTTCAGACCCATTCACGGACGCCTATAACTCGTGATATTCTCAACTTGGTAATGCTATGGAAGAGGGGTTACAGTTCCTCAGTCTCGAACGACGACGATCGCATGCTGTTGACGACGTCTGAGTACTCTGAGTTCCAGTAGCCCTTGTTTTCCATAGTTATTTGACCTCTCTTGCGGCATCCAGGCATCGAATGGTCCTCGGCACTACCATAAGGCCACATGGCCACAAACATGGTTTCGTCGGCAGGGCAAGGGCGAGTCTTGCGCCACGGGGTCCAGCCCAGGCGCCTGACGAGCTGCTCAACCTGTAGTTTGGCTTCGTCGAGAGTAGCGCTTTGCTGTTTTACGTCGCCGCTACGTTGAGCACTGCCGCTCTGTGTGGTAGCAGCAATGCGAAGGTCTATCCAGCCATGAATGAGCGTCCCGCAAATGTCACTCACGACTGTAATAACACTGTGATAGAGCATATGGTCCGCTTGGTTCCATCGTTGGGAAAATGGAAGTGCGGGATACAAGTACTGGTCCATGCAGTCCTTGATTGACTGGTCAATGGTGGATTCAAGACCCGAAGCATCCTCTGCGTCATGCTGCAAAGCGGCTGCATCGATGTAACTTATCGCAGCAGCTTCGATCTCGTCAATAAACTCTTTGTCTCTCAGATTTGGATCTACCATGGCAGCCAACCTGTCGGAGAATCTCTCAACAATCGTGTCGACAATGTACCTCCAATCTATGAGAAAGGTTTGAAAGTCGGCTCTACCAACCTCCGCTACGCGGTTCTTGATCACCCGTAGGTCATCCATAGCTGTCGCAGCTAGCCTCTTGAATTCGGGATGCGAAGGATCTGGATTCGTCGTGTTGATGGGGTAAAACAGGCCTGATACCATGGACGAGAAGTCGAGCCTCAGTCGTGCTCCAAGGCCATCATAACGCTGAGCGGCAGCCCGGGCCCACTGATAGGTGTGCATCAAGTTATCGCCAATTCTCTCTTTATTCGAAAAGGTAGATTTCACCTTCATTTGCGTCAAGGTCTCCGTGATATTGGAGTTGCAATTGATCATCTCAAAGCCAACGCCAGCTCTGATGAAGCCGTCGTAGCCCCAGGGTTGCACTACCTTGCACACCGCTTGGGCGCGGTTGAGGCTCTCTAGTTCATTTTCGATGATTTCCTTGCCTTCGAGTAGTACCAGGTCTTGCGTATCGAGTGTGCCGTAGTGGGTTTCTCCAGCGGACATGCCGTCCAGCAGTAAGAGCTTCAAGTCGCGCTTGTTTCTATATATGTGGACGTAGTTTCGGCCAGCTCCTGACGGAGTGTCGTTTGTGGTAATATCTGACAAGCTTCCAGAAGATTTGCAGCCGTCGCGACACGCAAACCAGTCAGAAGCGACAGCTTCGGCCGCTTCAGGCTCGAAGGCCAGCCGTGCTGGGCCCGGGGGCACCTCCCGTGTTGTAGTTCCGTGGTAGAAAATAGAGCCACGAGGGACGATGGCTGGAATCAATGCGAAACCATTGTGATAGATACTGGAGCCCCATTGTCGCCCGGCAGAGTGAACCGAATTGAAGATGGCATGCGCGTTTTTTTCGGCGTAGACCTTGTCCGGAGCGAACCCTGCAGAGCCCGCGCTCGCCACAGCAGTGGCGGTCGCGGTGAGAAGGCAGACCTCCGCGCAAATATGCATTCCGGCAGTATGATGTTGGCTAAGGCTTTGCGTCGGTATAAACAAACGTGCCTTGAGTCCAAGTTGTAATTGAACCCTGGTGACGTGACTTGACAATCTCCGCCTCAGTCGCGCTCAGAGCAGCAACAAACTCTCCACTACAAAAATGTAGTAGTACCCACTTCGCACATATAGTCAGTACCTGAGCCACTGCAACTCGAAAGTTGGGAGAAGGGAGGTTGGTAAATTTGGGATACAACCACTTACTTGTAAAACATGGTAATCGTTTTTTCCTGAAAAGGAACGGCGACTGACGGTTCTGTGAAAAATTAATAAACCAAACACGGTCGGTTTCGCTGAAGAATATGCAAGGCACGGTCGGGTAATTAGGTGCGAAAGCGGAGACAGCATCAACAAGGAAAATCGATTACTACCTTCCACGCAAAGGTTATTCCAGGACTCTCTGGCCAATATCCGTGTTGCTTCTAAATCCCCATCGGAATGGACCTGCTCTTGTCTTTAAAATGTTTCTGCTGACCACCCAAGACAGTTGTTCAACGAAGTCACGCCGAGTTTATCCAGAAGCCGCGACATGTACCGCGAGATGAACTTTATTTGACGTGGCAACGTGTTCGATACTGGCACCGATTAGTCATATAAGATTACTTTGAGCTGCTTTGAAGAGTGGTGGTTACTCTACAGAGAACAAATGACTGATTCTAATTGTTGCCGGATCCCGCAATTTTCGAGCGAATACTTCGTCTCACGCGCGGTTGCCTCTTTGGGTTATCACCGATGCGTCATTGCCAGAATACAGACCGCCAAATATCAATATAAGCCGTGTGTTATTGACTGAAAGTAAGCGCTATTACATTTTCATCTTTCCCGGGGTTCGAACTTCATCGCGGCGGACGAGGTCAGCGCGATCCATCGCCACCTCAGGATCCTTAGAGAGCAAACTAGCGTCCAAGGTCTCGGCTTTCTCTTGTTCAGGACTTAAAATGCGCCGATTGCACCTCACACAAATCGCATGTTTCTCTTCAACATGATATTTATATAGCATGGTGCGCTGCCTTCATATGCGTTAACAAGGACCATAACTCATTTCATCACTTTTCTATAATGACTTTACGCGCCATAGCGGTGGCTGTCCTGGCCACTGTGCCACTTGCCTGTGCCTGGATCCCAACTGTCAAATCAGTGTACGAGTTTGGCAATGTTGCCGATCCTGCTCTAAACCGAGACTCATGCGGCTCTGTCCGCGTTGATGATCGCATGTTGTGGACATGCCGCGACACTCAAGGTTACGATAGAAACGGCAAGCCTACCCTTCCCGTATGGATGAGCAGCGCTTCGTGGTCCAACTTCAATGGATATGCTCTGCCCGACACACGCATGTACTCCACGAGTAACCACAACCCATATTTCTCCCAGCTTTCAAACGAGTGCCCCCAGAACACTGCAGGCGTCTGCCCCGACGGAACTCGCTACGCTATCTGGCCAGACCAGCCCCCTGCCATCACATCCAAGAACGGCAACATCTGGACGGGATATACGTGGATTGCGCGCCAACATATTCGGAATGACTTCAGCAGTGTCATCAAAGACCCTGAAGTCTCGCTATACAAGTTTGTCTTCGATGTTAAGAGCAGCGACCGAAATGCAGTGCCTCGGATGACGCTCGTCAAGGAGGCTATCTTTCCTCAGGGAAGTTTCCCTTTCGGCACACACGGTAGCGCCGTCAAGGACGGTCTCGTTTTCCTCTGGGGAAAAGCCTCGAATGGAAGAATCGCCATGGCCAGGGTACCCACCTGGGCGGTAGAGGACTCCAGCAAATACGAGTATTACGTCAACGGCAAATGGACGTCGCAGCGGCCCAACATCGACAACCGCGGTGTTGAAGTCGCCAACTCTAGCGCTGGCGGACAGGGAACGTACTTTTACTCGCCCTACTGGAAGAAATGGGTGTGGATTGGGCAGGGTTTCTTCAGCATCGTGGCGGACTTTTACATCACCACTGCTGACATCCCGGAAGGGCCGTGGGACGAACCGAAGAGCTTCTACAGAGGCAAGGACGGCTCCGCACCACTGGCGGCATACACGTTGCAGGCACACCCTGGCATGCATTTGGCTGGCTACCATGACGGAAATGACATTTTCATTTCATATACCAAGCAAGATGATGTCTACACAACGCCACTCGTCCGCGTGTTTTTTAACTAGACCTTCTCCAGCGCCGGCCTTTACTGATGCGAGTAGTGGGCAGTGGCTAGTCTGCCACCAGATGCCGGGTACCACTGAGTCTAGTTGGTAATACGGCAATGCGACGACAGACGCGGCCTTTTTAGTCTAGATGTGGCAATAAAATATTTAAAATTGAATAAATAATTCATTACTACGGGCAACAATGGCCACTGTGTGTATGAGCCCTCATCTTGAGCCAAAGAACACTCAGTTAGCGACAGCGTGAAATACCGACTCAAGAAGTGCAGGACATAAGCACAGCCATGCGATTGGTCATACAACCCAATGAGAACGTAGCGGAATAATTTTTTCCCAGGGAGAAAGTTTCAAATAAATTCTGGCAAAAGAACCGCGGAATAGTTGGCTGAGTTGTAGTAACGACAGCCTTCCAAGCCATGGAGATTACATTTTCTCGTGGTGTTGCCTGTTGTCTTGTCTGGCATTGGGAGGCCAATTCAATTTACCTCATGGTATAGTTATAATTGAAATATAATAGACCAAGATTATATTCGTTTACTTGATCGTCGTCAGCAAGATCGGTCCCTGAGTCTCCACATTAGGGAAAAGCCAAAGAAATCTTTCAGACAACGCTGGGTGCTGGCACGAAGCCGCCGTGCTTGACTACTAACTAGTAGGTCACAAGAGTGCAGGAGCTACCCTGAAAACTTGTTCAAGGCAAACAAAATTGGCGTCTATATTCTTTTGCGAGCCTTCCACTGACCACGTCACGAGGTACATAGATGCATGCTTTCAACAATCCCGTTGAGCAGTAGTAGGTTTCATTAGTACTACCTGCTTTGAGCCTGGCTTTTCCGATCCGAACAACTCATTTTAAGCCCACGAGAATACCGACGTCGCGGCTACCTCGCCCGACGCATATCCCGAATTCATAACTCTCAATCCATGTTTTGGGGAGGGTCACCGTTGCGATAGCAGGGCCAACCTAAGGCCGTCAAACACATCAGCGATCGGACATATTCAAATTCGCCACTCGAATGGACATGCTATTGAATCTGAAGCATGATTGGGATTTCGATGTATTATGAGTACCGCTGCATCACATGACGGCTGTTACGAACGGCAAAAGTCCTCTTGCATCTGAGTTGCGTTGTCTACGATACCCTATCTTGCTTCCTCACAACTCTCAATCCAGACACACTTCTCTATCTCCTAGTCAAGCAGCATGGCCACACGACTTGGTTTCTGAAGGGAGGCCTTGGCTGTGTCCTCAGCCGTGTAGCTATTACAAGGCTGTCAAAACTCTCAAGGTGGCGGTGACATACCGACCGTTAAAATTACATGGATCCAGTTATTGCCAGAGGCCTGGCTTTGACTCCTTTTCGCTGTATTGCAATTCGGGGAGGGTTTTTTTTTTTTTTTTTTTTTTTTTTTTTTTTTTT